>JARFJB010000190.1:0-120000 GCA_036346205.1 Vesta saturnalis
TTGCCTTTAATAGTTTTACCTCTGTAAAATGTTGCTTCTACATTTATTTCTTCTCTTATGTGATTTTAATTCTGTTCCTACTGTAATTCTCTACTATTAAATAACTAAATCTACGCGTTAAAGTAATTGAGAATGAGCCGTCTGTAGTCGCGTCCGGGGATGGATATGAAAACGTATATCTCTGAAATGCTTTTACTCGTTTACCCAAATGTTATACAATGGTTCCGTATACAATCTAGATTGTCACAATTAAATAAAATTTGAAACCGCAGGCCATATCAAAAGATATTTAGCAATATTAGGGCCTAATAAATTGTGAAGGTTTCTTAATAAATAATAAACTTTGCGACCTCCCAATTTTAGAAAAAATAAGTCACATCGTTTTAAACAGCCCATAGAAATTGCTTTTACTTCGAGTTATAGCATTATGTTGGTAATGATTTGATATTAAAGATGTCCAAATCTTTATTTCGTTGGGAAATGGGCTAAATGCTTTCGCTTGATCGGCGTGAATTAAATATTATGGTACGATGATATTGAACATCATTTTCGTGTAAATAGGTATAAAATCTTTATTTGTTACGTTACTAAAAAAAAAGAAAACGCAGATGCTTGAAAACGGAACAATGTGAATAGTCTTAGTTTGGAACCATAAATGTAGCAAATCTATAACGGAACCATAGATATACCAAATCTTTAATTATATATTAATATCAATCAGCAAAGACCAAACTTTAGTATTTTACTGTGCTGATGATCATTTGGAAATAGTGATGTCCAATATATCTCACTTTGACACTACTCTCGATGGGAAGTGGTCAAAACATGTTACATAATGTTGTATCATAGACTAATTTTGCCTACAATAGCATGATTACGACACTGAAAAAATGTGTCAATACATTTTGCTATAAAGTTGGTGATTATTCAGGTATTGAACACAATTGAACGAACACTTAAAAACCAATTAGCTCGAGAAGTAATGAAGGCAAGCTTCAACACGAAATTTCAAATACGTCGTCAAGTGTTTTTGAGTCATCGTGGATACTAACGTATATCCACACACCTGCATACACTCTTTCATGTACATACACGTACGCACGCGTGCACGCAAGCATCCACTCAAACACCCGCACACACACACACACACACACACACACACACACACACACACGCACACACATACACACAAACACACACACTCCACGCAAACTCACACTCAAAAGGTAACGCAAACGCAAACGCAAACGCAAACGCAAACGCACTCGCAAACGCAAACGGAAACGTAAACGCAAATGCAAACGCAAACGAAAATGCAAACGTAAATACAAATTTAAACGCAAACAAAACGAACACAAACACTCCATGCAAACTCAAACTCAAAGGTAAATGCAAACGAGAACTCAAACGCAACTGCAAACACAAACACAAAAGTAAACCCAAAAGCAAACGCAAACAGAAACAAACACGAACATCGACACGAAGACGAGCAAAAACAAACACGGAAACGGACACGAACTGGAATACGAACACTAAATACAACACAAACACGATCACGAACACGAACACGGTGTAGGACGCGGATGCAGAGGTAGTCGCAAACGCAGACGCAGGAGAGGACGCCGACGCAAATGCGAGTGCTACCGTCAATGCGAAGCACAAGTATAAGCACAAGGACAAGCACAAGCACACAAACAAGCACAAGATCACGCACAGGCACAAGTACAAACACAAGCACGAGCACGAGCACTAGCACGAGCACGAACGCGAGCACGAGCACGAGCACTAGCACGAGTACAAGCACAAGCACAAGTACAAGCACAAGCACAAGCACAAACACAAACACAAACACAAACACAAACACAAGCACAGGCACAGGCACAGGCACAGGCAGGCACAGGCACAGGCACAGGCACAGGCACAGGCACAGGCACAGACACAGACACAGACACAGGCACAGGCACAGACACAGACACAGACACAGACACAGACACAGACACAGACACAGACAGACACAGACACAGACACTGACACAGACTCAGACACAGACAAAGACACAGACACAGACACTGACACAAACACAGACACGAGCACGAGCACGAGCACAAGCACGAGCACGAGCGCGAGCGCGAGCGCGAACGCGAACGCGAACGCGAACGCGAACGCGAACGCGAACGCGAACGCGAACGCGAACGCAGACGCAGACGCAGACGCAGACGCAGACGCAAACGCAAACGCAAACGCAAACACAAACACAAACACAAACACAAACACAAACACAAACACAAACACAAACAAAAACACAACGACAACGACAAAGACAAAGAAAAACTCAAAATCAAACGACAACGACAAACACAAAGGCAGAAACTCGAACTCTATCGCAAACGCAAACGCAAGCGCAAGCGCAAGCCAAAATGCAAGAGCAAGCGCCAGCGCAAGCACAGGCACAAGCACAAGCACAAGCACAAGCACAAGCACAAGCACAAGCACAAGCACAAGCACAAGCACAAGCACAAGCACAAGCACAAGCACAAGCAAGCCAGCACAAGCACAAGCACAAGCACAAGCAAGCACAAGCACAAGCACAAGCACAAGCACAAGCACAAACACAAGCATAAGCACAAGCACAAGCACAAGCACAAGCACAAGCACACAGCACAAGCACAAGCACAAGCACAGCACATAGCACAGCACAGCACAGCACAGCGCAAGCGCAAGCGCAAGCGCAAGCACAAGCACAAGCACAAGCACAAGCACAAGCACAAGCACAAGCGCAAGCACAAGCACTAGCACAAGCACAAGCACAAGCGCAAGCGCAAGCACAAGCACACGCACTCGCACCCGCACGTGCACGTGCACGCGCGCATGCAGACGCACACGCACCTGCACCCGCACCCCTGCACGCGCACGCGCACGTGCGCGTGCACGCGCACGCACACGCCCACGCCCACGCACACGCCCACGCCCACGCCCACGCACACGCACACGCCCACGCACACGCACACGCACACGCACACGCACACACACACGCGAACGCGTACGCGCACGCACTCGCACACGCACACGCACACACACACGCACACGCACACGCGCACGCGCACGCACACGCGCACTCACACTCACACTCGCACTCGCACTCGCACTCGCACTCTCACTCGCACTCGCTCTCGCACTCGCACTCGCACTCGCACTCGCACTCGCACACACTCTCGCATACGCACACGCACACGCACACGCACAAGCACACGAACACGCACACGCACACGCACACGAACACGCACAGGCACAGGCACAGGCACAGGCACAGGCACAGGCACAGGCACAGGCACAGGCACAGGCACAGGCACAGACACAGACACAGGCACAGGCACAGGCACAGACACAGTCACAGACACAGACACAGACACAGACACAGACACAGACAGACACAGACACAGACACTGGCACAGACTCAGACACAGACAAAGACACAGACACAGACACTGACACAGACACAGACACAGACACGAGCACGAGCACGAGCACGAGCACGAGCACGAGCGTGAGCGCGCGCGCGAGCGCGAACGCGAACGTGAACGCGAGCGCGAACGCGAACGCGAACGCGAACGCAGACGCAGACGCAGACGCAGACGCAGACGCAAACGCAAACGCAAACACAAACACAAACACAAACACAAACACAAACACAAACACAAACACAAACACAAACAAAAACACAACGACAACGACAAAGACAAAGAAAAACTCAAAATCAAACGACAACGACAAACACAAAGGCAGAAACTCGAACTCTATCGCAAACGCAAACGCAAGCGCAAGCGCAAGCCCAAACGCAAGAGCAAGCGCCAGCGCAAGCACAGGCACAAGCACAAGCACAAGCACAAGCACAAGCACAAGCACAAGCACAAGCAAGCGCAAGCACAAGCACAAGCACAAGCACAAGCACAAGCACAAGCACAAGCACAAGCACAAGCACAAGCACAAGCACAAGCACAAGCTCAAGCTCAAGCTCAAGCACAAGCACAAGCACACGCACAAGCACAAGCACTAGCACAAGCACAAGCACAAGCACAAGCACAAGCACAAGCACAAGCACAAGCACAAGCACAAGCAGAAGCACAAGCACAAGCACAAGCACAAGCGCAAGCACAAGCACTAGCACAAGCACAAGCGCAAGCGCAAGCACAGGCACTCGCACCCGCACCCGCACGTGCACGCGCACATGCAGACGCACACGCACCTGCACCCGCACCCCTGCACGCGCACGCGCACGTGCATGTGCACGCGCACGCACACGCCCACGCCCACGCCCACGCACACGCACACGCCCACGCACACGCACACGCACACGCACACGCACACACACGCGAACGCGTACGCGCACGCGCACGCACACGCACACGCACACGCACACACGCGAACGCGTACGCGCACGCGCACGCACGCGCACACGCACACGCGCACGCGCACGCACACGCGCACTCACACTCACACTCGCATTCGCACTCGCACTCGCACTCGCACTCGCACTCGCACATACTCTCGCATACGCACACGCACACGCACACGCACAAGCACACGAACACGCACACGCCCACGCACACGCACACGCACACGCACACGCACACGCACACGCACACGCACAGGCACACACACGCGAACGCGTACGCGCACGCGCACCCACACGCACACGCGCACGCGCACGCACACGCGCACTCACACTCACATTCGCATTCGCACTCGCACTCGCACTCGCACTCGCACTCGCACTCGCACTCGCACACACTCTCGCATACGCACACGCACACGCACACGCACACGCACAAGCACACGAACACGCACACGCACACGCACACGAACACGCACAGGCACAGACACAAGCACAGGCACAGGCACAGGCACAAGCACAGGCACAGGCACAGGCACAGGCACAGACACAGACACAGGCACAGGCACAGGCACAGACACAGACACAGACACAGACACAGACACAGGCAGACACAGACAGACACTGGCACAGACTCAGACACAGACAAAGACACAGACACAGACACTGACACAGACACAGACACGAGCACGAGCACGAGCACGAGCACGAGCACGAGCACGAGCACGAGCACGAGCACGAGCACGAGCACGAGCACGAGCACGAGCGCGAGCGCGAGCGCGAGCGCGAACGCGAACGCGAACGCGAACGCGAACGCGAACGCGAGCGCGAACGCGAACGCGAACGCGAACGCGAACGCGAACGCGAACGCGAACGCGAACGCAGACGCAGACGCAGACGCAGACGCAGACGCAAACGCAAACGCAAACACAAACACAAACACAAACACAAACACAAACACAAACACAAACACAAACAAAACACAACGACAACGACAAAGACAAAGAAAAACTCAAAATCAAACGACAACAACAAACACAAAGGCAGAAACTCGAACTCTATCGCAAACGCAAACGCAAGCTCAAGCGCAAGCCCAAACGCAAGAGCAAGCGCCAGCGCAAGCACAGGCACAAGCACAAGCACAAGCACAAGCACAAGCACAAGCACAAGCACAAGCACAAGCACAAGCACAAGCACAAGCACAAGCACAAGCACAAGCACAAGCACAAGCACAAGCACAAGCACAAGCACAAGCACAAGCACAAGCACAAGCACAAGCACAAGCACAAGCACACGCACACGCACACGCGCACGACACGCGCACTCACACTCACACTCGCACTCGCACTCGCACTCTCATTCGCACTCGCTCTCGCACTCGCACTCGCACTCGCACTCGCACTCGCACACACTCTCGCATACGCACACGCACACGCACACGCACACGCACACGCACACGCACAAGCACACGAACACGCACACGCACACGAACACGCACACGACACGCACACGCAAACGCACACGCAGACACGCCCGGTATTCTTAATGATATTGCCCAGTATTCATAATGATATATTTAAACCAATGGAAAGTACTTAATATCCAAACCTTTATTTTGCGCAGTTCAAGTCTTTTTGAAAAGAATAGTAACAATTTTATTGATTAATTAAACTTTAAACAAACAAGTTACAATAATAAGCAAAACTAATATATAAAAAGCCTCCAATAATCTTTTATTCAATATGTATTAGAACTCTTTAGCAGTATCATTCACGATGTTGTTACTATCGGATGCGACCTATTTCGTTATTATTATTGTTTAAATCATTTATGTGAATCGACATCTTTAAGTATATATTTCCGTATTTACATGTAATTATTGTAATTTAAGTGGCAAGGTCTATCATATTAGATCTTGATCTCGTTATACACAATAATGGGAACATATGCATCCACGTTATTTCAAATAAAACTAATTAATCTAAATAAAGTAATTTAGTTTCAATTTTATAAAATTTATACGATTTTGATTTGCAGCAATTTAAATTAGATGTAGAATGTCACAAAGAATGAGAAAGAGTTCATTTAAATTTTAGTTATCTAAAAAATAGGTATGTAGAACGGGATTAAAGAATAACTATTAATAAAAATTAGTAAATAAATAAAAAAAAAAAACAAATAATTTTGTTTTTAGATTTTGGCGACGCATTCTAAAAGGGTCTAGTATGGGGGCGTCAGTGCGCTCATTGAGTTCGCCGCGACGACTATCTGTGCGCGCAGTCGTACGCGCGATATCTCGCAAGTTGTTTCTCTATTATATGCGAAATGGTGCGAAGTTCAGTTTTCGAAGCTCGCAAACTATTTTCAGTTATATTGCAAACTTTTCCTCTACAAAAAATTTATTAAGTACTCAGTGCTTTAAAAAATAAATTGAAAAGCTGTGTTAAAAGTTTTTAAGTGATACTGAACTTTTAATTGTGTTAAGTAAATGTGCAAAAAACTTTTTTTAATTACTGACACAACTTAAAGGTTTGAAAAATTTATTTATACTTTGCGTAAGGGGATAATTTTTTTCTGATTGCATGCGTTCTCTGTAGACAGTTAAGATGCACCCTTCAAAGCGTCTGTACATTAAGTTTCTTTAAAATTAAGTTATTATGTGTCTAAAATCAAAGAAAGTTTGTAATGGAGCTTGCTAAACCTAAAAAATCACTTTAATTTCCTATTATGCTTTACAAAATTTTCTTAGTAAACACAATCCAAAACACGACGGTTAAAATATTACAAGTTTTTAAATCTATCAAACGTATAAAATATGTGGGTAGTAAATGAACGTATCTATTCACTAGAAGTGTATTACTTTAAAGATCTCTTTAAAATTAAAGATACGCATATTCAAATATCGTTAACTTATTAATTTAAAAATATTGCTGAGAAAACATTAATAACGCTGTTTATTGCCGCACTTTATGAATGAAGATGAAATATACGCATGAAAGATAATGGTTTTTAAGTTTACAGCTGTATACGTTGAGACAATAATTTTATATCTTAATTAAATACTTGTTTACAATTATAGTTACAACAATGTACTTGTAATTGGGTAATACAATTTCTTTAACATGATGACAAATCCATAGCAGTTTCTAATAATGTCAAGGGCAGTAAAATGTATTAGCTAAACTATTAAATTTACGTTAAAATTAATTTATCATCTCCAAGCTTTCATTATAAAGCAGCTTTCATGATAACAAAAGATGACAAATTTTTCTTTTGTTCGGCGACACAGCAAACACTACTTAATCCCGTTTTGTACCATACTTTTATATTGTTTTTTTTTTCAGTAATTACTTCAAAGCACATTTAAATATTAAAGAAAAGCAAAGATTGAAAAATTGTGATTTAGTATCTCTACCAATATAAGTGTTTACTTTTTATATTAAAAGTCAATATGAGGCTTACCCTGAGTTTGATTATCCCACTGTTTGTGCTGATACAAATTTCTTTTTACATGAAATTTGTTCCTTTGGCTGCCCTAATTAATGAACCACCCGTGTAATACGCGATCTTATTTTTCTAAGGTGACTACTATGGATTTTTAAAAACGGCTGGATCTGTTTTTATTATTATTATATTTTAATGTATTATTTTATAAAATTCAACTTAAAATTCCAGAAAATTAAACATTTTGTTAATTGTAGGATTAAAAAAAAGCAAAGAATGGTAATTAATTCTAGAGTTTGCATGAGAACTTTAGGAAAGTCACTTAGTCTTAGTGTAATTAAAGGACTTCCATGCATGGGATCAAGTCTGATGCTTGGATTATCTTTAACTTTTAACTTTACATCCATCACGCTGTGATTTGTATTAGACGTTAGATCTAATTTCGTGTCAAAACTTTTATTGATGATTTTGCCTACTCTAGTGTTAAAGGGTTTGAAAAGTCGCTTTTGACAGAAATATCTGGTAAGCGTGGAATGTTTGAAGTACGGTAAACATGGTGATGGATGTTATCATTAACGGTTAGCATAGTCGTACCCTCCAATTAAAATCAATGTTGCTTTGGTTCATTGGTAGATTCAGAAACAAAAAATTATAATTGGGGTATATTTGTGTAATCTTGTGTAATCGTTAACTAAGTAGTACACTCAGTAACAATATATTGCGTTATTTATTTATTACAGTTTAGTAATATACATAGCGGCTAGTGGCTGATGTGCGTTGAGTTTGGGCTGTATAAAGTAAGAATTATCAGAAAGGAATTACTAACAGATAAAGGAACACTATGGGCAAATTGTATCTAAAAGTGAGTATTACAAAATTATCTAGAACTAGTAAGGACATTTTATTGGTTAAAATAACACCAATAACTACAATAAACGTATCTAACGATATACCTTCATTTCTTAAAAATTCTTATTTCTAAAAATTAATATAATTATTTATGTAAATAATTATGCCTCTTATTATATTGGTTAGGGATGTTTAATTACTTAACAACACTTACGTAAGCCTATTTAATACTTACACGTTGTTTCTGCGTCTGTTTTAACCATAATTGATTCCTGGTGTCATTGTGACTAGAATATCTGGATCACTAGATTTGTGGTAGGATCTGCACTGAAAAAATAATCATGTAAAATTACAGTAAACATCACTGTTTATAAGTGACCATTGATTCTTACTGTAAATTTACAGAATATTTCTTAATGAATCAACAAACAGTTTCTGGAAAATTACAAATGTTACGTAAAAACAATATTAATATTGTAATATTTCATAAAATATTTGCAATTTTACTTTGTATTATCACATTTTCACCAGTAAAATTACAGCGTAAACTTATACATTGTAATAGTAATATCTCCTGTAACATTTCCGATTTTACATTGTAAAATTACGTATATATTTGGAATAAGTTGCATATATAATATGTAAACCTTACTTTTAAATAAAATGAACAATTTATTCTAAATGTGTAAGTAAACGTAAAAAAAAAACTAGATATACATACATCAAATATACATACATATGTACTTAGTATATAATAATTAAAGTATAGTTATAATATGAAGTATAAATAACGAAATAAACATACAAATCTTTTCTCATTAGAAAAGTGCGATAAAAATAACAGTAAGTAGACAAAAGTCAAGTTACCTACCTCTTTAACATTTTGATGCATAGCAATAAATGTATGAAATAAATGTATATGTTATGGCCCGAGAGCGATGCGTGGCCCCAACGCGTTCGGGCCAACAAACTTGACCCCAACGCGACGCAGCCGGGGAAGTACCGACTTTATAATGTGAAAGAGTAGAATAGAATATAATTTTTTTTGTTTCATTTGAGGCACTTTTAATTTTCTCTCTATCTAAAGTAGGTATATGTATTTACAATTCCTACCTAATTATTTTATTAGTACTAAAAAGGTGTTTATTGTCTGATACATACGTAGAGATTTGATAAACTTCTTATCGGTGTGCAAGTCTGAAATTGTGGTGACTACTTCTGTCGGAATAATTTCGACGACTTGATCGCAATCTTCGGTTTCACAAAAGATAATAGTAATACTAGACCATATTCGTGAAAAATTTAAAAGAAACATTACTGCCAAAGATTTTTCTGAAATGTTTTAATGAATATTTGTTTAAAATTGGTTATACCTAATTAGAGCACATACAAAGTTCGCAAAGACTGTTCTATATCTAGCTACAACTAGTAACTAGTACAACCAATTTTCTGGAAATTCTCTTACGTGGTATCCCAAACAATTGATTTTTCTCTTATTTGCAAAAGTATTTTGAATTATGATATTAAATTATTACAAATGAATCAATATTTTGTCATTTTCAATATATTACCTGATCGTATCATCTGAATAAAAAAAAGACGTTATTGGTCATATCTGTTTAGCATTGTTGAGGCGCTCCATTTTTATTTTCCTTTTTTGATATCCGGTTATATATTTTCGATTTGATACCATCCTTCTTGTTTTTCATCAAATGAACGATCACAACACAGTTTTTTCCGGCAGTGGCAAAATTCCGTTATCGGCAGCGGAGCTCATTTAGTAACTGAACTTCGAGCACTGTTAAGTGAGTACACTCGGAGAAAAATAACGTTTTTCTGATTATGTAGTTTCGCTCGAAAATTAAAAATAAGCAATTGAGCCGACAAAGTAAAGATATTGTGGCCAATGTTTTCAAATGTATGCAAGAAGTACTGCAAGCACTGGAAGCAGGGCAGCCATCAATAAAAGATGTGAATAAAGTTCAAGAAGGAGTAGCCAGGGCGACTGGTGTAAAGATTCGTTCAATTACAAACATTTCTATTGAAAGTAAACTTCTAGAAAACGGGGAAGCGTCGATTTTTACTTCACGATATACTCAAGTCTGATTTTTATAATTTAATCAAATTACACAAACCTATCTGAACAATTTCTAAACTTACATACGTAGATTTTATTGAATATTATTTGATTATTTCCCTACTGTAAGTCCAATTAAAGTAAATTGGAGACTTGTTTTACTGAGTGTACATCGACAAAGTGGGGAACCGGTACTGTAGCGTCCCCCAGGTACCCTATCTTGAAAAGTGTAATTTGAACTTATTTGCAAGAGTTCAAGAACGGCAATAATTGAAACGTTAGAATTTATTTACAAGTATTTTACTTAATCGCAAACCTCAAATTTGATCAAACGAAGTGACCGTCTAGGGGTAGGTACGTTGAGCTATCTGAATTAGGGAGGCTGGAATAGGTAAGTGCTGCATCATGTGGGGCAGGTAAAAAAAATTAAACTACTCAAATTAAAATCAACGAGCTTTGCGCAATGATGGTTCAGTCCGTTAATAGCCTATTGTGGGAAAGAACCACCAATAAAACAAACTTTATTCATAAATAATAATTGCACAAGTACATTAATAAATCAAACAACACAAAAAAAAGCAAGAAATGGTTAAATATATAACAAAATACCATTAAATCAGGTTAAAGTGCGTACAACAATTGTAACATTGAGAGGAAAATAAATAAAAAGCAGTTTAGTTACACATAAATACAACAATAAAAAAAAAGAGACCCCATGTAGTCACACCCACAATTGTGTCATAAATAATCAGAAGAAAAATCTTAATACCGAACATGTGGCCCTTTAAAACCAATTATTCCGGTCTTTAAGTAAATAAGCACATAAAACAATAAAGCAAATTACCGTACATATAAAATACAACAGCAAAATTGCAAGGACCGCCATAAAGTCGGCCACATATGGGAAAAATTTGTATTATTGAAATTTCTGAAAAACTCTATTGGCGATTCGCTTCTGCATGTCTGATAACCAAAAAATCCATTGTGACATTTCGTGACCATAGATTTGGCGGGAATTTTGAAAAATGTTAACTGTGATACCGAAAAATGGGTCAAATTGACAAGATATCGAAAAATTGTATTAAGAAAATGTATTTATAATGCAACAAGCACCCCACATACCAATTTTCGACTAAATAAAAAAAAAAATTAAAAAAAAACATTTGTTCCCCTCTGCTTGTGGTATTTTTTATTTTTTTTCTGATTTGGTTAAAAATTGATATATGGGGTCATTGTTTCATTCTAAATACATTTCCTTAATACAATTTTTCGATATCATGTCAATTTGACCCATTTATCGGCATCACAGTTAACATTTTTCAAAATTTCCGACAAACATATAGTCACGTGACAAATATCACAATGAGTTTTTTGGTTTTCAGACATACAGAAACGATAGCTTCCAAAGGAAGTCGTGAGGAACAGGTATTTCAATATTAGGGGTAAGATATTTTTAATCAACGCTAACAGTAAATTTTTAAAAAATTGCCATAAGTTAGATGTTTTTCCTAATATTATCATTATTGCTAATAATAGTAACACCAATTTATACCACAGTAGAAAATTGCCTAATTGCAGAAACGGCTAGATTAAATTAAATTAAACGTCATTACTCAAAACTAACCAAACTAGAATTAGAGGCTTATGACTTTTATAAATTTTATAAACGATAATGAATTTGATGAATTGATTACTTTTTTGCATCAAATGTAAGAAAATATTCAATATGAGTCAAAATTTATTTTAGATAATCGAGAACTTCGGATTGTTAAAGATTTCAAAATTAAACATTGTTTTTGTCTCAAAGCAGACAAAGGCAATCATGTCATTTTCAACAAAAAGGATTACTTTGCTTCAGTCAATGAACTTTTAAATTCAGGTTTTTATTCAGTCATTACCAAAGATCCTCTTCTAAAAGGATGGGGTTCATTAGAATGTAAAATAGTTGTGTGACTCTCTTAGGATTCGGCTACCTAGGATTGGTATGAATGTTTATATATCTTCGAACTATTCAATATTCATTAAAATATTACTTTTACCAGATAAGCAACGAAGCGTTATTCGATGATGGCATATAAAGGGTTTCAGTGGGAAATCGTATACGTTACGGGTAGATAGGGAATACCGAAGTGGTTCTAAATAACCGATACTTAATGTATTTTAAACTGTTTACAACCAAGTTACTTTGTGATTTATCAATTTTACTTGATTCTTTAATTCTTGATAACTTACAAACCACACTGCATCTTTGTTCGTCCAACATGAACCTGACTAGCGTATAAATAAAAGTTGAAATTTGAGGCCGGACTATAAAAAATTAATAAATGAGATTAGTAGGGGCCTCATTTTTCTAGTTATAATCAACAAAATTATATTCTCTTAATTTCAGGGTTATGATCTTAATGCAAAATGTATTTGGTAGGAAATACTGATTTCCAACGCCCTGTATGTAAAACGAAATTATGATCACGATTGTCAAATATGTTAAATTTTAACAAGTAATAAAAAGGTAAAACATTCACACACCGAAGAAAGTTATTTAGTTTAAAGAATTTTTGACGCTGCATGATTCTGATTCTGAAAAAGAGCAGAACTTAGAAAACAAAAATGTAAGTATGAAAATGTAAACTTTCACGATAACTAAAATACTAATTTTTGGGTAATAAATGGTGTATAACTATTTATCTTTTATACAAAATTTGATTGTTTCGATAACCGTTACAGATATCGCTCTCAGTAAATCACAATAGCAAACGTAAGCCAACTATTAATATAACAGTTTGATACACTTATTTAAAAGACAACTATGAAATCTAATTTTATTTTAGTAAAAATAGCTAGATCTTCAATAAATTAAGTATTATTAAACTGTCCTAAAGATGACAAGCCAGAGTGTAACAAATTTTTTATGTTATGTTGAAATTTGCAATAATGTAGGCTACTTCGTTCATTTTCGTGTCATGTAAATTGTATACCTTATTGGCTGAAAATATGTATTAAAATTATTTTCGTACTGTTTGCACTTACAGTTAGGGCAGGCCATGCGCAATGATTTCATCAGCATCGTTTTTGGTAGATGATTAAAGGAGAGAAGAGCATCCATTTGTTCTCTTAAATATTTTGTTGAAAATTGCTGTATAGTTTTTACAGTAAAAGCTATTTGTACCTATTTTACATTGTTTGAGCTGTTTACCTTTTTTAGGAACTTTAATTTTTACCGTAACTTTTCCGTTTGGCGTATTTTCATTGTACAACTAAGTTTGCCGTTAATTGTACGCTATACGTTTCAATTGATTGAGGATGACGCAGTAAAAGTTTGTTGCTATGCAGAAGAATTATAAACAAATGGTACCTTAACTCGTTTAAATCAATCAAGTTTGGTTGCTTTCTAAAGGAATTTACATATTTAGGATCAACAAGTATCAAGACCCTGTTATATTTCCATTTCAAGAATTATTGCACAACCAAATTTGAAAGCGTGTATTCAGTAGCATTTTGTTATCAGTAAAAGTATTACAGTGACAAGCAAAATGTAAACGTACTGCAGCTATTTCATTTCTAAGCATTAATTCATAGTTAATTTTTAAGTTAATCCAGATTTACTAACATTAGTATTTAGGTTTTCTACTTTATAACTTGATTTGAAGATATATATAATATATATATATATATATATATATATATATATATATATATATATATATATATATATATGGCGTCCGAGATTTTTAAAATTTATTTACAGGCTGGGGATACATCAATGTTGAAAAGCGAACATATCTAATCACAATCAGTTTTAAATTAAAGCAAATCAAAATTTTAAGAACAAGGCCCATTTAATCTCCGACTGACTAAAAGGCTCAAAATCTTCTAGTTGACATTAGAAGTATAAATAATAATTTTTGTGAATTAATAACAACACACCCTTATTTCATCCTTTTTTTTAATATTACAAGAGCGTCCTCAAAAAAACGAAGACAAATAATCAAAAATGGCATTATGAATGAACCAACTTAACAAATTATAATGTAAATGTAAAGTTGTAAAAGTTTTAATTTAAAATTTATCGGAGCATTCATTAATAGAAACTATACATCCCAATTAAGGACCTGGTCAAATCTAACAAAAAAGTAGTGTTAGGTTATTCATGATTGTAATTGTTATTGTACATTGAAAACATATTTAATATGATTTTAATTTTAAGTACATATGTTAAGTTATTGTAATGGTGTAGTAAGTTAACATATTTACGTTTACTTCAAGGTCTAAGAAAAACATCAAAAAAACTGGACATGCAAAAAGTTACCACAGCATCAAATAATTTAACCACGTGTTAAATTACGTAAATGCTTTACCTATTAGTATGCTAAGTTATTACCCCAGAATTACAATAATTTAACATATGTTGTTAAAATTAAAATCATATTAAATATACACACTGTTTCTTGAGTGTACAATAACAATTACAATTATTAATAACTGAGAACTATTTCTTTGCTAGATTTGACTAGAACTTTAATTTGATACGTCAATTTTCTATTTCTAATGTTTTATGAATTTCAAATTAAAGTTTTACACAACTTTACACTTATATTGTACTTGATTAAATGTAGAAGTTAAGAACTGAGATTGGTTTTTACTCCGGCAAGGCATAGTAAATCTGTTGGGCAAAAAAAAACAGTGCTCTCAACCAGACAAACGGTAGTTACAATCATGTCAAGAAATTAATTAATTAATGTTGTTTTCATACTGTTAATTTGGTTAATAAATCTACATACAACCATTTATGCTTATTGTGTTTTAGTACTATATGCAAAGAATATTCTTGAAAAGTACAATTCCTAGGATGTATATTTATATTTATAACTTCTCACAAATATACATCATACTCATGGTTTTACAATTGATCTTAATGGTAGAAGTTTCTTTTTCATTTTTCTAATATAATAATCGTGGTTAATTAATTTTAATGTTTTGTTTTAAATATTCATATGGACATTTGTTGCACCCATCAGATGTAATTGTTCAATTATTAATTCAATTAATTATTAATTATTATGATATGTTTATAAACATATTATATTACAAAAAGCTTGTCTATAATAGAATTTTTTACCTTTTGATATAAATTTCTTAGTTTGTGACATACGCAATATGTACTTTACGGACTCTTTAAACAAAACTCTGCTTTATACTTCAATGTTGATAGTTTTCTAGGAATTAGCTATACGTGTTTTAGTATGATCTATTAAGTATCATTATTGTGAACGAATTTTAACCAAATTGTGCTAGAAACCTGTTTATTTTAATGGAATTTTAAGTATTCAGTTTCAATTAAATTAGTTATTATGGCTAATATGTTAAGTACAGATGAAGGGGTTCAATTTGATTCATTAAGAATCATCCTTGGAACAAAAGGTTTACAGGCTCTCTTTCAGACAATTGTCAAAGTATATTTTGCGACTCTATCAAAAACTGGCAAATCAAAAAATTTTAAATTTTATGGGAATTGATAATAATTGATAATAATAATAATAATAAGCCTTTGTATATTGCTACAAATCACGTTAGAAAATTTCTAACCAAGAAAATATTATAAAAGAAAGATCTAAATTACCGATTTGATACCATTAAAACTGAAACAAGAAAATAAGCTTTGCAATAATTATTTTCTTTTGAGGAAACGATTATTTTAGGATAATTATGCAACCCCTCTTATGATAAGTTCATTATGAAAATGGAAACATCGTAAAAACAAAAACCTTGTATGTCAAACAGACGTTTAAAACTTCATACCAGATAGAGCTTAACATCTAGATGCTAAAATACTATTTTTAATGGTTATTTGTATATTTCAGTTATACAATCTAAACGTTTCGATAACACCTACAATTATCTTCGTCAGTAGTAATTAAAAAAGACCCAAAGAAGATAAGTATTTTAATATGTGTAATAATGGTGAAAGTTTAAATTTCATATCTAGATGCTAACTTACAAAAAATTCCAAAGCCCCCGCTTCTATAATAGTATCGATAATACAGTTTAAGCATTTTCAATCATGTTTATTTAATTTTTACACTTATTTAGCTTTATACTAAAAATCCTTGTAAAGAAAAGTTATGTAAGATTAAATTTTGTTGTCAACATAGTTTCTTGTAAAATTAATAAGCTCTGTACGTGTTTTGTTCTGGAGTTATCGTGGGTACTAACATCCATTCACACATCCACACACCCACACGTACACACGCACGCACTCACGCAGTCTTGAAGTCGCGCACGCTCGCACGCACGCAGGCATGCACGCACGCACGCGCGCACACGCACACACACACACACACACACACACACACACACACACACACACACACACACACACATTCCTATACCTTCATATGTATATGTAGGTTGGAAGGTAAAAATTCAACTAAATTATATGTATATATATATATATATATATATATATATATATACATATATATTCTTAATGACTATATTACGTCTCAAATTAAGGTCGTTACTGAGCTTTAAATAAATGCGCGTTGAAAACGTTTAGAACTATTAGAACAAAAAGTTACCATTCACAGCTGTACAATTATAAAGTAAAAAATAGCCGTTTCTATCAAAGAAAAAATCATTTATAAAACACGTTAGGAAATTTCATTTTGTAGAATTGCGGGATTTCCCCTCGCTCGTCCCGTTAATATCGCCCTCGTTACACAACATGAAGCCTATAAACTAGTTATTAACATGAAAGCAAGTTTTAAAACGATAATATACTTTCTTTCAAATCTGCGACAAGATATTTAATAGCGGAAAAGAAAGCAATGTTTATAAAACGTTAGTCATAAATTGCAAGTCTTTATTAATTATTAATTATTGTTTAGTATATTGTTTTATAAATTACTAATAAATTGTGGAAATATTTTTCGTTTAAGATTTGATATTAATTGTCTCTGGTATTTTTATTGTGTATAGTGTAGCTTATTTTGTAATCATGGTATTACTAAAACAACACATTTCCAGAAAACATTAATTTTCTTAATTGAGGTAAATATAACCACTTTAATTATTAATTACCGGTTAGCTAAAAATGAAGTTCATAGCAAACGAGGGTTAATTTTTAGAAATATGCTTAATCTTTTTTTTTACTTTACATTTTTTAAAGCTGTTAAAGATTTTAAAGATATTAATATACCAGAAAGCAAGTTTCACTTTCAATTGTGCACTTTTCTATTTGAATTGACTATGAACAATCCATATCTTATTTATATGATATATCCGTTTTCGTACCACTCACTTCCAAACTGTACTAAAGCTTTTAGTTATTGAAAGCTTTATCAGATTGTCTTTCCCATCTGAAACTGCGTAGGATTAAAATATTTTTTGATTTTATTTTGTGGGTACAGGAACATTCACTTAGTGCATGAAAAAAAAATTTTAGAGATTTAGTTGACACTAAATGTGAAATGTGTTAAATTCCTATAGCAATAGACTGCTACAAATAATTAATATAATTATGTATTTCTAGATTAATATTATTTTCAGAAAATCATTTGTTAATTGAATTATTATTAATGCATGATGATCACTTAGAAATAATTTATGAACAGATCATTTTACATAAAGATTGTAACTATAGGAAACCAAATTATCAAAAACTTTCTAAATGTCACGTGTAAATGCCAATTTTTTTGCAAAACTACTAACCAAATAATTGGCAGCACAATAAAATCAGAGTTATTATTCGCCATAAGTCGTTGTTGCTAGGATAACTTAATTAGTCATAGGTATTTTCAAATTACAATTTTAGAGATCGTATTTAATTAATTAATTAAATAGGTTGTAATGATCCTGCAGATCCTTCCTGAAAATTTAAATCCTTGTCAATAAATTCCTCCAAACTTATTTCCTATTTTCTTCCACAACTGCATTTATATGATTTAAAACATATTATCAGTTGTTCCCACTCTCCCCACTCTACCCGCTATCTTCCCAAAATCCCTATATAAACACTGCCTTCACATTCAACCAAACACACTTGACACTTGACACTTTGCGTTCATAATTTACTTTCCTTTTATAAATTAGTATTCCAGTATTATTGCTCAGATCCTGAATTCTCCTTATTACCTCATTTCCTTAATTAGTTATACGTTATTAGTATACTAATCCTATATTCATCCTGCCTGAACCTGCCTGATTCATTAATCCTGCATTACATTCTTTCCTACCATCCACCTATTACATTCATCTACCCTGACACCGATTCCTGTGCCTATCCCATCCCTTATACGTATACCAACTTATTGTGGGTCCTGGTCCTGATTTGGGTATACGTAAAGAAGTTGTTTGTGTGAAATCAGACGGAGGGCCTGTACACCCCGAATGGTTATGCACAACTAAATACCCTGTTGCATCATTATCCTTATCAACCAAACAAGATATTTATCACTATCAACTTGTTGAAGGTGTAAGCCGCGACAAGGATAGGGTAGACATCCTAGAGATTATAGAGGAGTGACGGTGGTATTGCCCCGAAACATCCTCTACAATCACGAGCAAGGTTATTCCTTAAATTGCCCTTTGACGGTTTAGGCTTGTGCCCCGAAAAAGGATTTCCTAACCACCACTATTCAGCCTCTTTCCCTGTATCTTCTCACATAAATCACGTCGCCATCCCTACAATAAATTCTCCTTGCTACCCCTCACATTCACACCAGTTTACCTTTGATCTTTTAACCACCTGTGCATAGAATCACCACCTACAAAATCACTCACCCACCACCTTTTATTTATCCCTACATAATAACCATTCCCTTAAGTAAACCGTTTATTGCCGACCTAAACAACCCTTGTTTACTTTTAAATAATAGTGTGACCTTACATTGTATTTAAATCAGATTTCCTACTTACCCCTTGCATAATCACCTCCTGATTGCCGTACTCCACCAGCAGTTCACATTAATTATACAGTAACACTTATAATTAACGAAACACACACATTCACCGGTACCACACGTTTTAAACATCTGTTTTAGAATTGAAAATACCACCATTACAGGAAGGTTGGGAACCGAACTAGACCATAGGCGTAGGCGATTTTTAAAAGAAAACCGCAAGAATATTTGCACATATTTTAATAGTTTTGTACTGCATTATATAGCCAGTTAATTTCAGTTTATATATTTATTTGTTTTATATTAGAATTTATATTATAATTTCCGTTTTGATATGTAAATAAACCTTTCATGTATGAAATGCTGTAAAACATTGGATAGGCAACCCAACCTGCATCTAGGTATACATCTTAGTAGGACCCCCTTTTATGAGAAAGTTCTCATGTTCAAAATTAGAGTTTTACAAGTTGTGAAAAAGGACAAACACAACCAATAAAGACCGGTAGCTGCTACCAGAACCGGGAAGCAGTACAAGTGGCGCCCAACGTGGGGCATTTTGCAATTTTCCTTTAGCATTTTTGCATGTGCATTTCCCATTTTCCCCGCTAACATTTACTTTCAGCAAGTTGTACCAGAACGATTATTTCCTGACAAATAACAATAATTATTTTCTTACAGCAAGCAGACAGACTGTCCGAGTACTTTCCAGGCACGAGAATACAAATAATTCATATTCCAACTCCGGTCGAAGAATAAATTAAAAATTGTTATTTTCCAGAAATCAAAATACTCAAATTAATCATTTCTTTACAGAACTAATTAATAATAAATGTGTAACATTGTTTCACAGGATATATAACTTAGAATTGTTATTTTCCAGAAATCAAAATAATCCAATTAATCATTTCTTTACAGAACTAATTAATAATAAATGAGTAACATTGTTTCACAGGATATATAACTTAGAATTGTTATTTTCCAGAAATCAAAATAATCAAATTAATCATTTCTTTACAGAACTAATTAATAATAAATGATTAACATTGTTTCACAGGATATATAACTTAGAATTGTTATTTTCCAGAAATCAAAATAATCTAATTAATCATTTCTTTACAGAACTAATTAATAATAAATGTGTAACGTTGTTTCACAGGATATATAACTTAGAATTGTTATTTTCCAGAAATCAAAATAATCTAATTAATCATTTCTTTACAGAACTAATTAATAATAAATGTGCAACATTGTTTCACAGGATATATAAAAGTAAAAGTGTTATTTTTCAGAAACAACAAATTTACAATACATTATTAAGCACTCCTTTACAGGGCAAATTAATAAACATTGTTACACCGGACATATAAATTAAAAGTGTGCACAATTATATTAAAGAAGAAACATTTAAAACTGAATTCTAATTACTTTCTAGGACCAGAATCAAAACAGTTAAAAGTGTCAGTGAATTCCAACTTCCACAAATTCTACATTATTTAAAGTATAACCAGTGTAATTATAGTTTTCCAATTCTTCAACCCGGACCAAACCTAAAACATAGCAATAATGAGTACCCAAACTCCCGAAGAGAAAGATATTCGTGTAGGTTGGGTGTACACACTTAAGAAGGATAATTTGATTGAAGAGGCAGGAAAATACAGACTGGATACAACAGGAACAAGTGAAATTCTTCGAGCAAGGATTATAAAATACTTAAGGACTGGAGAAGGTCAAGTTAACTTACCCATCCCGATAGAACCTGTCTTACAGTTTGAGACCAGCGAACTGAGTGGTACTACACCAGGTCCATCCACTTTTTCAACCCAGAACTTTCCACATCGAACAGCGGATACCTGTGACAGAGTTCGAAAATGGGGACTCAAATATGATGGAGTTAGTGATCCCATGTCCTTCCTAGAGAGATTACAGGAGCTCCAGCACTGTTACCAACTCCTGATAATGAAATGTTGTCAGCACTACCTGAACTGTTTAAGGAGAACGTTCTACTATGGTATAGGAACAACCGATGTAATTGGCATACCTGGTACGACTTCCTTACAGATTTTCGATTACAGTTCTTACCACCCCGATATCAGCAGAAATTAGAAGAAGAAATAAGAAATCGAGTCCAGAGACCGAAAGAAAAGGCAGGAGAATATGTCACTTCTCCCTGACACTGATGAGACGCCATGGAGGGTTGAATGTTGCCAGTCAGCTCGAACGACTATACGACAACCTGAAAACGGAATACAAATATTATATTCGACAACAAGACTTCTCTACATTACCTGAACTGCTAGAAATGGCCAGACAATACGAAAGATTACCTGCACGAAGCTATAATCCAGCACATAACCTCGTGCCCTCCGAGTGCATTTTAGAGACAGCACCATCCCTTCTTCATCGCGTCTTGCCCCGTTGCAAACGGAACGGGACGGAAGCCTCCGCCAGAGACTATCCCTAGCCTGATTTATAGAAAGGAAGTAAGAGAATCTTTACTACCTCAGACTACCTCCCCCATTCCAGAAAAGCATGCCACCACTTCCAGAGAAGAATGGCAAGCATGGCTACAACAAATCAAAGAATTTACACAGTCATCTCCCCCGACACAAATACTCTTACCTATTACAGCGGATGACCGACTCTTTGTCACCCTCCATATTTTTAATCAACCAATACAAGCTCTAGTGGATACTGGCGCCTCTAGAACGTATTTTGGCAGAAAATTAAAAGAATTGTTGGTAAGAAACGCTATATATCCGGAAACGCTGCAGCAAGAACCCGTCCGTTTGGCCGATAATACAATCACCCATTCGCTGGGCAGCTACCGATTTCCCGTCATGCTTGGCCGACAGCAGTATTCATTGCTAGGACAACATTTACCTACATTATCTACCGATGTAGTGTTGGGATTGGATTTCCTGAGACAATCGCAAGTCACCATCAAACTCACCCCTCTTCACATCGAAACAAAGAACGAAATTCTCCCGCTACCGAACGAATCAGTAACCGGATTAGGAGGTATTCACGGACCGGATGATACGGAACTCCAACAACTTAATGATTTTCTGTACCTAGAATTAAGCCAATTTCAACAGTTACCAGGAAGAACTACCCGAATAACTCACCGTATTACACTACTCCCTGGAGTAGATCCCGTAAAACAGAGATATTATCCTCGAAACCCTGCCATACAACAACTCATTAACCAGGAAGTGGATGCGATGTTAGCCCAGGACATCATAGAACCATCGTGCAGTCCGTGGAGTTCGCCTGTTGTGTTAGTTAAAAAATCTTCCGGTGCCCCTCGCTTTTGTATTGATTTTAGGAAAGTGAACCAGCTAACCGTCAAAGACGCTTATCCTCTACCTTTTATCCAAGGAATATTGGACCAATTGAGGGAGGCTCATTATATTAGTGCTCTGGACCTAAAGCAGGGATATTGGCAAGTGCCCTTGAGGAATCCAGTAAACCAATCACTGCATTTACAGTCCCGGGACGAGGACTCTTTCAGTTTAAGGTACTCCCCTTCGGTTTGCATTCGGCCCTGCCACTTTTCAACGCCTGCTAGATGGCATTATTGGACCAGACCTAATAGGCAAGGCATTCGTCTACCTGGATGATATTATAGTATTAGGAACAACTTTTAAGGAACATTTACAAAACTTACAGGAAGTTTTCCGCCGACTACGAGATAGTGGACTTCAGTTACAAGCCGAGAAATGTCAGTTTTGCCGAACGGAGTTGAAATATCTCGGACATGTGGTCACTTACAAGGGAATCCAGCCTGATCCTGATAAAATAGAAGCGATTGTCCAATTCCCCGTACCACGCACAATCAAACAACTACGCCGATTCCTAGGCATGTCCTCGTGGTACAGAAAATACGTTCCCCAATTTGCACAGCTGAGTCAACCGTTGACCAAACTGCTACGCAAGGAACAAAAGTTTAATTGGGACACAGATCAACAAAAAGCATTCTACAGACTCAAACAAGTACTCACCTCTCCTCCCATCTTAGCATGCCCTGATTTTTCCAAGACCTTCGTATTGCAAACCGACGCCAGTTCTACAGGAATTGGAGCAGTATTAACTCAGGAGAAGGACCCAACGAGAATGTAATCGTTTATGTGAGTAGAGCATTAACCCAGCCCGAGCGAAACTATTCCACGATTGAAAAGGAATGCTTAGCAGTCGTGTGGGCCATCTTAAAACTAAAAGGATACCTGGAAGGGTATAAATTCATTGTGATTACAGATCACCGCAGCTTGAAATGGTTACGTACCTTAGAGAAACCCACGTCCCGACTAGCTCGGTGGATTATGGAACTCCAGCAGTATGACTTCACCATAGAATACCGAAAAGGAACACAAAATAAAGTTGCCGATGCACTTTCCGTATACATGATGGACCACCCTCTTCTCCAGCCCTGTGCCCGCTGGAAGAAACCGCCCCCGAATCCGGTTGCCTGTGGTATCAGACTCTTGTCCGCCAAGTCCAAGAAAATCCGGCCGCCCATCCCCTGTTTAAAATAGCAAATGGTCAGCTATACAAACAACTCCCAGATTCCTCACCTGAAATCGAGGCCGGAGTACACAGCAGCTGGAAAAGGTGTGTCCCTAAGAGCCAGAGATGCTCTATTCTCAAGGAATGTCACGACGCCCCACTGCTGGACATCTAGGTATCTCCAAGACATTATCACGGATATATCAACAATATTACTGGCCTGGAATCAAGGGCGATGTCATTAAACACATTAAAAGATGCCATACCTGTATACAATTTAAAGCTTCTACCCAGAAACCGGCAGGGAGATGTACTTCTCTAAAACTGGACATCCTTGGCAAGTAGTCAGTACAGATTTAATTGGACCGCTACCACGTACAAAAAAAGGTCACACCTTCTTACTTGTCTTTCAGGATTGCATGACCAAGTGGATCGAAGTAAAACCTCTCAGACAAGCTACCAGTCCTGCGATTCTTCAGACCCTTAGAGACCAGATAGTGTTCCGCTATGGCTGCCCTGACAAACTCATCACCGATAATGGTCCCCAATATGTTAGTCGTTTGTTTCAGAACGCCCTGGAAGAACTAGGAATTAAACACCGCCTGACACCACCATACACTCCCCAGGCTAATCCAGTGGAACGTGCTAATAAAGTACTTGGTACTATGATCGCACAATTCACCGGAGAAGATCAGAAAGAGTGGGATGTACACTTACCCGAAATAACCTTTGCTGTCAATTCCGTAACACACTCTTCCACAGGATTTTCCCCAGCTCTGCTGAATTTAGGCAGGAACTCCGTCCTCCTGGAGTAACTTATTCATACCTGCGTGAACAGTCTTCTGCAACCCCTGTAGTACCCGCAGAACGTGACCAACATATGAAGAGGATCGAGGACTTACGTCAGCTGGCCAGGGACACGTTATCTCTCTCTTTCGATACCCAGAAGCGAGGATACGACCTCCGTCGACGCCCATATCTCCCACACTTAGGTGAGTTAGTCTATAAACGGACTCATTATCTTTCTAGCAAAATTAAATACTTTAACGCCAAATTCGCACCAAAATTTACCGGACCATATGTAATAAATAAAATGATCTCACCTGTAATCGTGGAACTTCGGGATCCTCACACGAAGAAGAACATAGGACCGGTCCATGTGAAAGATATCCAGAGCGTCGACGCAGCGGTTCCCCCTCCGGAAACGATCACCACCTCCTACACCCACGGACTTCGGAGAGGGAAGAAATACGATAAGGAACATATAAACGAAGTTTCGGTGATGCCACCAGTCACTTACAATGGCACCTACTGAAACACTCGTCCGAAGCATCGTCGTCCAACTATCCGACCTTGGCAACCACATGCTTATCGGACACCAGGTTCCAGGAATTTACCTCCTATATTCACATCCTACAATCCTATTGCATTAAGTCCCTATAAACCTGCTACTTCACACTCACCTGTACACTCCCGTTCTTGACATCCCGGTTTCAGAAATTCCTTTGCCCACCAGTCCTCCAAACGTAGCTCTCTTATCCCTATCACCATTGCCCGATTGGGAATTTTCTCCTATCCCGCTTAATCCTGTAGATCTTCCAGTCACCCCTAGTACTCCCTCCCCCTTAAGGCAAATGGTACGCGAGCTAGATGCCTTAGACCTACAAACTCCCGTCGTCACCACCGCCAATTCCTCCGATAACTTGGGTATCACACTTTTAAGCATCCCTGACGTCCCTCTTCCTAGACCTCCTTCAATTATTATTCGACCCGGACGAGGAAAGGCCAGGAATAGGCGACGTGTGAAGATTCGTTTGGCAAATGGAGAATTCATGAGGGTTAAACGAACACTTGCAACCGAATTCGGATTAATCCAGAAACCAGGTGACGGATTTTCTTCTCCCAGGTAAGTGGTGTGTAATGATCCTGCAGATCCTTCCTGAAAATTTAAATCCTTGTCAATAAATTCCTCCAAACTTATTTCCTATTTTCTTCCACAACTGCATTTATATGATTTAAAACATATTATCAGTTGTTCCCACTCTCCCCACTCTACCCGCTATCTTCCCAAAATCCCTATATAAACACTGCCTTCACATTCAACCAAACACACTTGACACTTGACACTTTGCGTTCATAATTTACTTTCCTTTTATAAATTAGTATTCCAGTATTATTGCTCAGATCCTGAATTCTCCTTATTACCTCATTTCCTTAATTAGTTATACGTTATTAGTATACTAATCCTATATTCATCCTGCCTGAACCTGCCTGATTCATTAATCCTGCATTACATTCTTTCCTACCATCCACCTATTACATTCATCTACCCTGACACCGATTCCTGTGCCTATCCATCCCTTATACGTATACCAACTTATTGTGGGTCCTGGCCCCGATTTGGGTATACGTAAAGAAGTTGTTTGTGTGAAATCAGACGGAGGGCCTGTACACCCCGAATGGTTATGCACAACTAACTACCCTGTTGCATCATTATCCTTATCAACCAAACAAGATATTTATCACTATCAACTTGTTGAAGGTGTAAGCCGCGACAAGGATAGGGTAGAACATCCTAGAGATTATAGAGGAGTGACGGTGGTATTGCCCGAAACATCCTCTACAATCACGAGCAAGGTTATTCCTTAAATTGCCCTTTGACGGTTTAGGCTTGTGCCCCGAAAAGGATTTCCTAACCACCACTATTCAGCCTCTTTCCCTGTATCTTCTCACATAAATCACGTCGCCATCCCCTACAATAAATTCTCCTTGCTACCCCTCACATTCACACCAGTTTACCTTTGATCTTTTAACCACCTGTGCATAGAATCACCACCTACAAAATCACTCACCCACCACCTTTTATTTATCCCTACATAATAACCATTCCCTTAAGTAAACCGTTTATTGCCGACCTAAACAACCCTTGTTTACTTTAAATAATAGTGTGACCTTACATTGTATTTAAATCAGATTTCCTACTTACCCTTGCATAATCACCTCCTGATTGCCGTACTCACCAGCAGTTCACATTAATTATACAGTAACACTTATAATTAACGAAACACACACATTCACCGGTACCACACGTTTTAAACATCTGTTTTAGAATTGAAAATACCACCATTACAGGAAGGTTGGGAACCGAACTAGACCATAGGCGTAGGCGATTTTTAAAAGAAAACCGCAAGAATATTTGCACATATTTTAATAGTTTTGTACTGCATTATATAGCCAGTTAATTTCAGTTTATATATTTATTTGTTTTATATTAGAATTTATATTATAATTTCCGTTTTGATATGTAAATAAACCTTTCATGTATGAAATGCTGTAAAACATTGGATAGGCAACCCAACCTGCATCTAGGTATACATCTTAGTAGGACCCCCTTTTATGAGAAAGTTCTCATGTTCAAAATTAGAGTTTTACAAGTTGTGAAAAAGGACAAACACAACCAATAAAGACCGGTAGCTGCTACCAGAACCGGGAAGCAGTACAAGGTGACGGCCGGAAACACTATAACCAATTCGTGTACCATATTAAAACACATGTTGGTTAAGTAATTATTTTTACAATTCAGAAACATTAATCATTTCATTGGTTCATGTTTAAAGTATTGAATAAATAAATGTACGTTGCAGTTTTAAATAATTATATCAACGTCCCTGTTGCAATTTACGTAGTAAATTTTCGATGTAATTGGGGGGTTTTAAGTATTTCCCAAATAGATTTTGTTTGTGAATATTAAAAATTTTGGTAAAAACATCTTTTGTGTCTTTTTTTTTATGTGCAATTTAGTGGTGTACTCGATTTTTTTCTAACTTAATTTGTTTCCGAGTTACAGACCAAAGTTGCATTTTTTTAAATGGTAACCGTAGTTGGCTATGACTCTATTAATTAGAGATTTCTTTTAGCTTTCTGAAAATATATAGTTTCATATATTTATCTCGGTAAATAAGAAAATTATAAACGATTTTTTGAAAAACACCTCTTGATCAAATCACTTATGTATAGTATAGTTTCATATATTCAAAAGGAAGTATGTTACTATGCGCAGAACTTATTTCAAAACTAGATAAAAATGTCCTCATAGTATTTTATGCCATATTAAAAACTTATTGATTTAGAAAAAAATAACAACATTTTTATTTTATAACAGTTTTTTTCTTATTTTAGGTATTGTTCAAACTGATGTCCATTATGATGTAAACAAACTTCACATCGGCGCGAAATACATTCAATTGCCTTAATGAAATGAATGAAATGCCTTAAATCTTCAAATGCTGCCCTGGTTGAATTGATCAATTGTTCGTATGTTTCGTGGCGAGTATGATATATTTTATTTTTTAAAAATCCCCACAAAAAGAAATCCGGTATTGAAAGATCTGGAGATCTTGCTGGCCACTGAATAGGTCAGTTATTGCCAATCCATTGATTGTTAAAGTTTCGGTTTAAGTAATCTCGGACTAAAACAGTATTATGACAAGGCGCACTATCTCTTTGAAAATAAACATTTACCCTCTGCACTAATGGAATTTCATCTGGCAGTTGTGGAAGACAAATGTTTAATATTTCCATATACGTCTCGCCGTTAAGGTTGCCGTTAAAAATGTGGTAAACGAATCTACCCCCCAAAATAAAGCATGATACATTAAAACCAATATCGATTGTCGTTGCGATTAAAAATTCCTGCACTCATAATATGACTCTCATCAGACCAAATGATATTGCGCCCAAAATTCCTATTTTGTCTAATCTGTTCTAAATACCAAGTACAAAAAATAATTCGCCCTTCTAAGTCACCATCATTAAGGTGCTGAATTACTCTTTTTTTGTACGGAGTATAGTTATATTTTTTTAAGATTTTTTGTACTCTTGATTTAGATACGCCAACTTCTGTTTCTATTTGTCGGCAGGAGGTATTAGGATTTTCTTTAACTCTTGCTAAAACAGTTATTTCGTCGTCTTGTTGGTTCATTTTTGCATAATTTTTGATCCTAGGCTTCTCAAAAGATCCATAAGTTAATAGATGTTCTTTTAATCTGGCGAATATATTCTTGTTGGGATGTCTTCGTTCAGGGATTCTTCAATAAAATAGCTTTATTATTTTGCGTTTTTATAAATACTAGCATTATTAAAGTATTAAACGCACAACCTACCTATTAAAATATGCCTCTGCAGCTTGGTCTGCATTAGAATTATACTGATAGTATATGCCAATCATATCTAACTTTTCAAAATTTTCATACTTCGTATTATTGACAGCCATCACAAGAAAGTTATTAACTTGAATAATTAATTATTTAAGCAAAGTTTTGAAACAATAAATCTAATCACATTTACGTTTCCACCATTTATTTACATGAAACAACTGCGTGAAATGTCAAATAACTAGCAACGAATGCGTGCAGTAAACAAAGGTTCCTATATGACTTGATCAAGAGGTATTTTTCAAAAAATCGTTTATAATCTTCTTATTTACCGAGATAAATATATGAAACTATATATTTTCAGAAAGCTAAAAGAAATCTCTAATTAATGGAGTGATAGCCAACTATGGTTACCATTTAAAAAAATGCAACTTTGGTCTGTAACTCGGAAACAAATTAAGTTAGAA
The DNA here is from genome assembly GCA_036346205.1 of Vesta saturnalis. Taxonomy (NCBI): domain Eukaryota; kingdom Metazoa; phylum Arthropoda; class Insecta; order Coleoptera; family Lampyridae; genus Vesta; species Vesta saturnalis. The sequence goes on from JARFJB010000190.1 coordinate 29,781, forward strand.
AAAATCGAGTACGTCACTAAATTGCACATAAAGGCACAAAAGATGTTTTACCAAAATTTTAAATATTCACAAACAAAAAAGTTACGGGATTTTAAAGAAAACGGCATAAAACGAAAATTTAGATTATTAAATTTGTTTCAAAAATCGGTCCAAGGGTCCCGACCATGATTTTACTCTATCTATTTGAGAAATACCTAAAATCCCCCAATTACATCGAAAATAGCACATCCTGTACACTTCACGTCTAAGTATAAATTTCAGTCAATTGTGTTCGTCAAATTAATACTTTGGCAGAAAATTTATGTAACATACATGTAACGCTATATTCTGAATCCTGCTTTAATTTTACTACCAACACACATACTCGCACACGCACATGTACACGCACACGCACACGCTCGCGCATACGCACACATACCCCCCCCCTCCACACACACATACACACTCACACACACACACACACACACACACACACACACACACACACACACACACACACACACACACACACACACACACACACACACACACACACACACACACACACACACACAAGACGTTCTTGTTGATTTAACAACAGAAATACATCAACTGCAGTATCGACTAAATGTACATCGCAGTTTTAAATAACTATATCAACGTCTCTATTGTAAATTACGTACACTTCACGAAAAAGTGTAAATTTCAGTCAATTGTGTTCGTCAAATTAATACTTTCGCAGAAAATTTATGTAACATACATGAACGTTTTATTCTGAATTCTGCTCTAATTGTACTACCAACACACACACGCACTACTCGCACACGCACGCGCACATGCCCACGCACACTTACACCCACACACACACACAGATACGAACATACACACATACACCCATACACACACCCACACACTACACACTCACACACGCACACACACACACACACACACACACACACACACACACACACACATACACACTACACATACATACAAACGAAACACATATACAACACACACACACACACACACACACACACACACACACACACACACACACACACACACACACACACACACACACACACACACACACAACACACACACACACACACACACACACACACACACACACAAGACATTCTTGTTGATTTAACAACGGAAATGATTCAACTGCAGTATCGAATAAATGTACGTCGCACTTTTAAATAATTATATCAACGTCTCTGTTGTAATTTACGTACACTTTATGTCTAAGTGTAAATGTCAGTCAATTGTGTTCGTCCAATTAAGAATACGGCCAATCTTGTCCGGTGACCCTTTCATGTATGATAGGTATGCCGTGACAGTTGCAGGATCAGCTGGTTCTTTGTCTTCTCTACTAAAAGGCCTCAAAGTCCTTTGTATGTCATGGTGGTGGAATCCATTTCTCATCAAAGCCTTTCTTATTTTTGTCATCTCTTCTTTGATGTTGTCGGCGTCCACTAATTTCATCGATCGATTGATAAGCGTCTGATGACATAAGTGAGTTGTCTTGGATGATGATGCGATTTGGCGTTGATGTATCTGGCCGTGTGAATAGATTTTCCTGTAGACCGTGTGGCCTAGGCGGCCGTCTTCATTCTTCCTAACTAACACGTCGAAAACGGTAACTGATCATTTTGTTCTATTTCCGTTGTGAACTTGATAATTTGGGTGCACGCAAAAACCTTGGCAAGCATCGAGCGCTTTACAGCTAGAATTATCAGAGAAACCATAGAGATTGAGAAAACCCACATAATATCAGCACAAGAGGCGATGCTCTGAGACTACCATCAACATGAAAAGCATCATTAATCCCTAGACAACTAAAATCCACAACACCTAAAACAGAATCGACAAAAGAACAAGTGAAAACAGGGAAGCAAACAGCGAAATCAGTGAAGGCAGTGAAAGCAGTGAAAGCGGTGAAAGCAGTGAAAGCAGTGGAAGTAGTGAAAGCAGTAAAAGCAGTGAAAACAGTGAATGCAGTGAAAGCAGTGAAAGCAGTAAAAGCAGTGAAAGCAGCGAAAGCAGCGAAAGCAGTGAAATCAGTGAAAGCAGTGAAAGCATCAAAAGCAGTGAAAGCAGTGAAAGCAGTGAAAGCAGTGAAAGCAGTGAAAGCAGTGAAAGCAGTGAAAGCAGTGAAAGCAGTGAAAGCAGTGAAAACAGTGAAAGCAGTGAAAGCAGCGAAAGCAGTGAAAGCAGTGAAAACAGTAAATGCAGTGAAAGCAGTGGATGCAGTGAAATCAGTGGAAGCAGTGAAATCAGTGAAAGCAGTGAAAGCAATGATAGCAGTGCAAGTAGTGAAAGTGAGTAAAAGCAATAGGGGACATAATCAGCAGCACACACAACAGGAGTTTAGTTCAGTTCGAGTAACTCGAAGCAGGAGCAGACAGTTACCAATCTGAGGATGGCAAATGAGACTTTGCCGAATTTAACGCTCTTAAAAGGAACCGTATTTTTTTCTCTAAGCCATTTTACCCGTATTACAATTCTACTGGTTCGATTATTATTTGTTTATTATTAATTCAAATTTAGAACGTGATTTAGCAATTATTGTAATTATAAAAATGTACGTGTTTGAGTTACAACCTAGACAAAAGGAGTGGTGTTTATACTTTAACGTTTACCTTATGATTGTATGAGTTTTAACAAACGTACCTGACATGGGTTTGAACAGAAGCGTAATTTCCTAGGACTTGCATTGTAATGCAACAATCATGTTATCGCGCCTTTTTTTATTTGTGTATCTATAGCCATTTCACTCGTTAAAATTACACTAAATTAGATTAATGCTATTATTTGTTTATTAATATTCAAACCGCTGGGTTATCGATTTGTTCAAAAACTCAACCTTGTCGTGATTAGTTTAGCAATTGTTTTTTTACGCGTACATGTTTCCCTAACCGTAGGTAGTCGTAGAAGTCCTAAAACACGTCCATTCACTTTGAGAACCAACTATGCAGTCTAAGTGTTAGTAATTCTATTTTCCAAAAACTTGAATACAATCATATCCATGTCCTCTAAAAATGGCGAGGAAAATAGGGTTTTCTTCTCTATAGAAGAAAGTAGAAAAATGTTGCCACGTTAATCATTACATTTAAAATGGAAAAATATCCGTCTCAACTTTTTTCCGCGTTGTATATTGGTTTTATCTCTAAAACTTATATTTACAACACAAATCTTAAAGTTGTTGGTAATCACAACCCTGTTACATAGGAATATTATTAAATACGACGATCATCCTTCTTCCTCTTGACATTTTTAAACAATGGACGATGCCGTACCAATAGGAATTAGCAACGGTCATCTGACGGAAATATTAAAAAACCAAATTTAATTGTAGAATTATCATTTTTTCTAAATTATTATTAGCTTCCTTTTTTATTAATAATGGAAAGAGAAGACGAATCTGTAGGGTTAATTTCTACTTAATTCAACATGTTTAGCCGACAAAACCACAAAATCGATATATACGGAATCTAACCTAAAAAATGAACAACGTAGTTGCCAAGTATACCTTACTTATTTCATACATCTCACGTTGTGCAGCGAACTTCACTACAATATTATGGTATTTTTATAATTTTAGTTTTAGAAAAATTTGAACTCACTACGCTTGTATATCAATCTTTAAATTCGTGTTAAAAAACACCACTTTCTTCTCTAGTTGTAGGAATAACTGTTTTTGATGTATAAATAAATTAAAAAAGAATCAAATTTTATTTCAGATTTTCGGATACACCTTAAAATTATTTATTTATAGTAATTTTAAATATTCACTTGATTAGATAGACTGAAACATAAAAATGAATAGCCAATAATCATATACTTACAAACTTTTCTTAGGAATATGCATTTGCTTAATTTGAGAACTCTTAAAGTTTCACTAATTCTACATTCTATGAATGTAATTTATAATGCAAGTTTTAATAATGAAGAATTGTATAATTACAAAGACGCTAAGCAGATTAATGTTCATCTTAATAAAATTGGGGAGAACTTATTACAATTCAGCGTATTTCATGCAAATATTAGAAGTATTAATAACGATTTGGATCAACTTTTAGTTTATTTAAGCGATAAAATTGTTTTATCTAAAACATCGAATATAGTATTTTTAATTTGCCAAACTATAGAGCATATTATTCTAATTTTAACCAAAATAATGGATTGCCTGTATGCATACACAATATAGTTGAATTAGTCGAAAAAGTAAACATTACCGAAAACACGTATTTGTTGTCAAAATAAGGGAGTATAAGTATGGAATTGGTGCTGTTTACCGTTAGGCATTTAAAAATGTTGAGCAATTTATTACTGAACTAGACACAATGTTAAATAAAAGCAGTAATGATTTCGAGATATATGGAGATGATATAAATTTGGATATAATTAATTCTTCCAATTTTGTTTCTAAATATTTGGACACACTAATTAGTCATTGATTTATTTGTATCTTGAACTACCAGATGTTGTGTAAACTCTAGTACGTGTATTGACCGCTACTTATGCTTTAAAGCGCACATTGATCTGCATAAATGTATTGTTGCATTCTATTATTTCGAGAGAGACAGTTCGGACCATTACTAAGATAACCATTCGCCCCGTATTATACGGGACAGTGTCCGTTTTAAACACATCGTATGTGTAACTATTTTAATAAATTACGTAAATGTTTCGTATTTATAAAGAAGTACCTGTTTCGTCACGTTTCTAACGTTTCACTGTTTAGAAGGAATTAATGAAGGTCTAGAAAGTACGAATTCACGAGATAAATCTATTACTTTTGTCGACTCAAAGAAATAGCGCGCTATCCCGCTTATGAAGCAGTATTAAGTATTAAGTCTAGCGTGAAAAGAATTTTATTAAGACAGTGTCTTGTACGTGTGGAAAATAAATATACAAGTACGTCTAAATAAATAGAGTGTTAATAAATACATAATCGTTATAGTATAACGTGTATCTAAGATGGTGGAAAATCAGAAAATACCGAAAAGAAAGTATAAAGATTTGGAAAGTGAATATCTATTTAGTAAAAGATAACCTCAGGTACTGATGTAAAGTGCTTAATATGTTATGCACAGTTTTCACTTGCACGTGGAAAGGCAGATATTGTTCAACACATATCGATGCTTAAGCATAAAAGGGAAGATATTGCTGCTTCTAGTAGTAGCAGTGTCGTCTTTTTTTTCATAAGGATTCATTTGGAAATGAAGAACAAAACCTAGCTACGATTGAATGTACTTGGTCATACCACAACGTGATCCACAATCAGTCCTTTCGTTCTATGGATTGCACCAGTAAGCTAATAAAAAGGTGCTTCCAACAAAAATTTTCATGTGCTAGAACCAAATCTGAAAGTTAATTTTGTAACAATTTATACCGATTATTCAAATCACGGGAGCGTAAAATTTGTCATATATCCGCAAAATATTTTATGAAAGACAAGCGCATTCAAGTAAAACTTTGGTTCGAGTTCGAGTGTTTCAGGTGAAACTTCAGACATTACATCCAAATATATTATTAGAACGATTGACAAATCCGAATTAAGAACAAAGTAAAGGAAATATGCGCTGACTGCACAAATTGCAATTATTGGAGAAACAGCAATACATTGCCAAAATAACGTCTTTCATAAAGTTCAGTAGTTACTTAAAAGACCTTTAGTTGGGGTGAACTGTGCTACTCATATCCTTCATAACTGTATTCAAACATCAGCAGACCGCTTACCTATTGACATCGAAGTCATTATTGTGAAGATCTATGTCTATTTCTACAACTATACTGTTCGAGTTAAACAATTAAAGAATTTTGTGAGTTTGTTAATGTTGAATACCTAAAACTGTTGGGATACAGTAAATCCAGAAGGTTAGGGTTGTTAAATCTCAAGAAAAATATCCCACATTGATTCGTAGTAGTTTTAAAAACAATTTTATTGAAGTTTGGTTATGGTTTCTGCACTCACAATCTTCTACATTGCATAAATATGTACTGCAAGTAGAATCTGAAAATCTTCAATGATCAAAGTTTACATGGCTCTATTAAATTTAAACCAACAGTTAGCAGAACGAAAAAATAATGAAATCTATGCACAATGCTGGTAGCTGTAGTAAATGAAGGAGAAGATCTAGCCGTAATTCAATTTAAAACCTTAGTGACCATCATTTATACTACTTATTTAGCCTATTTGGATAAAAGGACGCAACACTTTGAAGATTCACAAGCGTTCGTTGGGTATTCCTAAAATAGAACCTCTGAGGTCAGATGTTGTATACTCATTAACTGTGTTTTTAAAACAACCCCCTGACATTCATATAGATGATTCGGGACTTTTTGATGCATAGTGTACACTAAAACATATACAACCAGTGAAAAAATAAAAGAGTAGAAGGAATTTTCAGTTTCTATTGACAAACAATGTGTCGAGATTTTTGACCACTTTAAGAGTGAAGATATACCACGCAAAAATATGTTAGAAATTGCTGAAATATTCATGTGTTTACCGAGATCCAACGCAGCCACGGAAAGAATTTTTTCTGATATGAATATAATTTCGACCGGTCAAAAAATTAGCCTTGCTGTAGGAACTTTAAAAGGACTTTTAATGACAAAAAGTAATTTTGAAATTAATTGCCTTGAATTCTTTAAGTATCTCCAAGATCGTCTAGATATTTTATGAAATTCAATAGGAAGATATATAAATGAGTAACGTAAAAACTGAAGTAAAATACAGAATTAAATAGATTGTCTTTAAGTTGGCACTATTGCATTATGACATGGAACGCCTAAAAGCGTACCATAAACAACCACTAAATTTGCCACTTAGACTAGAGTGCATAAACACTCATAATTTTGTATCTAATTTAAAATAAATTTCTCCCTGTCCTTCCCCCTACCAAGGAGTATTTGGTACCCCTCAGACTCTTCGGGTCATGCGTCCATATCCTGTATCTCCTTTTTACATAAATGGTCCCCTTAACCATTAATCAACCTTACACTGCATTAATCCTCGTAAGGAAAATATGAAATTACATTCTCTGAATTGTAAGGCAGATACTCAAATAACAAAATCTCCAATTGATGTTATTAAGTTTAAAATAAAATTGGAATCTAGTTATTAATGATAATGTACAGGTTGTCCCATTTTCATATGTTTTACGGGGTATCTCGCTTATTTTTTAGGTTAGAACCTGGAGGTTTTCGCGACAACGAGCTATTTTTTAATGAAACCAAAGATGCACTAATCAAATTTGCCGTAGCCATCTTAGTTTGTGTGCTATAGGGTGATTTTGGAAAAATTGCATTTTCAGTCATCCCCTGTAACTCTGTTATTGTCAGACATATGAAAAAAGTAAAAACTGATATTTGTAGATTTTTTTACGTAGAATCCAGTGGCGTACTCAGATTTTCTTTAGATGTCACAGTTTTTGAGATATTGACATAACCTACTTTTTTTTATGGGACACCTTATATATTTTTTAAAAATCTTTTTCCCCTTGCCAAGATCTTTTCAAAAATATAGCATAGTCTATATTTATTTTTATAAATAACGTGACAAAATGATTTTTTTCTATAATTTACATTGATAATAGTGGATAGCCGTGGGTAACCATGGTAACGCAAAAAACAAAATAATTAACGTTCTGCCATTACTTAGATATTTGATTTTTGAAGTTTCTGCTTCTCTCAAATTATTCCTGGTTACATTTTCCCAAATTTAGTGCTGATATTTATTGTTATTCGTTGTTTTTGTTTATTGTTATCGTTCTTGTTCTTGTTGTTGTTGTTGTTTAATTATTTTTTAATATGGCTCGAAACCAAAAATTTGAAAACTTTGAGAAATATGATATGAATACCTGCTTCATATTATCTAATGAAAACGGAGACCAGGCTGAACAGGTCAGTTAATCTTTACCTTAGAGTTTGTATTTATTTTATATACCTATTTTGTCATATAGATATCCCGAAAGAAGAAAACCCGACACATATTTCAGAAATTAAAATTTAATCTTTGCCAAACCTCGACCCCGAGTTTACAACAAAGAGAACGAGGAATCAGAGATCAACGTTTTAGCAGTTATTCAAGCCACTCCTAAAACCTCGTGCCGGAAAATAGATGAAGTCTAAAACAACAGTGCAAAGGATTTTAAAAAAACATAAATTCAAACCCTACAAGTATAAACTTGTTCATCATCTGCACCCTGGTGATGCTGAACGTAGATTGGAGTTCTGAAATTGGTTTATAAATATAGAAACTTAGGACAATAATTTTGAAAAAAAAATTATTTGGTCAGATAAGGCACATTTCACAAGTTCGAGAATTCTTAACAGACACAACTCGCGGTTTTGGAGTCAAGAAAACACCCACGTGATTTTTCCTAGAGAGCGTCAAGGCAGGTTCGGATTTAATGTCTCCTGCTTCATTTTTAACCGAAAAATAGTTTACAAGATTTATGAAGAAAGCCTAAACTCTAATGGGTACTTACAAATTCTACAAGAAAAAAACTACGAACATTTTAGAAGATATTGCACTGGCTCAACTGAAAGATATATTTTTCCAGTAGAATACGGCTCCAGCCCACAATGCTAGAATAATACAAAACTGGCTAAATGAACTTTTTCCCAGGAGATGGATTGGAACAAATGGACCTGTTCGATGGCCACCACGATCACCGGATCTCTCGGTTTTGGATTTTTTTTGTGGGGTATTTAAAGAATAACATTTATTTAAGGCAATATGCCAACATGCAACAATTAAAAATTGTAACGGAAAATGCTTTTGCAGAATTACGAAGACAATCATTTATTTTGGAAAATGCTACTAAAAGAATTTATAAACTTTGTGAAACTTGTAGGAGACATAATGGTCTGCAATTTGAACAATATTTGTGATTAATTAATTATTTTGTTTTTTATCAATGTAAATTATAGAAAAAAATCATTTTGTCACGTTATTTATAAAAATAAATATAGACTATGCTACATTTTTGAAAAGCTCTTGGCAAGGGGAAAAAGATTTTAAAAAAATATCTAGGGTGTCCCATTAAAAAAAAAGTAGGTTATGTCAATATCTCAAAAACTGTGACCTCTAAAGAAAATTTGAGTATCGCCACTGGATTCTACGTAAAAAATCTACAAATATCAGTTTTTACTTTTTTAATGTCTGACAATAACAGAGTTACAGGGGATGACTAAAAATGCAATTTTTGCAAAATCACCCTGTAGCACAAAAACTAAGATGGCTATGGCAAATTTGATTAGTGCATCTTTGGTTTCGTTAAAAAGTAGTACGGTGTCGCGAAAACCGCAAGGTTCTAACCTAAAAAATAAGCGAGATACCCCGTAAAACATACGCAAATGGGACAACCTGTACACAGTAGTAGCGATGGTATGGTTGAATACATAAAAAACCATTAATCATTTTTTTCATACCAAAACTATTATTATTTCTTAAAAAGACAGAAAAACAGAACCGTGGATAACCAAACGCCTCCACAAATCAATTCGTAGTAGGGACCAAATGAAGAGTATTCTTAAGAATCACCCCACTTGCAAGAATTTTAAACATTACCGAAAATACAGAAATACATCTAACTTAATACATTTAACCAAGAATGCTTTCTACAAAAATAAAATATCATCAACTAAATAACATTAAACAGACCTGGTCAATTACTACCGATTTAACTTATAATTCTTAAAAAAAAAGACCAAAAATATATTATTAAGAATAAAAATCGCTAATCACCAATTAGTTTCGGAACCCTGGACTTGAACTTTTTCCGAGTTATTTACGTGATTGGTAGAATTCTGTCAAAAGTCATGCTGACTTAGTAAGTTCATTTCTACGGGTTACGGTGAGAACAGTTTTAAGGCCACTCTTGCTTCCTTTGCTATGTTGCTAGCATAGAGGGTAAAATTGTAGTTTGGAGGCAATACTTCTCTTTTATTCAAAAGTGATAATTGGGAAAAAGTAAAAAGGAAGCTAGCACAGGTTAAGTTAACAAATGAATGGCTTATAACACTTTTTTAACATTAAACTTTGCTAAAACAAAATATATTCTCTAATATAATTAATTGGATTAAACATATATGGCCTTCTCTGTGGTCCATGTGTTGAAAGTGAAAAAAATTTCTCTCTATGTCCAACTTACCTTACTTACCCCACGTGTGTCAAATTGTGATGATGCCTTCTTAATCTGCATTGGAAGAAAAGTGGCTAATTCTGTTGGTAATTGTATGACCTATTTAATAAAATAAAAAAATTATTACTTACCCATGCTATCTCCTTTATGGATGGTTGTAATGCATTTATAATTTACACTCAATATGAATTGTTTAGGTTATAACAAACAACAAAATAAATAATACTAATTTTACTTCTAGAATGCTCAAAACTTATTTCCAATATCAGTCACTGACACATTTATATGCAATTTCGAATTGAAATTAACCCTGTTCAATTCTGGTAAGGTGTCTTTAATTTAAATTGTGAATCGAGCGATCTTAATATCACTTTATGTAAATCTCTTTAAATATAATTTCAATGGTCACTATTAAAAGTTATTATGTAATACTACTATTAAAGATTCAATGAATCGATAAAATGAATCAGTATACAATTAACTTTGAAATCCTCCGATATAATAATTTTATAATGTTACTCAAATCTATCTGTTAATATAAAGTTCTGTTGAACATTTCCGCTTAGTTAATTTAGTTAAACTAATCTCTGACCTTTAGTCATAAATATTAATTTATATTTGAATTATTTATTAACTGAGTTAGTAATATACTACTAGTGTGCTTTCATTATTAAACTATACCGTTTGATTCCTTACAAATAAAATAATTGAGGTATTGAAGAGTGAATATTAATTTCTTGTAAAATAACCACCAAAAATATAGAATTTCTATGCCACAATTAATTTAAATATAAGTGGGAATTGTATACCCTATTACGTGTTAAGTTAGTCCATGTGCTTATTTTTAACTTAATGTAGTGGTATTATCCAGTTTGATTTGTAATAAATAGAATAATTGAACACCAGGGTAAAATCTGTATCCCCAAATTCAAATTAAACATTAAGCATAATTGTAACAAATTTAATGCATGTCATAGACCTATGCATTGAGATCAATAAATCCTATCTGCCTTGCAATAAAGCGCTTAAACTATGCACATATACATTGAATGGTTGAGTTCCGACACAACTTATTTACTCTATGAATAAATTTAATGAATTTCAAAAATTAAATCTACTTAATTAAAAATAATAATGCAAGATCAGGTACCTCCTTCCGGATCACGATATTCACAAACACTCGTAATATATTCCAAGGTACTAACAAGGTACCAATCTATTTGAACTTCAATTGATTGCTTGGCAAACCAATCTACTTTTCTTTTCGTAATGAAGCCACACAACTTTTTTTACACGAACCATTAAACACCTGTCTTCGCCAACATGTATAGGAAGGCTTTAAGTATATTTGAACTTCACTGTTTATTTCATAGTATTATGCCACTTCAACGTGTATTTGCTTAAAGCGATTAATATTTATCTTATTATTTATTTAAGTTCTATGCTTATATACAATTTAAACAAATCTTCCAATTAATTGTACATAATTATTATATTTGTTAGTTCCTTTAAAGACAATGAGGCATCTTCGTTCAAACTTACTTGTTTAAATGTAATAACAATATTTATTTCTTTATCACGTAAATCGACGTTTAGACTCTTTTAAATCTAATATACAATCACTAACAAATTTAAACAACCTTATGTTTAATGATTTCCGACGAAAATCATTTAAATACTAAAATTTGAAGTTCCATACAACTTCAAACTACATAACCAAAATGGCCTCAAAATTTAAAGTTTCGATGTTTCACGTTGATGTAAAATAAAGACAGTCTCGTTCCAACCCCAAACCTGTCTTACACCCGACGCCTCTCCAGCGTATCAATACATCCAATAAAATTTCATGTCCAGCACACCCTTTCGATGATCTTGGTTAAATTTATTTGCGTGCGCCAATAACATAAATTTCAAGACAATTTGCTAAATCTAATATGAATTTATAATTTAATAATTTTTACAAGACTTAGATATCCTAATATAAATGAACAAGGTTTTTTTAAGCCGATAAAAATCAATTATAGTATCAATTTTTTAATTAATTTTTACTGAACTTTTTAATCCGCCATAAGTAGTCTCCCTTAAACGTGTTCTTCCAAAAACATGAAGTACTCAAAGAACTAGCTGTAAAATTAATATGTAATCTTCATTGACCAAAAAATACTTCGCATAACGTCAACACCCAAAAAATGGCGGAAAAGTATCACAATTCCAATCGCAATAGAGGATCAAAGAAACAGCCCGAAAACTAGAGGGGAATCAGCCTACTCAATAATTCAGCAAAATTATTAACCAAAGCGCTATTACAACGGATCGTAACCACCGCTTTACTATCAACTGTATACTTATTATCAGGCAGATGGTCGAAAAATCCACCGAATATCATAAATCGTCGTTCATTTGTTTCGTAAACTTTATACAAGTGTTCGACTGAGTTAAACTGGAACACAAAACAGAACTACTGCAAAGAAAAGAAGTAGACGAAGCAATTATACGTACAATACAAGAACTTAATTCCAGAAACGCTACCGCAATTAAAGGAAATAAACATTCTAACATAGGAAATCCCACGTTCGGTAGCAATAAGACAGGGTAACAGCTTAAGCCCAATACTTTTCAATGCAATCGTGGGCGAAATTATTGATGATGTAAAACGTACAAAAATATTGGGTATCCAATGGGTCACGATATCGTTTAGATCATATGCTTTGCAGACGATGTTGCATTAACAGCGGATAGTGAGGACAACTTACAAAGAAACAGTAAGATGCAAACTAATGGCAGATGACAAACCTGTTGAACAAGTTGGGTGATTTAAATACATCGGAACACATATAACACGTAACGGAAGAAGTACGCACAGAAGCTAACATAGCAGCGATTTTATCACACCAACTAAGAGACACAATGTAGAATAATAAACATAACGGCTGAGATTAAAGCAAAAATTTACAAGGCCTGTGTAATACTGACACTGACCTACAGCGCAGAAACAAGAAATGTAACAACAAAGACAAAACAAATCATGCGAACCACAGAAATGAAAACTCTGTGAATGATTACGGGAACCAGCTTACGAAACACAAAAATACGTGAGGACGGCGTAATGGGTGATGGGGAGACGGCCTCCCAAGAGATAGACAGCTGGATCTCAACTTAAAATGAGGATCGATGAGGCATCGTGAAGATAACGTAACTGGTCTTTCAAACGCTGTGTTTAATCTTTAAATTCTTAACAATTTTTGTCAAATTTTATATTAATTTTATTGCCAAGTGTTGCCTCTTTTTGTCATTTACAAAGCAACATGATTAAAGCTGTAAGAAGCCGCGGCTCGTTATCTTCTATCTAAAGGTCAAGGTCAGGGCGTCAAAGTGATAGGACGTGTTTAAAGTTGCTCCGCTTCTATCTTTCTATCAGTGAAACAAATACGTGTTAAAATGAAAAGTTTTAAATGAATAAAATGAGGGTAAGCTTCCGGGCAGATTTTTATATCCAGCGGATTGAACATTAATAATAATAAACAACGATAATAATAATCTAACCAGTAGAAGCTTTGTAACGTGTAACGGGCTCTATAATTGAAAAAGGCGCAAAAATGACAGTTAGGATTGCTATAGTATTCAATTTCTGCGAAAAAATACGGCTCTTAAAACCCATAACTGATGTTATTCTTAAAACCGGTAAAATTGTAAAGTAAATTTAAAACAGGTAAACATTCTTGGAATAACAATGAATTATAGAGAACTAATAAAATAATCATAAATACGTATCTGTAACTGTAGGAGAAACACGAGATGAGATTCATCCTTGTAATGAACTCCTTTCTATAACAAATCTAAACGTAAGCACTGTCATAGGAACTGTTCTATTAGCTTAAATGATAAAAATAAATAACTAGATCAAATCCGTAATCCAAAGTGTGTGTATATATATATATATATATATATATATATATATATATATATATATATATATATATATATATATATATATATATATATATATATATATATATATATATATATATATATATATACAAATAAATAGATAAAATAAACAAATAACTGGCTCTAACTTGTAATCGAAATTCTAAATACAAGTAGGAAGTTACTGAATAGATTTTTATCGGTTTGAATATTACTAATAAACAAAAATAATAACAATCTAAACAGTAGAATTTTGTAACGTGTAAAATGCCTCTTTAAATAAAAAGGGCGAGTAAATAATATTTAGGATTGCTATGACATTGAACTTCTACGAAAAATAGGGTGCCCTTATAACCCATGCCAAATGGTTGTTGAAATTCATAAAATCGTACTGACGTAAATAAACAATACAAAAGATGTGAATATGAATGGCAGATCCGTATATAAATGGTAAGTTTTTGAACATTTTCTCTTTGTTTTCAAATTTGAAGCTTGATCCAACTTTTATTCTCGGTACTATACGTGATATTAACTATAATATTGTGCTGCATATTGTCTCATACTATATTTGTCCTTGACTGCAAATTCAAAATTTAATCTAACCTTTGCCTTTGTTACTATGTTTGATCGTAATTGTAGTTAATTAATCCTAAAAGTAGGCAATTAATGTCGGGAGAGCTAACGTGGCCACCATTGTTACCCCTCAATTGAATAAAAGTCAAATTTAGAGGATGAAACGTTTAAGTTGTCACGGTTCGGGACAATAGTAAAACAGATTTAATAAATAAATATTAAATTAAATAACAAAGAACTAACTATACCTCGGAAATGTAAATTAAAAATAATTGAAACATTTGGTCGCAAATAAATAACAGCAAGTCCGGTGAGTGGCGTGAGAGCCAGGAATGGCGTAAGGAGAAATCTGGTTGAAACGTGATGTAACTGAAGGGTATGTAAGTGGAAAAATGTATATGTACATTTAGATATTCATACAGTAAGTATACGATCTATTATTTATATTTTTCTTGACTCTATATTTCTACTCCTTACTTCCTTACATGTCGAGGCAGTAGACAAATAACTGTCCGGTAGTAGGACGATGCCGTTATTAGGGAATACTACATCGTTTGGGGCACGATTTGGCCAGTAACCAGAATGCTCGCTATGGTATTACTCAAGAGAATAATACAATTGCCTCGGATCGACCTAGCTACAAGGGGCGGTCAAGGTAGAAAGATACTGGCCCTGTTGCTGACGACTGTGCATGGAATTAATGGCGAGTCGGTACGTGTAATGTTAGAGGTATGCATCGCAAATAATTTGAAATTGCGAATGTAATGTACGAATTTCATCTTGACATTCTGTGTGTATCGGAGACAAGATGCAAAGGAAAAGATGTTATGGAGATGGAGGATGGAAGCCTTGCACTATGGTCAGGAGTTGAGACTGAAGTGCATGGCGCAAAAGGGGTTGGGATGATCGTAAGTGAAAGAGCGAAAAGATGTGTTAAACAGTACAAATTGGTATCTCCCCGGGTAATGTGGGTTAGAATGAAAGTGGAGTTTCGAAGAATTTTTCTTATTGCATGCTATGTATCGGTGAATGGAGAAAGACACCAGGGGCGTGTAAAATTCTGTAATGAACGTGTTGAACGTATGTAAGCCAAACGAAAGAGTGATGATAGTGGGGGATATGAACGGATGGGTGGGTGTACAGAGAGAACATACTGAACGCGTTCTAGGAAGGTTCGGAGACCAAAAAGTGAATAAGAATGGTGAACGCTTGGTGAAAATGTGTGTGGAGAGAAGCCTGTTTGTATCCAATACGTGGTTTAAACATAAAAATTCGCATGTATACATGGCAAAGAGGTGAATCTAAAAGTATGATAGACTTGATAGTGTATGATGAAAGGCTTAGAAACCTGGTGAAAGACACAAAAGTAATGCACGGATTGAAGTGTGGATCGGACCACTTTTTGGTTGTATCGGGGGTTTAGGGCAATAGTGGGTCTGGAGAAGGAAAGCAAACGTAGTGCGAACGTCCAGAATTAGGGTAGAGAAACTAGTGGTTAATGGTGCGAGAATGGAATGCGCAGATGATGTGAGTAAAGAGTTGAATGTGAATGAAACAATGTAAAACGAACAAATAAAAGATACTGAAGTTGAAAGTGCATGGAGAAGCTTGATAAACTGTGTTGTCAATTGTGCCGTGCGGATATGTGGAAGAGCGACTGTAGGTAGACAGAAAAAATGTGTTGGTGGAATGAGGCGGTAAAATAGGCAGTATGTAAGAGAAAAAATGCGTACATGGCAATGATTTCTGCAAAGAATGAGACTGAGAAAAAGCGATTGTATGAGGTGTACAGGTTAAGAAACAAAGAAGCAAAGGAGGCAGTGAGAATAGGTAAAGAGGAAGTGATGGCTGTGGGGAAGGAGAGAAAATGCAGAATGATTTTGAGGGAAACAACAAGTTCTTCTGGAAATGGTCAAAAATACAGAACGTGGCCCAAAAATGAACACTGCTGGAGGTATGAATATGCGAATCATGTTCCGATACAAATGGTGTTATGGTTGGTGACGTAAATTTACGACTTCTGGTGTATGCAGATGACATAGTCTTGTTAAGTGGTACAATGGAGGATAAGATTGGACGAAGGGTGAATGCTGGAAGGAAAGTGATTGGAAGTATGTGGACGATAATGAGAAACGAAAGCATGGGCCTAGCTGCGAAACGAGCAATCCATAATGGCGTGTTTGTTCCATCAGTACTGTATGGAAGTGAGACAGGGGTATGTCAAAAAAAAGCACGAAAGAAAAATAAATGCCGTGGGTATGAGATTCCTGAGAAGCGCATGTGATAAAACGAGAAGGGACAAGATAAAGAATGAGTGCATACTGAAGGAGTGTGGCGAGGAAAAGACGATTATGGATAGATATCAAAGTAGTACATTACGTTGGTTTGGTCACATTGTTAGAATAAACAAAGCAAGATTAAAGAAGCAAAAATGTCGGGTCGGGTCGCTAGTACTTAAGAGAAATAAAGTAATGGTCAACTTAGGATAACAAAAACAAAAGAAAAATATAACCAAAAAATTATGCTTCAAAAATATGTAATAAAGATTATGTTGAATCAAAATTAAGATACCCATCGAAAACTTTATTTGATGAAGCTAGGGGTCTGGGCAGTTAACCTATTACACGTAAAAAACATACCTTTACTCCTTTATAAAAATACCCATCATAAGCAGATGAGTGACTACAAGTACTATACACGTAGTACACACGACTTTTAAATTGAGTATACCATACACACACGTAACTCTCACTCATAGGTTTTTCTTTCATTGGACCTAAACTATTTAATCTAAGGCCTTCACATTTCTAAAATAAACAATATAAAATTATACTAAAAATATTCTTTCAAATATAACCTAATAAAGAATTAATTTATTTCGGCAAATTGTAACTTGTAACTCCATATTTTTCATGATATAACTACTATGATATTTTCTTTCTTTTTTATTGTAATTCTTTTAATTTGTGTATCGATACTTACATCTTATAGTCTTGGCTGCTGTGCTGATGGATTGAGCGCACACAAGCTACAAAACTTAGGTGCCATATTCCTTCATTTATAAATTGTAACCACCGAATGTTTAAAATAAAATTTGACTGGATTCTGATTTAATGTGAATACGTCAATATAATGCTGTACAAAGCAGTAAACCTTACAGAAATTCTTATTAATACGAGAATGTAACAAACTCCGAACGTGTTGTTAATAATTCACCTCTTAGTGCAAACTAAACCTTCGTGCTATGTATGCGTGCATATCATAGCAGCATAAAACATAATTTGCTTATTTAAAGTGGAGCCTTCCGCGCATATCGTTTGCACATTCAGCTTCAGACATGTTCATGCGCAAAGACCTTTTGAGAGCGTTGTTTTTTAAGCGATACTGAAAGGTAGTAGAGCATCCATTTTTGCTCTGTTAAATATTTTTGATTAAAAGTGCTGTAAATTCTACGGTGAGTTATTTAAAATTATTTTACAATGTTTAAGCCGTTTGCATTTCAGGCACTTTTACTTTTACCTTTTGTTTTTTAATTTTTACATTCAATTTACCACTTCACTTAACTTTACCTTTACTGTTACTTTTCACATGTTTAAATACACATCTACGCAATTCATTAATTTACCTTTAATCCAATTTACGGTATTAGTACCATTAATCACTTGCGTTAATGGGAAGTGGAATTCTAACACACCTTAATCTTGAAAATTTATTCATTTTCATAAAGCATACAAATCCAGATTTATTTCAACCCTGAAGTAATATTACGCAACAATTTCCAAAACGCTGACCCAGCATGCAGCCATTTCGTTATCTATAGTGTGACCAAGAATAAGGTATTATGATTCCGTTAGTTACTCACAATATTAATTATTCATTAGGTTATAACATTCCCAATATTAGCATTAAAGTATTTCAGTTTATAATTAAATATAGGTTGTGTAATAAAATTTGTTATTGTAGAAATTTTCTTTTAACTTTATTGTATAATGGTTTACTTCTTTATTCCATATTTAAAAACAAGTTGGTGTCCGAGTATTTAACTATTAGTTTGAGGAAGAAGCAACCCCGATTTTAAAGCGATCATATCTAGATATATTTGTACAAGACTTGCTACTTATATATCCGGAACTAGAAACACTGTTATTTGTAGGTATTATTTGATATTTCTATTGTCACCGTGTGGCGAAAATTAAGCTATAGTATGGACCTGAATAATAGAAAAAATACGTTTTCTTTTGTTTCAGAAAAATAATTTACAGATTTTTTTAAACCGGGTGCGACAGTTATTTATTCTTCGGGATAAAGAGTTTTATTTGAGATTGCATGAACCTAAGGAAATTACACTGTATTAGAGAATAGTGGGTGCTTAATTTTAGGTAAATAACTTTAAAATTACCTTTCCGAGTTTACTATTAGTATACGAGGTATTTAACGTGTTGAACGGTTAAAACTGACATTGCTAAGTAGGTAATAAATTTATTTAAAGTGTACGTGAGACTATTACACATAAACAAAAAGGTTGGCAACTTTATACTTATCGAATAATCAGTGATGTGACAGAAAAGTAACGGCACTATTACAATCCAATACAGCGAGCGCGCGTGTATGTTTGCTTATGCATGTGCATGCGTGAGTACATGCGTGCGTGTGTGCGTGTGCGCTTGTGAGCGTGGTGCGTATGTACATACGTGCGTGTGTGCGTGCGTACTTGTGCGCTTGTGAGCGTGTGTGCGTGGATGCGTGCGTGCGTGGTTGGGTCTGCGTGCGCCTGTGCATGTGCGTGAAAATTGGCACAATCAAAAAACAAATTTAACAAATTTGATCAGGATATAATGTCGATACAAGTTGTGAAAAGCTTTAATTATTAAAAAATGGTAAAAGCATTAACAACTAAAAACAAGCAAGATCTAGTAAAACAAAACTAACAAAAAAGTAATTTTTCGTTAGCACTTAAAGACTGCAATTGTTTTTATCCAGTAAAAACAGAATGTGAACGTTAAATCTTACTTTAATTAGATGTGTACATATTAAAACGTAGCAATGAATTTAATTGATAAAGTATTTATTTCAAAGCTTAGCAAAAACCCAACCTTTTTTTTATAGGAACATGTCAAAACCTATTTAATCGGAGATTTTTCTCGCCTGTTATTTATATAACAGGGTATCCCGTAAACATACTTTAACCTTTCCCCTGTCACCAGACCAAATCACGTACTAATAGAATATATACATTTGACCTCTATGAAAACCACTCGATTTTTAAGATATCGAGGCTGATGTAAAATCTTAAAAAATTGGCCCCAACCATGTGTTCTTTTATTTACTGAACGTTCAAATGAAAAACAATTATAAGCGTTTTGTTTCTTGCCAAATAGCTAATATTTCAATTTATGTAAATGGATAAATATGATTTGCCGCAATTCTGGACAAAAAGAAACTCGTTTGCTAGCTTTTGCTCTACTGAGAGATTGATACCTAACTTTGACCCTCTGTAGTATAAGAAAATTATAATGTTTAGTAGCAGAGTAAATTTTGGAAGCAATCCAGTGACGGAGGCAGGGGCAGTTTTTGGTTTTGATCAAATATTTCTAAAAGAGCTACATATTTCAAAGATATAAAAATACTTAGATATAGACCTTAAACATATCGATTAATTATATTCTATGTAATCTTTTGATACGACGCGTAATTTAGTGGCAAAAATTCCTAAGGTAGAATATAAGTGTTAGTTCAAATTTTTTCAATATCTGGATAACAATTAATTTTATAAGAAAAGTGGTAGACATATTTTTAAAGAAAATTTAAATCTCATAACTTTTCTTTGTAAAGTTTCTTAATATAACGTAAAGTAAGTCTAAAAACTAATTAAATTTGAAGGAAAATGGTTAAACTGTATTATTGATACCTTATAGAATTATAAGGTTATATTATACAGTGCTTGTGTTGCTGCGAATAGTGGCCATTTTGAAAATTTGTAATAAATTATTAATTCAATAATAAATAAGTTGTTGGATTTTTCAATAACACAATGCTACTTGACTTTCTTTGTGTTTTTATCAAGAGTTCTTGCATAAATATGAAAAACTATTTCAAATAAATGTTATAGTAGACAATACAAGCAATTTATAAACGTTTCCTTGTTGAAAATCGATGGGATGGTTATCCAAATATCATTTTAAGTCTTTAATCGGCCGCCATTTTGTTATTTTTAAATATGAAATCATTGTAAATACAAACGTTTTAAACCATTTTAAAAGTCTTTGAATTTTTAAAATATCATTTTAAATAAGGATGATATGACGATTGTTAAAAAATCTGAAGTAGTCCAATAACAACAACCAGAGGTCCCAAACCAAAATTTGTTACTAAAAAAAGTAGTGTGTTTCGATGAGTTCTAACTACCATTTTTGAGTGTTACGACTTAGTATTTACACCCTGTACATGTGTTTCTGTGTACCGTCAATGTTAATGTAAAGGAACTAAGGTTTGATTCAATTAAAGTTGGGTACGACCCATCGATGTAAAACTATAATAAAATTACATATTTTTATCTCTCTCTCTCAACTACATTTATTAGGGAAGGATGACCATAAAAACATAAATCTGTTATAGAATTCATATTAACGCACTAAAACGTGTGTCGTGATTAAGAAGCATCATCTGTCACTCCTGTCATTTTTTTGAACTTATTGTTTATGCGTTTTGCTTTAGTTTTTATAAAAAACAGTTAGATAGTTTTTTCAAAACTATCTACAACTTGTACAGTCAATTATCGGTAATTTGGTAACATTTTTACATAATTTATATAAAATTTACAAAATTTTAGATATGCTACGTAACAAGCACCTTAAATCTCAAGCGCAGCTCGTAGTTATGAACGTGCTTAATTATTTCGAATGGGAACGTGACAATCAAGGGGCACTCGTTCTATTTGAATCTGTTGTGCAGGTATGTATTGTGTAAAATATGATACTTGGAAGGACTACTTTTGGCGCACGTCTGAAGCACGTAGGGTTAGTACAAATACAGCTAGTGCTATAAAAAAAGGGTAAACCTCCACAGTCACTAGCTAAGCGGAGAAAACGTACGAAATCTAAGTCCACCGAAGTTGATAACTCTGTGAAGGATGCAGTAAAGGGAAAAATTTAAATGTAATCAAAATGTAAATACGAACATGCAAGACATGTTTAGTGCTATACCTGTTTTTGTAGGTATACACGTTACTCTGGCATCATTACAAAAAAAATTAAGTAATAGTCAAGTTTTCGATTTCAGTAGATCAAGTTTAAGACTCTCTCTTACATTCCATTGGGTTTTCATCCAAAGTAGATGTGGGAGGAATCACATATTGCTGCCAATCGTGTACGATTCTTAAGACAATATTACAAAAATAAAGAATAAAAATTATGCAATCCTGTATTTTTAGATTTTCAGTTGAGCTGACATGGTAAACCTAAGGAAAGCGTTAAGAAGAAGCCAATGGGGGAAGGAAAAAGGTTTGCTGTAATTTAGTTATTACATTATAATTCCTAATAAAATAACTGTGTTTTTTAGATTGACACTTGTTCATGCAGGTAATGAAGATGGATTTATTTCCGATGCTTCACTTTCGTTTTCTACAAAGTCACAAAGTACCGACTAAAATGTGTGCGGAGTTGTTCACAAAATAGTTTGAAAATAATTTCATTGCAAACTTAAAAGAACCGTCTTTAATTGTAGTGGACAATGTCAGTTATCATTCCAAACTTCTAGAAAAAATTCTAAACAATTCAACTAAGGAGGAAGAAATATGTAATTTTATATTAAAGCACAACATAGATTATGAACCTAACATGTTTCAAAAAGAATTACTGCAATTAGTGGCAGATAATGCGATACCAAAGCTGTACGAAACGGATGAAATATCACGCAAGTGTGGGCACAGAATATTACGGTTACCATTATATCACTGTCAATTTAATCCAATTGAACTGGTGTGGGCAAACTGCAATGAACACTACAACAAAAATATAGGAAGACATAATTCCAAATTTAACGATGACCATGTAAAAGAAATATGGATGGAATCCTTGCAACGACTTGATGAGACATATTGGCAGAAATGCATTAAATATGCCGAATTGTCTATGTTACAGTGGTGGGAAGTTGAAAAACGTTTTGAGGTTGTGCAACCATTAATTATATCTGTTAACGATTCCACTTCTGACATATTGATAACTCCACAATAGGTGTACTGAATACATGTATGATTTATGTAAATTGCTTTTCATTTAACTTGGAGCAATATGAAATCGATTTAAACTATGTGCTAAATTAAAATATTAAACATCTATAATTTCGTTGAACTTCAAACTACATTACACTGTACGGGGTGGCCAATTAAGAATGCAAGGTACTGTATCTGCGATACTATACATCGTAGAGGCTTGCGCAACAAAAAATTATTACTGAAACGACCAATACAAAAACCTGTAAAATATTTTCAAGTTTCTGAAATGGCCGCTAGGGGGCGTAACTGCAATCTTGAATCTAAAAAAGTGATGTTTCTGTGAATTCTGCTATATTAACCTAAGAAAAAAATAACTGATCTTTGAAGTCGAGAATAATCTGAACTTTTTTGTTTGGCACTTTTTGACGTATCTATAAAAATAAAGTAGTGGGGGGTATTTAAAGGTTTCCTTAAATCACCCCCCGTATCTTTGAAACGGCTAATCCGATTTTAACAAACTTGGGCGCGTTGAAAAGAGCTTTTCTTGGGCCATAAATGTTAAAATAATTGAAGTTTTGTTAGTTTCACACGTCGTCGCTAGAGGGCTTTGTTCGACATTCCGACAGAAATTGTTAATTTTCGCACAAAAATTAAATGCAATGGTATGACTATTTTTCTTGAACAAGTAGCTAAATGATGTCTAAACAAGCTCGCGAAAACCTCATCTCGGTATCTTCTTCCTAACGTAAAATATCGGCCAAAGAAAACTTTCTATTATGTAAGTTGTGGCCCTAAAAAGGACCGATTTAAAGGAGGAAGGTTTTTAATGCACCCGTAAATGCTCGAAATGCTGACCATAACGCTCTATGCATTGCTGAAGCCTCTCATGACTAGACAAAACTGCAGCTTCAATTTCGGCTCTCGGTATGTTACGTATTGCGTTACGAATCCGGTTTTCATATCTTCTCTAGTAGTAGGTTGAGTCCGAAACACGATGTCCTTTAAGCGCTCCCATAAATAAAAATCGAGGAAAGTTAAGTCTGGCGATCGCGGATGCCATGGAAACAGACTTCCTCTTCCAATCCACCGCTGTTGAAATACTGCATTAATATGGTTTCGCACATTAATAGCAAAATGTGCTGGGCAACCATCCAACTGCAAAAACAATTTTTGCCTTGTTTCCAGAGGCACATCTTCCAACAACAACGGTAATTGATTGGCCAAAAAGTCAAGAAATACATTGCCATTTAGGGATTGCTCGAACAAATATGGCCCAATAATTCTGCCTCCCAGTATGCCACACCTTACATTTAAACTCCTACGTCCTTGGGGCTGAACTTCACGCAACCAATGGGGATTTTCTGCATACCAATAATGCATATTGTGCAGATTGACTCTCCCGTCACTACTGAAGGTGGCTTCATCGGTCCAAAGAATTCGAAATATAAATTCTCTATTTTCGTGTATCATGCCTAACATCCAATGGCAATAGTCTAACCTTCTAACCAAAATCCTCCTCTTTCAAGGCCCGATGCAAAACTACATGATATGGGTGCATTCTTAAAGTAATTAAAAGAAGTTTAAACGAATATCTATATATTTTGATGGCCGTTAGAACTTACCTATGGTCCTTCAAAATATTTTGAACCGTTGTCCGTGATATACCCAACTCAATGGATAATGCTCTTGTGCTAACATGAGGATTTCCTTCAATATAGCCCAGTTCCCGGTTAATATTTTCTTGTGTTCTTCCAATTCTTTGCCGTTCAAATGTAAGCTGAAAACTACCATTGGCTCGTAAGCTCGCCACTAATCGGGGAAAAAATCTTACATCGCAAGGGCTCCGATTTGGATATCGAGCCGCCTAAACTATTTTAGCTACTGCGGCATTCTGAAGACATTCAAAATAAACCGCAAGCATATCAACAGCTTCATTATTCGTAAAACGCATTTCGAAAGCACAAAAGTTGCTCAAAGTAACGCGAAAGTATTGACAACTATTGACAATTTGAGGATTATGTATGTTTTGTTGTAATTTTCGTGTATATCCATAGTGAATATGCATTTTAACAAAAAAAATAGGCCTTTCGTAAAACTTTTAGCATTGCTTATTTGCCCGTAGTAATTTCAAAAAGGGTGATTTTACTCTGGTCTATAAATTTACAAACATTTAAAATCGCAATTTCTAGGTAACCTATTCAGAGCCGAAATTAAAGCTGCAGTTTTGTCTACCCATAAGAGGCCTCAGCAATGCACATAGTGATGGTCAGCATTTCAAGCATTTAGGGGGGCATTAAAAACCTTCCTTCTTTAAATCGGTCCTTTTTAGGGCCCCAACTTACATAATGGAAACAATTCCAGAAAAATATAGTTAAAAAAAAATAAAAATTTAAGGGATTTCGTATAAAGTTTTCTTTGGCCGATATTTTAGGTTAGGAACAAGATATCGAGATTCGGTTTTCGCGAGCTTTTTTAGGCATCATTTAGCTACTTGTTCATGAAAAAAAGTCATACCAATGCATTGAATTTTTTTGTGAAAATTAACCGTTTCTGTCGGAATGTCGAACAAAGCCCTCCACCGACGAAATGTGAAACTAACAAAACTTAAATTATTTTAACACTTGTAGCCCAAGAAAAGCTCTTTTCAACGCGCCCAAGTTTGTTAAGAACGGATTAGACGTTTCGAAGATACGGGGGGTGATTTAAGGAAACCTTTGATAGATACGTCAAAATGTGCCAAACAAAAAAAGTTCAGATTATCCTCGACTTCAAAGATCAGTTATTTTTTTATTAGGTTAAATAGCAGAATTCACAGAAACATCACTTTTTTAGATTCAAGATTGCAGTTACGCCCCCTAGCGGCCATTTCAGAAACTTAAAAATGTTTTCCAGGTTTTTGTATTGGCCGTTTTAGTAATAGTTTTTTTTTTACGATGGATAGTTTCCCAGATACAGTACCTCGCATTCTTATTTGGCCACCCTGTACACGCCTTCTTCTATAAGAATGAAATAATCACAAATTTATCGATATTGATGTTATCGTAAAGTATCTACAAGAATTACAAAGCAATAATTATGCTTATAGAAGGGTTGTTATAAATCTTGAGAATAACAAACTAATTGCAATTTTTATCAATTTTTCCAACCGAAATGATTTAATTTATAATAAACAAAAAAGGTATTTGTTTACTTACAAATATACAGGTTATGTATTAGGATGGTATGTAATTATAATCGAATCTTCTCCTAAACTATAACAATTCACTGTTGCAGCAAATCATTTTTGACTCTTATCAATAAAATAAGTGGATATAATGGATAATTTTTCTAGTTTAAAATACAGAAAACCTTCTTTGACATTTTATGGAAATTTATGTGGAGATATCTGCCGATAAAAATATTAACTAAAAGATACTTTGCTGATTTAATGAAGACTTACGTCGCCTAAATCTTGGTTCGTGTAATTTGAGGAATGAGTCATACCCGACTTTATTTGAACCAAACTATATACAAGTTCGTAAAGGAACAATCTATTATAATCAATAGTCTAATACAGGA
Source organism: Vesta saturnalis (assembly GCA_036346205.1). Taxonomy (NCBI): domain Eukaryota; kingdom Metazoa; phylum Arthropoda; class Insecta; order Coleoptera; family Lampyridae; genus Vesta; species Vesta saturnalis. Next base: position 56,199 of record JARFJB010000190.1, read on the forward strand.
GCATTTAACCTATTTTTATATTGTAATCAATATAAAAAAATGTTGCTCTTTTACAGGTTTTGTTTTATGTAAGCAGTGTAAGAGCGGAAAGCTTGTGCAATTGTGAAAGGTACATTAACCTTTGACAATAGGCAGAAGCATTTCCAATATAATTAGCACACAAATAGATATCCCTGTTTAGTGTACCTTATTGAGTAGATACTGTATTTGATTCAAATCGGTCTCGAGCCTAAAAAACAATGATTTGTTTTGTAATATATTATTTTATTAAATAATTAAGAAATAGGAAAGAAAATATTACATTAATTTGCTATTTAATTTGGAGGGGGGGGGGGAATAGTAATGATACCAGATAAGACTGTTAAGTTTTAGCTTATAATTGATTAAAATTATAGGAAGTTAAAAAATGTGTCAAAGTGACAATATTATGCGACATTTGATTACTTAATTGTATGATTGATAAGATAAAACTCTTTTAATTGTCTCCAACAAATTACTTTCACAAAAAATAACGTACATCAATGTCAATTCAAATAAAAAATCGCAAGCTGGAAATTTAAGCGACGGTCGGATGCGTCATATACTGTAACTAATAAAAGCGGCTAAAAATTCTGTAATAGGCCGGAAAGCAAATCAAATTCAAATTAGAACATTTACATTTTTTTATAAAGTATAAAAACCGCTTAAAGTATAAGCAAATAAAAAAGGGTAAAAGAATTCTAGTGTTATATGCTTTTGTGTACGTTGCCGTTTATCTACATTGTGATTTAAATTCGTCCTAAATCTACATTTTTTGGTATGTGATTACTAATATTAAACGAAAAATGCTATATCCACCTCTTTTTTTGCCTTTACAATATAAAAGGTAGACGTTAACCTTTATTACTTTTCTTTGAAGCTAAGGATTGTTTGATGGCTAAAAAGCTTTAGAACGAAATAAATTTTCGAATCACGTGCATAAATAGTTCAAAAAGCATTTTTAAAAATTCAAAGCATCAGAATAAATTATTTCCTATGAATGTGGTTTGTTGGTGTGTAGTACAATATAATTGTATACAGGGTGTCCCAATAGTGAAAACAGTTCTTTTATAGCTTATTATAATAGATACGAAAAAATTATAAAAGCACAATTGTTAAGCATCTCAAGGTGCATAATCCAAAATTATTTATAAATATACAGGGTGCTCTATAACTTCAAACCTATCCAAACAACCCTTTTTTTAATTGAAATCACATACTTTTTATTTTATATTTGAACTCGGTTCGTTTTTACAAAGCTCCTGATATGATGTTTGATTCGAGTATACCGAGGATTTTAAAAGTTATGGTCAGTTTAAGGTTACAATCGTCATGAATTCAGTACCCTGTATCTTTTCTAATGTAATCAATTTTCTGTATTTTATGACAAAGATTATTTTTTGTAAGTGAAGTTTATCAGATCAATTATGTTTCACAATTATTATACTTTGTATACAGGGCGAGTCAAAACGCAAATCTGTACTTTTCTCACTTAACTTCAATAGAATACATATATTTTTTGTGCTCTATAGGAAGCCACTAAATAACCATTCGATTTTTATTAACATTTCCCTACACCCAACTTTTACGGTTTCTGAGATATTTTTCTTTTATTAACAAAATCCAGTTTTTTTATTTAATTTTTGATTTTATCAAGTTAGCTACGAATTACATAAACTTCTTTACGATCTATTTTGGTAAACTCAATAAATTGTTCTTTTTATCTTTCCCTATTTTACTTTAAAATACTTAATTTAAAATTGTAAAAATATAAATAGTATAAATACTTTTATTAAAAAAAACTAAAATGAGTTGTGATTTCATCATAACTTGAATCATTATTTAAAAAGTGCTCTTTTTAGTTATGTGTGGCTTAGTTATAATAAACACATTATAAAATTTAATTTAATTTAAATAGAACTAGCATTAACATAAACTCATGAACAAATAACATCCATCCTATCCATTCTTGATTTTATCAAGTTAGCTATGCCTTTTTTACGATCTGTTTTGGTAAAAATCAATAAATTATTCTTTTTATTTTTGCCCAGTTTATTTTAAAATTATTAATGTAAAATTGCAAGAATTTAAACCTTCTCAATAATTTTTATCACAAAATCTAGATCCCTTTGACTGTCAAAAAAACGTTGACAATTAGGTAACAATTAGAATTATTGTCAATCTGAAGTTGTGTTGCGTTGTTCTGAATTGTTTAGCTTCACAATGAGTTTTCCAATAAATGAAATGATTAATATGGTCCTGGTATCTGGTGCAAGTGACGAAAATATCTTACTTGCAACAAGAATGTATAAACAACGATTTCCTGACAAAATCGTTCGAAAAATTAATTGAACTATTTAAACGTACAGGTAATGTTGTTTATGAAAAATGGGAAAGATAAAAATCTGCAATAAATAAAACAAATAAAGGTAATGTACTTTTAGAAGTTACAGAAGATCCTCATATCAGTGTCCGTCAAATAGCAATGGAGTTTGATGTAAGTAAAAGTTCTGTGCATAGAATTCTCAGAACACACAATGTGCATCCTTATCATATTCAACTCCATCAGGAATTACGAGATGAGGATCATCAACGAAGAATAATATTTGTGAATGGACCTAATACAAAATTTATCGACAAATTGACTTTTTTGATTTTGTACTATTTGGTGACGAAGCCACTTGTAGGTAGCGGACCGCGAAAATTTCATTATTGTAATAAACGTTTGTCAAATCGCCATTGTTACCACAATAGAAAAGATAATTGGTGGATTTTTTTTATAAACGTCGTAATTTGCTATTGTTTTTAAAATATTTTTATTTATATATTTTTATCTAAGGCATGTAGGATTGTTTGTAACTAATATGTATGTAAACACATGCTAGGGGGTGAATGGCAGGTGAACGCTTAAAAATGATTTACTGAAGGGGCGTAACAAATCATTGGAATTTTTTTTTGTGCGCGCCCTTGATGTAAAAATGTCATTGCTCTAATGATTGATTGCGGCTGGGCAGACTGCGATCAAAGGATATCTTTGTTACTGGGAAACTCGAGAGACTTAAATATAAGGTTGTTACAGACGAATGCATATTTTTAAAATTAAGATGTCGTGCAAGAATTAATATGAAACTGTTCGAACATAAATTAGCGTTTCCTGTTTTTTATTACTTTTGAAAGACGGGGGTGGTTTTTCGGGAATAGATATAGTTATGTTTGGATCGGGGGGAAGGAAGTTACAGTGAGCTTGTCAATCGAGCCAGATCGATTTTTGGGTTAATTAAATCCCTTCATTGTAAACAGTTTGTCTTTAAAATAATCCTTGCGTGCACATTTTTCTTTTAAATTCGCCAACACTAAGTAGTCTTTTTTTTCGGGGTTAAACCGCGTCTGTTAATGATTTGTGTCTGTGATTAATTATGGGAATATTTATTCTAGTGTAAGTATGTATTTTTATATAACTGAAAGTTCGCAGAAAATCGTTTTACCAGCCTAGATAACATATTAAACACCAAACATTGCCTTGCAAAGGTATCTTATTCGTACGCAGTCTCATTAAGCTGAAATCTGCTAAAATAAAAGGACAGTACAGGGCTGTCTCCGTCTGGTATTTTTGCGAATGAGCATTATTGGTTGTTGGTTATATTTATAATTATGTAGAGGTGGCTGATGAATGGGTACAGGATGCCGCGGGTTATCAATTGTAAAAGGCACTTGCCTGTTGGTACACACTCCCACGCCAGACCATTAAACACTTCGAATTTTTATTTGTTGTATAGATGAGTGTGTAAACCGGAGAGAGGGGCACGGTACTTTTCTAACGTACTCAAACTTATATATCGGTCACGATGGTAGTGATCTATTTATAACGTGTTGAAGTTGAATTATTTGCCTGCGAGCTGATTTTTATTTTGTATGTGCTTTATTACAATGTGACTTATGTATTTTGTGCTTTAGTTGTCACTAAACAATTGGGTACTTTTTAAATTCCTTATCTGTTTTCTTTTGATCCTCGCATTTACCTTATTACCTGTGCAATTTTACTGTTGTTGTATTTTATATGTATCGTGATTTGCTTTATTATTTTATGTGCTTATTTACTTAAAGACCGGCATGATTGGTTTTTTAAAAGGGCCACATGTTTAGTGTTACGATTTTTATTTTTATTTATGACCCAATTGTGAGTGTGACTACATGTGTTTTTTTATTATTGTGTTTCTGTGTAACTAAACTGCTTGTTATTCATTTTCTCTTAATGTTATAATTTTGTACGCACTTTAACCTGGTTTAATGGTGTTTTGTTGTGTTTAACCCTTCCATTGTTTTTTTTTGTGTTATTTGATTTATTATTGTACTTGTGCAATTACTTATTTATGAATAAAGTGGGTTTTATTGGTGGTTTATTTCCACAATAGTAGATTAACGGGCTAAACCACCGTTGCGCAAAGTTCATAGATTTTAATTTGACTAGTTTCATTTTTTTTTAACTGGCTCTCATGATGCAACACGCACCCCTTCCAGACTATTTCATTTAGATAGCATAACGTACCTAACACTAGACGGCCACTTCGTTTCATCAGATTTGAGGTTTGTGAGTAATTAAATATCAGACTTGTGAATAAATTCTAATGTTTTAATTATTGCCCGGAAAGGCAAAGTAAGGCAGGCAATTAATTTGAGCAATAGTGACATTATTGTCAGTCAAGTCAAGATAAACCACGTAGCGATTGTTTGGTTCTTGAATTTTCATTATGGCAAATACTTTCAAATTACGCTTTTCAAGATAGGGTACCTGGGGGACGCTACACACTTTCCATAGAAATGAGTGTGTCAACAACTAATCCTTATCATACTGTAACACACAGCCAAACACGATGGTCAATAAATGTTTGGAGTGGTATTACAGGCGACTATGTAGTAAGTGATAGGGCTTATTTAGATTTTTTCAAAATTACTTACCCCAACTTTTGCAACATCTTCCCCGTAATATATGGAATTAAATGTGGTTTATACATGATGGGGCACCAGTTCATCATACCGCTCCAATTCACAACTACTTGAACAACGTGTTTCCGAACAGATGGATCGGAAGGGGCGGACAATTTAGATGGCCTCCTAGATCACTGGGACTTACTAAAATTAATTATTTTTATGTGGGGTTAGGTACATTAAAAATGAAGTGTATAAAATTCCACCGACAACGCAGCAAGACAATGAAGCAAAGAATACCAGACGTGTTTCAAACTATTAATGTTCATATGCTTCAAAATCTTTGGAAGAAAGGTTACAACAATGCATTAATGTTAATGGAGGTCATTCTGAACATTTGTTTTTGTTTTTATTTTTTGATACTATTTGTTAATAAGTTTCTGTTAGTACTAGTTCTATTTAAATCAAATTTTAATTTTATAATGTATTTTTTCTTACTAAAGCCACTCATAACAAAAAAGAGCACTTATTAAATAATGATTCAAATTATGATGAATCACAATCCACTTCGGTTTTTTTTAGTAAAAGTATTTATACTATCTATATTCTTACAATTTTAAAATAAGTATTTTAAAGTAACATAGGGAAAGATAAAAAGAACAACTTATTTATTTTTACCAAAACAGATCGTAAAAAAGTTCGTGTAATTCGTAGCTAACTTGATAAAATCAAAAATTAAATAAAAAAACTGAATGTTGTTAATAAAAGGAAAACATCTCAGAAACTGTCGAAGTTAAGTATAGGGAAATGTTAATAAAAATGAAATGTTTTATGTATTTTTGTTAATATTACTTAATATATTACGAAACCTGCGAGTACTAAGTTGGCACCGATCTATGTGACAAAGTGTTTAGCAAATGTGGATGTATCTGCAACTTAAATACTTTTTCTCGTTCAAGTCCGTCGCTTTTTATCGTTTCCAAGAAATTTCTTAAATTATTAATTTAATTAATAATTATTAAGGTAAGTTATTATTTATTTTGATTCTTATTAAATGTGATTATATGTAATTAAGTAAAAGATTGATATCGTAAAACTACAAAATATAGTAATTTATAAAAGTAATAATCAATCATTATTGTCATCGGCCGCGTAAACAAATCTTTATTATTATTACGCGGGAGAATCAGGTGTTCAGCGACCATTCAAATGTTTACATTTTTCGGCCTATTATGTTGGCGTCAGGCCGTGTAACATTTTAATTCGTATTTCTTTTCAGCAACATTATGAGTACCTGTTTCATTTGTGGCAATAATGTTAAGAACTCAGAAGGAATTAATGTAATAAAGCAAAAAGGGATACAAAGCAAGCATTTTAACAGGTGCCAACAAATCAAAACAACTACTCAATAAAGCTGAAATCTATGTCCATCGCAATTGTCGGCGGCATTATACACGACAAACGAGCATTGAAGCATTTAAAAAACAAGCTGAAAAAGGTTTTTCAAATTCACCATCAGTTTCTGGAACTGTTCGCCGAGGATCTGCCCAGTTTTTTGACTTTAAATCTAAATGTGTGTTTTGTGGAAAATTATATCTTTCAAAAAAAGGAAAATTTACACTTGTTAGTACTATAGATATAAAGAACATAATTTTAGCACACTGTCATAGAAGAAATGATGCTTGGTCTAAAGAAGTTCAATTGGGAGAGGTAATGAAATTGATTTAGTGGCGGCAGAAGCCAGGTATCATCCTCCTTGCTATGGAACGTTTACACATGCTTCTAAGTTAAAAAAAGGTTCAGGCCGCCCAGAAGACGTTACGCTAAAAGAAGGGGTAGAAAAAGTTATGTTACATGGAACAAGAAAAAGAAGATATATGCCAGTTTTATTTGCCAGATTTAATAACAAATATGACAGAGATTTTACCTGAGGGGTACACATTTAGTTCAACTTATCTTAAGAAAAAAATTATGAAGTATTACAAACACGAAATCATTTGCATCGAATCTCTCCCAAATCCAACAATTTTTATTCAAAAGGAAGTTTAATCAAAGTTATTAAAAACAGCTATGAATTAAGAACGCCAGTATTCAACAACAGAGAGAAAATATTGTGCAAGTTTTCGCAGAAATATTACGAGAAGAAATTCGTTCTAAATTTTTTCCAGTTCCTAGTAGGATGTTCTCAATGGAAATATTAACAAACTACCCACTCTTCTTTTGAACTTTTTATCAGAAATGACAGGTAAAAAAGCATTTGATAAAAAAGTTATAGCTGTAGCTAATTTTTTAGTAGCTACAACAAGACCAAGGTTCTATGTATCCCCAGTTTTGCTTGGTGTAGGAGTTTACGTTCATCAAAAGTATGGCTCTAAAAATTTACTAGATGTTTTATCAGCATTAGGGTTTAGTGAAACCTGCAAACAAATATTAGAGTTTGAAGCAGGTGCGTCTTGTAATAACGAGTATCAGTTTCCTGGCAATGCTTTTCAGCAATTTGTGTTTGACAATGCGGACTTGAATGTAAAAACTATAGATGGATACGAAACATTTCACTCTTTGGGTGGTATTGTGTGCGTTTCCTCGGAAAGTTCCTATAAACCTCCTGAAACACTTTGTAGACCAAATTACATAACGAAAGTGTTAGATAAGCCCTATAATAGTAATGAGTCATCTGTTTTTTTTTATTTACCACTACCAAAAGAAATCTTGTGGACTAAAAAATGTAATTATTAACGATATACAGTGCAGTTTGTCGATTGTAAACGAAAACAATTTAAATTTAAAAAATTCGTTGTGGCTGTCATCATCTGTTCGATTTTGAGAAAAAACCGTCCTGGAACGGATAATGACAGGAAGTGGATTACAAGAATTATGGGGCACCATATATGCAAAAAACAGCATTTCTGCCATGATGACAGGCCATTCGTACGCGTGTGCCCTGCGAGCACATTTTCTTACACAACTTGCTTTACTTTTGGTTTTGATGAAGTCAGAAAATTTTGAAGATATAGATAAAAACGCTGTTGAATGCGCTCATTCATCTAGAAATACTAATGATATATCTTTCAATTTTTATAGTATGTTTCAGACAATTTAAAAACTGTTATCTTCAAAGAAAGTAATAGTAGCTGTACCAGCAAAACTTGGTGTGAATACATAAATCAGGTAGAAGTAGTAAAAATGTTTATTTATGCCGAGCGTTCCGGAGATTTTGAAATGCATTTGTGTAGTTGCACAAAAATTATTCCATTTATTCATCTACCGGGCATATTCAATATGCAAAATGTGCGCATTTGTATCTTCAGCAAATGCAACTTTTAAAAGAATCTGTCCCTGAAAAAGAATATGATTTTTTAAAATTTTTTAAATTTCTTTACAATTCGTCGTAGAGACGTATAGTCGGACATGACAATAGACACGCTCTAAAGCTTAAGAAGGTTTAACTCATGGAAGAGGGTTAAATGACAACAACCTAGCTAAGTGGGTTCTCTCTATGCCAACCTGTACGATATTTTGTGATTCTCTGGAAAATCTAGTTAATGTTAAAACCGTGTATTCCGAAAAACACGTTGAATTACGAACATCCGTAGAAAAGCGCGACACTCAAGACTTGACCAAATCAGAGGCTGGTTAAATATTCACAATCCTTTTGATATAAATAGCCGTGAGTTAATTTCTATAACCACGGGCACAGTTGCTGAAGAAAACATAAATTGTGACAAAGCTAGAGAAATAGGGGAACATACGTATATGCAGATAATTGGGAAGAACTATCAAGAACTAAAACTAAAACGTACGAATAAGCTTAAATCTTTTGGATTTGTTAGCAAGACAGTTAAAGTTTTTAACCAAGTTTCTCCCGTGAATCCTACACAATTATTTAATAGGATAACCTGCAGCTATCTATCCAAAGAAGATCTAAAAGAATGTTTTAAGTACGAACTTGCCCCATATCCCGGTTCTATTGTTGAAAACAGCATGTTGAGAAAAACTGTTAAATCAGCCCTCTTAAAACACACGAACAAACAATGTAAACCTTCTATTAATGTTGAAAATAATGGAATATTCGTAATCGATGGAGGTTATCTCCTTCACAAAGTTGTTTGGCAAATACCATCGGCTTACGTAGAAATCTTTGATCAGTATAAGAAATTTCTCCTGTACCACTATGGATCAAACTGCGTCGTAGTTTTTGACGGATATGACTCAAAGCAAAGCACGAAGCTTCAGACACAAATAAGGAGAGCTACAAAATTAAATTATGTTGACATTGTTATTACTGATTCGGAAATTGTAACGGTTAATCAAGAAAAGTTTTTTAATAACACCAAAAACAAGAAAATGTTTATAAAACTGTCGATGGCGTTGCTACAATCCTCAGGCATTAGAACCAACCAAGCGGAAGCAGACGCAGATGTTTTAATAGTTGAAACTGCTTTATTACTAAGAGAAACGGAGGAGTTTGTCACAATCGTTGGTGAGGATACGGATCTGATGGTTTTGTTACTTCATTATACAAAAACGAACAACATTTTTTCTTACATCCGGGAAGGCAGAGTCAGTCAGATAAAGTAACTGATATATCGCTTTTGCAAAAATGTATACAGCCAATTGTGGATAATATTTTATTTATTCATGCTATTGGAGATTGTGATACAACATCCTCTCTGTACAAGCAAGGAAAACTAAAGCCTATAAAGGCACTTGAAAAAATGAAACTCTTCAGTCTTTAATTTCCGTTTTTCAAAGTCGAGATGCCGACAAACAAGATATCGTTAAAAATGGTGAAGAATTCCTTTTGGAGTTATACGGCAAGATAAAAATGTCCAAGTCACTAGATGACTTAAGACTTTTTACGTATAATGCAATAACCGCGCGTCAAAACTTAAATTCAAACTTTGAATTAGCTACTTTACCACCTACAACAGATCCTGCAAGATATTATTGTTTAAGGGTAACTATGGCTTGGAGAAGATCTGAATCCACTAGAATGGGGTTGGGAAATTTTCAAAGGAGTTCTTAGACCTGTAACTATGGTGGCGCCCGAATTTCTTTTAAAAATGATTTTTTGTAACTGCAAAAGTGGCTGTATTTGCAAAAAGGTTAACATATTTTGTTATGTGGAAACTGTAATGGAACTGCTTGCGAAAATGTTCCTAACGTTTCCTATGACGACCCGAACGATTCTGACTTGGAACTTTAATAATTATCTTATTATTAATATACAAAATGTTTACTTGAAGATTTATGCCTTTGTCTTGTTAGAGGATCGTTAAGACCTTATATTACATGTAAATTTAAACGAATACTTTAAAAAATTGTATAACCACTGAATTGAATTACTTTTTAGGAGATAATAAAAGTTATTATTCAAATACTTGTTATTTAGAGACCGGTATCCATACGCGCTTCATGTCCAGTGTAAAATTTTGCTAATAATAGGTGTACAGTAGGGTCTAAAGTATGTACTTTCTAAAATTAGCGTAGTCCTTTTGGGTTGACCCCCCCCAGTTAAAAATTCTGGTTGCGCCTATGCCGTAGCCGAGCTCAAAATTTGTTTTCTAAACTTTTTTGACTCTTGACATTTTTTCAATTTTTTCGTATTTTTAAAGTTATAGACAGATATTTAAAAATTAAGTAAAAATTCAAGATGGCGGCCCTGTTTTTAAAGGGTTCCACCTAACTTATGTATGGGGACTTTTAGTTTGTTAAACAGAACCCCAAAAGCTGTCGAATACGCATAGTCGCAGCTTTAAGCTAATATGTTGAGCATAGAACTCTAAATGCACTGGACTAATAGAGTAAGTACCCTGCATACTTATAATTTTGTATTATGCACCTTGAGATGCTTAACAATTGTGCTTTTATACTTTTTTCGTATATATTATCCTAACGCTATAAAAGAACTTTGCCGCACTATTGGGACACCCTATATACTCATTACGTTTATACGTCCTTCAATTTATTATTTATTTTTACTCTGGGAACACTCATTTAATGCACTGCAATAACAACGAAAGTTAGATCTGGATAATTAGTATGTCTAGATTTTATAGTAACGAAAAATGACACAAAAAACATATCCTTCTCGTATTAGTACACTTGCGTTAATTAAAAATTAGTATGATAATATCTTACTTCAGATTAATATTACGACATTGCTCCGAGCTATTTGGTTTTTACTTTGATACAAAAAGTTCTTCACGTACCATACTAATGAAATATATTTGAAAGTTTTCATTTAGTTTACGCTTCTACTGTGACAGTGTTCATAGCTGTTTGTCACTTCAATTGATATTAACGATTGGACAGAAACTTATTAAGAGTAGGTCACGAATGGGTGACCACAGCTATAACTTAAAGTGGATGTTGACACAAGAGCAAATTATTACGAAGTGAGGATACAGCCGTCGGCATTGTTATAAGTGTGAATAAAGGGGAAATATCAGAGTTTTTCTAATAGTCTTTAATAATGTAACTCACCATTTAGACGGTATATCCAATATATCTTATAGGCTTTTTTTTATACAAAAAATGACTAATGATGTAGTATTATGATACACTGTCCTCTAAAATTTTTGTCGATAACTATAAGTTTTGTAAATCTTCACAATCTTTTTTAGTATTGCAAACATTATTTTCATTAATTCAATTTCTAATAAAGTCGTTCTTAAAGATATTTTCGGTGATCAAGTATTTTTAATACTCGATGCTAATCGGATGTCTAACCTAAGATGCAAAGTCCCATACTATCCTCGCCAGAAGTGTTTACCGCTACGTCATTAATTTATGAATTTAGCTATCCAATTTGTTTATACTCCCTTCTCATATAAAACAGTAGTTTAAATTAAGGATGGTGAACATTCGTAGTGCAATTGACGAAATCGACATACGGTACTGAATAAGCAAATGTGGTAGGAAGAGTAAACCTATAAACGCGAAATCTATTTGTTTTATATGCATATGAATTTAATTATGATTTGACAAATGTAGTGCGTACCATGGTATAAAAAGACCAGGTGTAGCAATTTGAAAGATGCGCAGTAGCCACCAATCAGAAATTTATCCAGAATACAAAAAGCACCTTGGCAATATGTCAAAATCATAACCTAATATAACCTTAAAATACCAAAACATTACGTTATATTTTGCGGAGCAACTATGCCAACGTGCTGCATTGTAAATTGCAAAAATTGTTCACAATATTGTTCGTCAGCAATAGCTTAATGCCTGCGGAAAAAAATTAACTGATGTGAAAGTTGATGCGTGTAAGTCAGTGCTAATAATTATTGTTACGTTGTGTTGAAAAATGTTTTAACTATATTTTAAGCAAGGATATGCAGTATACATTTTAAAGAACATTGTTTTATACTTGAGAAAATAAAATCACGAAATCTTGAACTAGCCAATGAAATTTTGGTATTAAATATGGGATCTATTCCAACCGAAAAGGATGATGTCGCAAAGAAAATATCAAAAAAATTAAAGTATCGTTAAATATTTTCTAGTCTTATATTTATAGCTATATATACATATTTATAATATATATATATATATATATATATATATATATATATATATATATATATATGTGTGTGTGTGTGTGTATATATATATATATATATATATATATATATATATATATATATATATATATATATATATAATACTGTTGTTTATCCGGGCGTTGTCTCACGTCTGCTGGTGATGTTTCTGACTCCTGCCAGTACAAAACCGACGTTTCGGCAAAGTCTCATTTGCCATTTTCAAGTTTTCTCCTCCAACTGATTTGTTCGGCTCCGTGTTACTCGAATCGAACTGAGATCCTGCTGTCCTGTCTCCTGTTTATATTTGGTGTTGTGTACTTTCACTGCTTTCACTGTTTTCCCTGCTTTCACTTTCCCTTCTTTCTCTTTCTCGGTGTTGGATGGTGCTGCTGTGCATGATGTTGGTATGGATGGTTCTAGTTCGGGTGATCGTTTCCTTGTGTGACGATGTTCTGCTAGTGTTATCTCCCATGTATTAGGCAGTCTTTGAGAATCGTCTCGTGTGTTAAGGTTCTGTTCCCGTTTCTCAATCTCGATCGCCCCTCGAATAGTTCTTTTTGCCGCATGAGTAATTCTGGCTATCATCTTTGTGTTTTCAAAAGCGATGTTGTGTGATGTTCTACTGGCGTGTTGGGCTAACGATTATGTAGCTATATTCTTCTCGACACCATTCTTGTGTTCCTCTCGTCGAACGTTGATCCGTTTGTTTGTTTGTCCTATGTACACCTTGTCACATGTCCCGCAGGGGATGCTGTAGACTCCTTGGTCCTCCAAGTCGATTTTGGTTTTAGGTGTTGGGAGCACTGATGATATTTTTCTGTCCGTGTTGAACGTTGTCTTTATATTGTGTTTGCTGAGGATTTTTGCAATCTTGTCTGTCGTTCCCTTTACATAAGGAAGCTTGGCTGTTGGTGGCACCAACAGCCAAGGTTGCAAAAATCCTCAGCAAACACAACATAAAGACAACTTTCAACACGGACAGAAAAATATCATCTCAATCAAGTTATCGAATTCGGCGTATACCAAACAGTTAACGGTTTCTACGAGAGCTTCTTGGAAGCCGACTTCTTTATTCGAAGGGAGCCGTTTCTAACTAAATTCCAATGTGTGCTAGCGTTTGCAGACAAGTCAGGTGTTAGGTCGAAGGCCATTAAACAGTAGCCGTTTGGGTAATCACTTCTCGATATGTAGTTGCCCACATTCAAAGAATGAATAGCCGTACCGGAGAATAATGTGTGGTATGCCCTTACATATAAACCATTAGCTGTACAGTCTGGTTGTAAGGCCTTCGAAGGAATTTGTTGGCCGTCAATATATAACGACATGTAATTAATATTGCTGTGATGAAAATTGAATGGATTTGAGGGGTAATCACCGTTGAAGGCTTTATTTGCGACAAAACCTACGATACATCGTTTAGGTAACTGACCAAAGAAGATATTATCCAATGATTTTCGCTGTATGCTTATAGGTACAGTTAACACTTTTACGTCGGTCCCTGTAACAGGATATTTTGCTGCTGCTGTTTCTAAAGCTTTAGCGTTTCGATATGTGAGCGGTAGGCGTAGGTGTTTGGTTGTGACACCATCTTTTGATTTAAGTAAACCTCCACTTGTGAGAAAAGCAAATGCATCCATTTGTTTACCGGTGCTACAACATCCGCATCAGTAAGTGCTGTATCACCTTGCTTCAGAACTTGAGCTGTGATGTACAATATGGTCTGACTTAAATCTATGTAATCGTTGACATTTCCGGGCACTACAAATTCTATTGGAGCGTCATCACTAAGAGTTGATAAGGGTTTGTAAAATATCCATTCACCACCCTCGATACTTGTCTGCGTCGACGGTAAAGCGAACAGATCCAATTCGGACTTGACGCATTCACATGATTGAGCATGTAGAAAAGCCATTACTTTGAAAATATATCGTTGTAAGTAGGTTTCTTCTTCTTCTTAGCGGCAACAGCTCTCGGTAGAGACTGGTCATTATCGGCCAGATGTACTCTTTTATAGCCTGAACCCTCCATCATTTTATCGATTTTCTCATCGGCTTTACGTTTAAGATTTCTACCTCGTGAAATCGTTCATGAAACGGTTCCGTAACAAGTCGATCCTCTATGAGGTCACCAAGAATAATAGCACCGGTTATGAGAGCTTCTTTTCTAATGGCCTTTGTACCAGATTATACTTCTAAATATACCACCTAGCCAGCATCCTATCCTGTGACCACGTTGATGTGGTGCGCCTCTGTAGATGGATCCAATGCCGTTACCGGCCTGATTCATATAATATTTTTGATAAGGAAAAACCATTACTGCACTTTCTTAAAGTGTAGCTTCAGATACGACGTCCCAAACTCGAATGGCATTGCTGCACCCATATCTGTTTTTATATTAATCTCGATGTTTTCAAATTCCCGTGTCATCACGGGCATGTAGTGTGCAGGCGAAAAAACCACATATTTATGACCTACATAAGCGTAGTTTTCAGAAGTAATGTTTATTATACGCATAAGCGGAGATAAAACATCATCCACAATTTGCAGTTCAACGATGTTGCAATAAACAAACATTTGCGTTGGTAATCCAATCCATATACTAGCGGGGTGCGGGGGTATTGGTTCCATAGCTATGTTTTGATACGGCCGATAACCCAGCTGTAAGACTAGACGTTGTGCGAATCCGAATAGCGAGAGGGAGGTTTTTAATTTCGTAGTGACGCGCTTAGTTAGATTATGGTATTCGATTGTTAGCAATCTACTTATTAGCTCGTGATTATTTAGCTCACTGGCAATTTCTTCTATGTTGGCATAATTCCCCGAGGTAAAACGTAACACATACCACCCGTCCTCGGTATAAATGGCTTTTTCGTTGTCGTGTTGGAATGTGATGCAGCCTTTTTTAATATCGTCTCTTACACATCCTCTTCTCCTGGGGGTGGATCAGTTCTATTATAAATTAAATTGTTTGTCGCACTTACAACGACAAAAGAACAAGGGTACTGAATTTCCGAAATGCCTACAACCCATGAATCTGATAATCTTATTCGGTTTGGCAGTTGCGTAATAAACCATGACGTCATATTTTCGGGAAAATACATCATGGAACTATTACTTAATAAGGTGAGATAAAACTCCATTTTATATACCTCTCAGCTGCGAAGCTACTACCTAGCTATTAAATTTGTCACTGTATCCACGCCACTTGACCAGGTATTGTTTATATCGCCCGCGGCCCTTCTCAGCTATAATCTTATCGACTTTGAATAGAGTATCTTTATCAACCGTAACAACTTGCTATTCTACTTCGTAAAAGGTACCCGCAACAGGATCGTTATTAAGATCGCTTATGCGTTAAACTGGAGGTCTTCTGTTTATCACTGCGCTCATTGTAAAAACTTCCTCGCTCCAGTTCGTTTTATATCCCGTCTCAAAGGTGTACTTAGTTCTGGCGATTCTAACATGTGCCGACTTTATATTTAGGATGATGTGATGTGCTTAAGCCTTTCGCGTACAGGTTATTCCACACTTCCAAAATGTTTTCATCGTTTACAGCCATCTTTATACTTGAATGAGGGCTATTATTGTAAGCAATCGCAAGTCTTTGGAGCACATCAATATACTTGTAGGAATTTTTGTAGGTGAAATAACCCCGCATCTTTCTCTTCAATGTTTTATTAAATCTTTCAACTACAGATGCTTTTACATCAGGGTTATTTGTTACATAGAAATTGATATTTTGTTTCTTGAAAAAGTTTTGTACCCTGACCGCTACGAACTCCTTGCCTTTATTTGTCTGTAGATTTGCCGGTGTATGTAGTTAGTATGTAGTTGCATCCACTATTGTGTTTACCTAAAGTTCGTATATCGCAAAGATCCGCTTGCCACAGTTCGTAAATTTTGCTCACAATATATTTATTCGCGGAAAGTTTTTTCTGGCAGGTTTACGAACCGTGTAAGCCTCCTGAGCCTACAGCCATTTTTCCACTTCACCATATCTACCCTTTACAGCATTAACTAAAGGTGTTATACCTGCAAACCTGGGAGGATACTCCGGATCATAATATACTGCATCCATATTACGTTTTCCATGTATCCCAATCTAGCGAAAGTCTTCTTCTTCGAAAGGATCTTCGTGGGGTTTCTCTCGATTCACTATATGCATTGTAATTCTCGCCTGTAGTCGTAAGGCTCTGTTCAATGTTAGGTGATACAGTAACATCACGTCTTCGAGTATTTCCGATAAATCCTCGTGGTATATTTATTTCTTTAATGTACGTCATAAACTGTCGCTAGCCGTGTGGGTTTGTAGTTCTTCACTGTGTTAGCGTTTCGTGAACCAGACTGTTAGAATGAAGGATGATCTCACCTTTTCTTGTGACAGTACCCCTTTTATCCCAAAATACATCACCGCCCGCATTCAGTATACGCAAGAAAGCATCGCCTTTCTTCCTGTATGAAACAGGCAGTGTTGATACTGTCTCGTCGTCTGCCAGACCCTTGCGTTTCGACGAATCCCTAATATCATCTTCATCACCGCTGATTGTTATACTAGCGGGCTGACGTAACTGATTAGAAAAGTGTAAATATCTTTGCAGAACCTGATTGTACTGTTGCCATTTGTTGTGGTCGGTCATTTTGGTTTTGTATACTTTATCCATGTCGTTACCCAACTGCGTTAATATGTTGTTTTGCGGGACATCTTGCGCTTGCAGGCGTTGTATAAAATCCATAGGTAGAAAATATCATCTTCTTCAGGTTGTGGTCCATGGTTATTGAAACAAATTGCCTAGAATTCGGCCAAGTAATGGTCCTAACAAGAGCGGTAGAAACGCGCCGCCCATATGTACGAGAAACTGTTTTTCTTTTTTATAGATTCCCCTCTCTGTGCCAGCCGCCTTCAAGTGTGCTTATGTTGAGAGAGTCGCTGCTTATGATCAGCTGACAGAGGTACACGACTTTTTAAAATGCTATGTGCACACTCGCAAATGCATCCCACCTGCTTACTATTCAGACATTTCAATAAAGCGTCACGTTGACTTTTACATAATCTGGCTAATGCACGCAGGATATCGGTGTTTTTGATTAAAGCATCAACGATCATATTTGATGTAATCTTTATGACTGTGAGGCTTAAGTCCTTTTTTTGGCTATATATATTTAGCAAATAGCTTGAGGCCCGAATTTGTTTGTTCTATAGCGTAGCACATCCGGTGTATTCTGTTTTAAATCGAACAATAAATGTCCGTGCGGATTAGAAGCAGCGTCTTGGTACGTTGCCTCTAAAAATTTCGGGTTGTCAGGTGAAATCTGTCTTGCTAAATACTGTATCTGTACCTTGTCACGTGAATTCTAAAACAGGATTATGTATCGCGCATTGAGTGAGATATCTCGCTGTCCACGTCCTTGATATAATATGTTTTGCGTTAAGAAAAACACGTTTAGATTTCTATGATGACAACCCTTTGTAAAAATATCAACCACCGAACCATTAGATCGTTAATTATTATCAAGACCGGTTTTTCTCTTTCAAATTGTTCCATATCAGGTAATCCTTTCCGAATTTCCACTGAGAGATCTTTGAATAATAATGGTTGCCATTCGCCGTAAAACCAGATAATTTATTCAAAAGCTGTATCGCAGACAGTTTCGATATTTTTTAGAAAATCAACGATAAAATACGATTTCCCACAACCAGATGGCCCTGCTACTATTGCAGAAAAGGGATGCTTCTATCTCGAAACGCTAATCGATACTAAAGAGTATTCTGTTATCATCACAACTTAAATAATAGCTGAAAAAAATCTGCAATATTGTGTTTATTTATGATGTCTAATTACCTGTTTACTTAACCGCAGCTCATTTATTTATTTATTTAAATGCAATTTTTCTGTCTGTGTGTGTGTGTGTGTGTGTGTGTGTGTGTGTGTGTGTGTGTGTGTGTGTGTGTGTGTGTGTGTGAGTGTGATGTGTGTGTGAGTGTGTGTGTGAGTGTGTGTGTGTGTGTGTGTGTGTGTGTGTGTGTGTGTGTGTGTGTGTGTGTGTGTGTGGGTGTGTGTGTGTGTGCATGTGTGTGTGTGTGCATGTGTGTGTGCACGTGTGTGTATGTGTGTGCATAATTGAACATACAGATAAATCAGTTATAATTTCACATGTAAAGGTGATGACAGATTAGATAGATAGAAAATTTGCCTGTATAAAACGTTAGAGTAGAAAATGATTAGTATTCCACCTGCTATCTGGGTCTTAATGTTTTTTACAACAGCGAATTTCTAAAAATATTTGTAAACACATTAATTAACACGATGTTGACCTTCCATTTCATTTCATAACTGCTTTCCATAAAAACAGTTTAGTGAAAGGTGAATACGGGCAGCAGTAGGTGTAATAGAGATAATTAGGTCTACATTCTAAATTAATTAATAAGGGAAAGCTATAGCCAGATTATACCCAGCCATTCATAAGTAGAGGTCGTATTTAGTGAGCTGTATAAAAAATATTTCAGTTCAACATATGATTATTATTGAACAGTTGAAAGAAAAACACATCTGAAGGCAGGCGTATTATTTTTTAATATATGTTTTACTTGATATTGCTAACAAAAATGTCGATAAAGATTTTTTACTGTATTATTACTCTGATAGGATGACGTCATAAAATCAGATCTACAATAACTGGTACGTACTCATGGATTCTACATTTCCATTATATCAATTTTATATTTTTAAAACATGTTAATTTAATTTAACTATATATATATATATATATATATATATATATATATATATATATATATATATATATATATATATATATATATATATATATTTGTAATTATTATTTTCCAGCCCTTTTAATGAGGTTTTTATAACTGTTAATTAACGTGTTTCATTAAAACGAGTTTGTGTGCATGTAATTAACATGCAAATAAATCAGATATAATTTTCCGAATGTATAGGTGGTGACTATTTAGAAAGAGAATCTGCCTATATGAAAAGCACCATTGCATTAGGGTTTATTATTTCACGTAATATTTAATTTAGACTTTAATGTATTCAGTTTTGGACTGTAAGCTGGTTTCATCAAACTGTAAGACAGGATTCATTGACTTCGGTTGATTGATTGAGATTGATTTGATCGAGCATGATTTGTTTGAGATTGATTGATTAATTAATTAATTGAGATGTGTGAGAAAGAGCTGTAAGAGAGAGAGAGAGAGAGAGAGAGAGAGAGAGACGGATAAACGAGAGAGAGAATGAGAGAGGTGTGCATGATCAACTTCTATTACAGAAAAAGTTCATTAGCCTATACGCCACTAGATGGCGCCAATAATCATATTATCTCAAAGGGGCCGGAGCGCAGACCCTGATAAAGGCTCTGTCTTACAAGACTAGGGCCACCTTATTAGAATACAAATTTTTTATGACGGAGGCGAAGGCCTACAACTGTAAAATTAGGTTAGAACCCACATACAATTGCACCAAGGGGCCACGATAGGGGCCAAGTCCCAAGAGCTAGTTTCTGCACTTATATATAAGGTTAAGGCCTCATACCATTACTAACCAGGGGGCCGCGACAGGGGGCGAAGGCTCGAGAACAAGTTTTGAAGACCTACATGGTAGTTCCTATACTTGTCTTACCAAAACCTCTTTATTATTAAAAACAATTTCAAATTTCCCGCGCAGGACCAGGTCCCAGTGATAATTCCTACACCTGTCTAACAAGAACCTCTTTATTACTAAAAAACATTTTCAAATTTCCCCGCCATAACCAATCAGGATGCAGAGACTTAGCCCTGCAATCAGAGCACAACGGCTGAGTGGTGGGCTAAGAACCAATCAAAAGCCAGGCAGGCATGACCAATCAGCTAAAAGTGGAGCGTGGCCTAACCTTACACCCTCCAATAGAACACTGCATGTACGCGCAATTGCCTCACCTCCAAGGGATATACAGCCAAAAAGGCTTTTAATACAGCCAAATTAGGGGCTCAACTCCGCCCAAGCGTTGAAAAAGGCCTCCGAAAAGAAGCCGACCCCACCCTCCAAATATACGCCTCCCACGTGGGTATGTAAGAAAAATGGTGGGATAGGTGTCCCAGGGGGAGGGGCTTGTAACGTAAAAAAGTGGAGGGGATAGTGCCTCACTACTACTACTACTTATTTATTGTAATTATTTCCTACATTCCCAATTCCCACGTTTTTTAGTTAAAATTTATTTAGCATGCATATAATCCACAAATCAACTTTTGGTGGTTGCTTTGTGCATATAACCTACGAATACTGAAAAGGACGGTTCAGTTTCAATTGTGCATTGCGCATATCCTATACGTTGACATGTTATTTAAATCTGAACATAGGGATAATTGCATTGTGCACAAAGTAATATGTCGGGTTAAAGAGATAATATATATATATATATATATATATATATATATATATATACGTGTTGTGTGTGCGTTGCGTGTCGTGTGCGTGTGCGTGTGCGTGTGCGTGCTGCGTGTGCGTGTCGTGTGCGTGTGCGTGTCGGTGCGTCGCTGCGGTGCGTGTGTCGTGTGCGTGTGCGTGTGCGTGTGCGTGTGCGTGTGCGTGTGCGTGTGTGTGTAAATTAGAATTATTAAACTAAACGTACATACAGTAAAAGATTGCTACGAGTGGGACTCGAACCCACGACCATTACTTATCTAGAGTAGGGCTCTTACCCAACTGAGCTACCGAGGGAGCTTGTTCCACTCGATTCAACCTTATACTGTATGTACCTTATTAGTTTTGATGTTATATAATTCATATATATATATATATATATATATATATATATATATTTATGTAACCAGTCACTTTTGTGGCAAGTTTCATACAGACCCAGAAGACTGGAATGTAAAAAACTTCCTATAAGCAGGGAAATTAAAGAGAAACTGTAATCTAAACAGATCTAAGTGCTAATAATGACAAAGTCACAACAGTATGTAAATTGTGAATTTTTAAAACTACCAACATACATAAAATAAGAGATTGCCTTGTGTGGGACTCGAACTAACGACCACTACTTATCTAGAGTAGGGCTTTCGAGCTATCGAGGGAGCTAGTTCCACTCGATTAAATCTTACTCGAGCCTTACGGTTTGTAGTGTCTTTTGTCTGGCAACATGATTTCGAATATCTGTCAAATTATTTTCAAATTTATTCTCACTCTCTTGTGATATTACTACTGAAAATAAATTTGACTCGTGTTTTTCACATTACACCATACGATTGTATGTGATGACGTAGCGGTAAATACTCCTGGCAAGGATAGTACTGGTCTTATTCGCATTGTAAAATTGTTTCCAAAGATGGTGGTCTTTCGCGTATGCCAGAAATGCATACCAACCTCGTTATTTTAAATACAACACCTACATTTTGTTTTTGGACTCCTTGTAAAATTCGGCCACCTTGATAACAGCTTTGGAAAAAAAGTTACACTTTCAGTGTTCTACAAAATATTAAATGTTACCGTAACTACCAAATTTGACGGCGTATCGTATCCCATTCAGAGTTTCTTCGAAAGATAAGGGCCTGTGATATTTCCTTCAAGTGTACCACACCACGTATTAACACCAAAAATGTTGATTGTTAATAGTTTGTAGCCAGTGAGGATTTCTTCCTTTTTAACGATCTTTTCAACAATGCCTTTTTCGACAAGTGGTGCTACTTAAAATTTTGGAGATAATCTGGAGAAAACTATCCAGGCTGCTGACTTTTCCGAGAAATAATATCACCATTCGATTCTTTGTTATGGGGTGTATAATAATTTTTTTAAACCAACTCTGTTCTTTAAAAAAATACTGATACAAGTGGTCTCATTAATCGGGTATATAATATATATATATATATATATATATATATATATATATATATATATATATATATATGTATATATATATATTTATATACATACATATGTCAAAGTCTGTTACTCAAAATGGTGGGATATTTCTTTTTCTTTGCCTGGGATAAAATATTCAAAGACGTTATCACTAAAATCTACGCTTTAGTATACATATCTCTTTATCTCTATATCTGATCCCACATTCTTCTGAGGTACTAAAACTAATTTATCTTTTTACAATAAATGTATTATGTTTTGTTCTGTTGGATATAAGAGGCTGTAAGGAGAATGTTGTGTTATGATTTATAATGCAACTCTTACAGTTTATACACATCGCAATGCATCTTTTGCACCTGAGATGCATGCATTTCAAAGCCATCTAAATTGCATAACGGAAGATCTTATTTCTGATGAACAAAATACACCCACATACCACACAAAAATTAACCGCTGACGATGGTAGCTCGGCTATTGAAACGCGTTCTGTCGTATATTGCACCAGTGTTTCAGATTTTTCTTATTTTTGATACCTTGGGGTCCTTTATTAAAATAATGTTTTTAATACCCAGAAAAAAATTAAAAATACACAAATTAATGATAATAAATGTATATAAAAATTTAGTTAATTAAGCTTCCTTTACGATTTCGTACACGTAAAGTTTGCCGCATTTTAACTTCAAAATTTAACTAAACAGCTTAATTATTTCACATCTGAAATATCCATTGATACTTATTGTCAACACAAAAAAATAAGATTTATTAAATTAAATAAGTCCAGAATTGTAGAAAACTACGCAAAATAATAAATTTACTATATTGCAAAGATCAAAATACACATCACACTCCCAAACGTCACCTAGTGGTGTGTGATAAAACCAAAGTTACCATCAAAATTGGAAGTACCAACCTTAAAGGATACGTCAGAATTTGAGAGCCCCATCTATTGATTAGCGGTAAAACTACAGTTGACTACAAAGTTGGGGATATAAGTGCCACCACCCTAGTGTACACTAACAGTAATCATAGACTATTTCAAAAAGTAGAATATATATTACATCGTATACAATTAGGTATGTGTTCATTGATTTTCAAAGTATGTCATGCTACTTAATTTGAAGATTTCTACATTAATGCTGTAATAAAAATCTATAAAATGGTTGTATGTTAAGACATACGGTGTTAAGTAAAACGTTAAATCTTTCTTAAATTTATTAAGGGAAAGTATACAGCTGTCATTATATTCACAATGGTTTCACTTGTAGTGTTAACTTTCAACTATTTCCTATTGAAATCAAATGAGAGTGCGTGCGTGCGCAGGTGTGTGTGTGCGTGTGTAGGTATGTTGTGTACGTGTGTGCGTGCGTGTGTGCGTGCGTACATGCGTGCGCGCGTTTTGTTATAATTAAGCAGCTGCTTATTGTTTTGCTTAGTGTTCTTAGGGGTAAACAAGCATACAGAGTGCAGCAGCTATGCGAATGATACCGTTTATAGTTTCATAAGAACAATTCGTTCTGTATTTTGTGCTCCAGGGTGCAATTCGATAACACGTCCTAATAACCATTGTTATTGTGGTGTTTTATTTTTTATTAAGGCAAAAGAATCTAATTTTATGTTTTTGTTGAATTTTGTGTGCTATAAATGTTCTCAAGAATTCTTTCAGCTTTGATTGATTTTAAATCTGCAAGATGAGATGTAATATTTTGAGCAATAACACCACAACTGAATTCACGCTGAGACCAAAGATCTGTTGGATTAGTTTTGTGTTAGATTTGGACAATGGGATTTGCAACAAAAACGATGATGTATGATTAATTCATCCTAGTATGAGTATCGAATATAACATGTGTAATTTGAAATCAAATAAAGTTACAACTGTTCTTATTAGCCTAACAAAATGCAGTTCAAATTTTGGAGAACAAGGAAATAAGTTAACCCGGGTAATCTTATTATTGCTAATGCTTTGAGTTTTACCCGTTAGGTATGGGATTTCATTGAGACAGCTTCATACTAACTTAATTTTTGAAGCGAGTGCCCTTTAACTAGTATTTTTGATTTAAATGCATGGGGTAAGTAGACTGCGAAGATCACAAATTTGTCCAATTTTTGCCAAACCAATCCTTTTGGTACTTTCTCTTAATTGTGAGATTGTGCAACATTAAAAATTAATAAATCAGAATAAACCCCTAATACTTTTACTACTTTTAATAGCTTTGTTAGGAACTCTTCTAGAAACGTTGAATCATTTCAGCAGTCTTAGCAGTTTTATTTTCTTCATTATCTGTGGCAGTAGTAAAATTATTTAAGAAATTTGAAAATAACATTAGAGGTCGTTTAATTACACCTCGCTTTGCCTGTAATATTTTCATGTAATAGTTCTAGTCGGACGTTTTGACCTACAAATAGAATGCGTCATGAGATATTATTGTTGTTAAATAGAAACTATAAAATAAACTATCAAATTATGAATATGACCCGATTTTTATTAAATTTTTCACTCGGCCCGAGTTCGACGAGATAAGAAACCTGCCGGTTACCGTTTCGACGGGAACAATCGTATTCGACCGCCCCCCCCCCCCCTTGGAGAGTGCCTCGGTCGCGTTTGCGAGGGATCGAAATAAATATTCGCCGACGTCCCGACGTGAGGGTTCAGAGTTCGTGACCGACGGCGAAGGAGTGGGGAGGGATTACGGATGGAACACACATATGATAGTGGAGGGGTGGGTCCACGCGCATCGATTCTGAGGAAAGTCGACTTCGCGCATCTCTTAATAACTTCGTTATTTACCGACCATTTTTTTCGAAACTTTGCACCAATGTAGATGGGCATCAAATGCTAAAGCGAGATATTCAACTTTTTGTATTCCCTCCACTTTTAGAGATATAGAGCCATCTTCCTTATCTCAGGCAACCGAACACTGAAATTCGAAATATAAGTTCTCTAAGACACCTAGATGGAGAATCCCGCAAAAAACGCAAGTCGTATTTTTTGGCCCAAAACTCGAACTTGGAATGGAAGTAATGTTCGAACTCAGGTTAGACGTGTTCTACTAAGAGCCTGAAACACAATACAACTTTAAAACTGGTCATAAATTAAAACCGAGCTATACAATGAGCGAAAAACGTGATCACCCCACATCGATCCAAACTACTCTTAAAACCACGTGTAGGCCTTTTACAAACATTTTGAGTTTTAATTAAATTTGACCTATCTAACCTCAACCCTTTCCCAACCGCTCACTATGTATATTTATATCCATAGTTGTTTTAGCTCAAATTCCGTAGAAAAAATGTGATCAATATATACTTTTTAAATTTGATATTAAAGGGTTTGCTCACCAAATTAGTTGAATATTGTTTTTATAATTTACATTCTTTTTATTATAATCTCTACTATAATTTAGCAAGAAGATATTTCATTATATAAACAGTTAAAATTGACATAAGTTTTTAAATATTATATTTAATTTGAAATAGCTTCAATATTATTAAATATAAAAAGATAAATTCACTTTTTGATATTTTACATTTTTAAGTTAGCATTTATGTGCATCGAATTAATAATTTTTAAAAATCCCAAAATTTAAAATAACCATTTTGCCCAATCAAAAAGATACCTTTTATTATAATTATGTACTTCTTTTGATTCACAGAATTATCCAACCATTATTAAAATTAACTTAAAATGACACTGCAATGTAAAAATGTTTATTCGTTTTCATTACTTATTTAAATTTGTGTATAAACATGCATATTTGTTTCCAATAACTTTTTAAACCAATTTTTTCTTTTTATTATATTTCAAGTATCTGATTTTAATTGTAATTATGTTATTTTTGAAACAAATTTTATTTATAATAAAGAAAATGTTTCATATTATATTTAAAATTCTCAATTTATTCATTTCATTGGAACTACAACATTTACATTTGCGCTACTGTAAACGTTACCACTGATTGAAAAATTTCGAAGAGGACCTTACGTTTTCAGTATGAATGTTACATTTGTTATTTTTGACACACATAACCTATCGGTAAAGTACTTTCACAATTAATAAACATATTTGTTTAATCGAAGTACAAGACAATTAAAATGATACTATTTTTTATTCTTATAAATTTATAATTGAAACTACTATGTGTTTAAAATTTAATAATTTTTAATTGCATAATTACTTTTGAACTTTTTCGTTCATAACAAAAACTTATAATAATTTACTATGTATTTGTTTATAGTGTAAATACAGACTGTATTTGCAGAAAATATTATTTTGGTAGCATTGCATGCCAAGCAGACATTTTATTTTACAATTGTTGAATACTTCCAATATGTAATTTGGCAATGTTTAAACTTTCATTAAATTTTTACTTTCATAAATACTATTTTGATAGTTTTGTCAATATGGCATTTCATTTTACAATAGTTGAATACTTCCCAATATGTGATTTGACAACATTTCAGTTTTCATAGCATTTTTAATTTTATAAATATTATTTTGGTATGTCAAAAAGACAGTAAATGAACATGTAATTAGGCAACAGATAAAATTCTTAATGACAATTGTTAAAGTTCAATATTGAGGTTAATAATGTTAGCTATTAAAATATTTTAATTGGTACACACATAAATATAATTTTGGTAACATTGCATATCAAAAAGTTGAATACTTCCAAAAATTTAATTTGGCAACATTTAAAGTTATGAATGACAATTGTTAAAATCAAACATTTAGGTTAATAGTGTTACCGTCTCGAAAGTGTAAGTTGGTACTTACATAAATATTATTTTGATAACATTGCATGTTAAAAAGTTGAATACTTCCAAAAATTTAATTTGGCAACATTTAAAATTCTGAATGACAATTGTTAAAGTTAAACATTTTGGTTAATAACGTCACCTCCTTAAATGTATAAGTTGGTATTTACATTAATATTATTTTGGTAGCATTGCACGTGAAAAAGTTGAATGCTTCCAAAAATATAGTTTGGCAACATTTAAATTTTTGATTGACAATTGGTAAAGTCAGACACTGAGTTTGAGAATGTTACTTATTAACATGTTTAAGTTGGCACCTACATTAATATCATTTCGGTAACATTGCACGTCAAAAAGTTGAATGCTTCCAAGAGTATAGTTTGGCAATATCTAAATTTTTTAAAGTCAGACACTGAGGTAAAGAATGTTACTTATTAACATGTTTAAGTTGGCACTTACATTAATATCATTTTGGTAACATTGCACGTCAAAAGTTGAATGCTTGCAAAAATATAGTTTAGCAACATTTAAATTTTTGATTGACAATTGGTACAGTCAGACACTGAGGTTAAGATGTTACTTAAAAACATATTTAAGTTGGAACTTACATCAATATAATTTTAGTAACAGTGCCCGTCAAAAAGTTGAATGCTTCCAAAAACATAGTTTGGCAACGTTTAAATTTTTGATTGACGATTGACAAAGACAAGAAACTGAGGTTAATAATGTTACTTATTAACACGTTTAGGTTGGCACTTACATTAATATCATTTGCACGTCAAAAAGTTGAATGCTTCCAAAAATATAGTTTGCCAACACTTAAAGTTTCAAATGATACTTATAGTAAAGTCAGACATTGAGGTTAAAAATGTTACTTATTAATATGTTTAAGTTGGTACTCTCGTAAATATTAGTTGGGTAGCATTAAACGTGAAAATGAGAGTTTCTATTACCATTACTTAAAAATTACAAAATTAAAAACTTCCTGCGAGTGAATTTCTTTTTTTCTTAATTTTCATATTTTTTCAATATTGCATATTAACTATATTCCAATCAAGTATACAATAAAAATAAAAACGACGATATTCGTTTTAACTATATATTTTTTTATTGGTGCCCCATTTTATATATTTAAAGCACGCCTTAGCGTGTCTTAAAAAGAACTTTCAAAAACGCGCGTTTTTTAAAGTTACCATCAACAACTCAAGAAACGTGAAGCTAAATGACAATTTTTTGATTATTGATCTGACAGGAGTACCTTGTATCGTCAAATAAAATATTACTAACAAATTCAAAACCTTTATTTAAACATTATTTAACACTTTTAATTTTATAAATGAAAATAGAAAGTACAGTTAGTATTGTTAGATATTTATTTACATATTTTACATTATTAGTTCTTATTTCCATTTTTTGTAGTAATAATACTAGTACTCGTATTTATCATTTCAAGGTGCACCAATAAAAAAAATAGCGTCAAGTATTTGTGGATAACTGGTCTTTAAAATACTTACTCTATTTCGAGCACTTCGGCTGCGCTGTTGTGCTCTAAAAATCGCGAGTGTTTTAAAGCCCTTTTTATCTACTTATACTTTAATATACTATTTTACATCTATACCATTTTAACAGAATATACCTTATTTTCGATAAAATAAAATAACCACAATCAAATTACGTTCGGATGTATTCTAAAACGTGTTGTGATTCTAGCATGATTTTAAATGCGTAGAATTTACATGTCCACGGAACGACGACCTAAAAAAAGCATGATTTTAGCATTTTTTAACAACTGATAATTTTTTTAACAAACATTTTGCCTTTAAGTAAATAGCGTAAACGGTTATCAGGGTGTGTTGTGACCATGAGCGAGCGAAGCTCCACGCTGGTTAGAATAGATTGTATTCGCAAAATTTAATACAGTTAAAGGAAATACGTAATGATCCTCCATATTAAAAGGTATAAAAAATAAATGTTGTTTGCTTTAATTTACATTAAATAGTTCCGGGTAAATACTTATTGACATTGCGTATTGATTGTATGCTTCAATTTGATTAAAATTGTTGTGGATAATCCCCTTATGAATCTTTTTTTCTTTTATTCAAAAAGGACACAATATGTATTTTAATTTTTGTTATTGAAACTGCTTTATAAATTGCTTTTTGAAGATAAAGTTTGAAAGAGCCTACGTTGTTATTGTTTAATTTATCTTATTTTGAATTTTTCCTTCCGGTTCGAAAGGTCGTGTTGAAATGTAGTTATGTACACTTACATCTATTTGAAATGGGAAATTTTTTAATTTGGAATTGATTTAATTATTATTATTACATCTTTCTCGAACTATTGTTTTGTGTATATTGACTTGATCTACGTAATTAGAAAAATCATATGTGTTATGATTACTTGTAACGCTATAACGGTAACTTTGTTATCCTAGGTATAAACAATGTGTAGCTTTTCAAAAGTGGTATTTATCCACCACTTAATGCATTTTCACATTTCAAATACTATACAACTGTGTATATGACAATTTCTATTCTAGATA
This sequence comes from Vesta saturnalis, assembly GCA_036346205.1. Taxonomy (NCBI): domain Eukaryota; kingdom Metazoa; phylum Arthropoda; class Insecta; order Coleoptera; family Lampyridae; genus Vesta; species Vesta saturnalis. Next base: position 85,849 of record JARFJB010000190.1, read on the forward strand.
CCATATTACCCTCATGTATGTTTTGATTATGTGGGTTGACATACTTTATTGTAGGTTTATGTATTTTAATTGATATTCCTTCGTCTAATCGAAATATATTAAAATTGCTCAATTACATATGAACATGTCCTGCACAGTCTTGAGTAACTTATGTAGTAATGAGTCTTAATGTGTGTTAAAGCCAAGGAGTTATAACAATCATATTAAAATTAGTAATTAAGAAAGTATGACTATAAATATAAACAGTTGCAATCTCCATAGCACTAGCACGTCTAGAATTCTGTTTCATACAGCGTTTTATAACTAACGATAAAAAAGAATGATAAATACATTTATTTATCTTATGACCCAGGACTGTAAATTGTATCAACTTAAATAATTTTATTGGAATGCGTTTGTTTAAAGACATTTAAAATTTAATATTTTTAAGGTAACTTTAGTTTAGGTGAATGTTTCCATCATTTCCATTAGGAATTAAACAAAAGAAAATTGAATATCCAGTAAATAGATATGTATAATTTAGGTAAAGTAGTTACGATAAGTGCATAAGTTTAGTTTTTGTGGTATTGACCTAATTTATATTGATTGAGCATATTTTGGGTTTTGTAAATATACAGTGTGGAAATTAAATAGCGGATAAATTCGGTATCTCCGTTAATCTGTATGATAGAGACAAAATCTAAAAGGGGTGTAGCGATTTAATTACAGCGGATATGAAAACGGTTTTTCAGATGTTTCCATGAATTGTTTTGAAAGTTATGACGTCACCAATATTTTTTTTAAATGACAACCTATATTTTTTATTTCGGTAGAGTTTTTTAATATCTTTTCAACTATACAAAATTTTGAATAGGTTACATAAGAAAAAATTCAAGAAAAACGGTCTTACAGTTAAAAAAATTAAATAACAGTTCCCTTTCTTGCAAATTCATTTTCTATTCTGCTGACTGTGGATTGGCTTATTTCCTCATCAGGATATTTGTTTCTGAAAAGTCAATATACTTCTTGATGAGTTCCAACTCGTTCGCCATGTACAATCATCATTAAAACTTCAATTCTTTGTTGCTTTACGAGCGATGCCATTCTGGTCAAACAAGGTTATTGATACAGTAAATACTAGTACAATACACAGGGGATTAAAAACGTACTAAACACATCGCTTGTCAAAGTGAAAACAGTGTATTGCTTGCTATTAAAACCCTGTTAACTAGGATTAGTCCGTTAATTTAATACATTAATTTTTTTAACTGTAGGATCGTTTTCTTGAATTCTTTCTTATGTAACCTATTCAAAATGTTATATCGTTGAAAAGAGATTAAACGCTCTCCCTAAATAAAAAATTAAAAATATAGGTTGTCATTTAAAAAAAATATTGATGACGTCTTCCAAACAATTGATGAAAACATCTGTAAAAACCTTTTTCATATTTTCATATTAATTGAAATCGCTATACCCCTTTGAGATTTTGTCTGTATCATACAGATTAACGGAGTTACCGAAATTATCGCACAATTTCCACCTACGAACACACACACACACACACACCACACACACACACACACACACACACACACACACACACACACACACACACACCACACCACACCACACGCACACACACACGCACCGCACACGCACACGCACACGCACACGCACACAGCACGCACAGCACACGCACACGCACACGCACACGCACACGCACACGCACACGCACACGCACACCACAGCACACGCACACGCACACGCAACGCAACGCACACGCACAACAGCAAACCACACGCACACGCACACGCACAGCACACGCAACACGCACACGCACACGCACACGCACACGCACAACGCACAACGCAAACGCAAACGCAAACGCAAACGCAAACGCACGAACGCAAACGCAACGCACACAGCAACGCACACGCAACGCAACGCACACGCACACGCACACGCACACGCACACGACACGACACACGCACGCACACGCACACGCACACGCACACGCACACGCACACGCAACGAACGCAACGCAAACGCAAACGCAAACGCACACAACAGCACACAACACACACCACACACACACACACACACACACACACACACGACACGAGCACGAGCACGAGCACGAGCACGAGCACGAGCACGAGCACGAGCACGAGCACGAGCACGAGCACGAGCACGAGCACGAGCACGAGCACGAGCACGAGCACGAACACGAACACGAACACGAACACGTACACGAACACGATCACGAACACGAACACGAACACGAACACGAACACGAACACGAACGCACACGCGAACGCGAACGCGAACGCGAACGCGAACGCGAACGCGAACGCGAACGCGAACGCGAACGCGAACACGAACACACGCACACGCACACGCACACGCACACGCACACGCACACGCACACGCACACGCAAACGCAAACGCAAACGCAAACGCAAACGCAAACGCAAACGCAAACGCAAACGCAAACGCAACCGCAAGCGCAAGCGCAACGCAACGCAACGCAAAGCGCAAAGCAGCAAGCAAGCAAGCACAAGCACAAGTACAAGCACAAGCACAAGCACAAGCACAAGCACAAGCACAAGCACAAGCACAAGCACAAAAGCACAAGCACAAGCACAAGCACAAGCACAAGCACAAGCACAAGCACAAGCACTTTTACTTTCCCGTTTACTTTTTTATTTTTACTTTAAATTCACCTTTAATGTTACTTTTCATACGTTTATAAACATTTATGCAATTAATTATTTTACCGTTAATCCAATTTACGGTATTAGTAGGATTAATCAAGAGTGAGATTTACTCATTTGGGAATTATAAAGCATACAAATCCAGATTTATTTCAACCTTGAAGTAATATTTCGCAACAGTTTCCAAAACGCTGACCCAGCATGCAGCCGTTTCGTGTGACTAAGAATAAGGTATTCTGATTCCAATAATCACCCTTAATATTATTTATTCATTAGGTTATAGCGTTACTAACATTAGCATTAAGATATTTCAGTTTATAATTAAATATAGGTTGGGTAATAAAATATGTTATTGTAGAAATTTTCTTTTAACTTTATTGTATAATACTTTACTTGTTTATTCCATGTTTAAAACAAGTTGGCGTAGTTTTAGGAAGAAGCAACCCCGATTTTAAAGCGAACATATCTAGGTACATATAAATATTTTTTGGTTAATAAGACGAATCGATAATTTTATGAACCTGGCCCACTTTAATCTACGACTAAGCATAAGGCACAAAATCTTCTAGTTATTACCCAAACTGTTAAGTAGCTAAAATTTGTAGCCATGGGTGTAGAACTATGCTTATAGAACTTCAAGTTATATATATATATATATATATATATATATATATATATATATATATATATATATATATATATATATATATATATATATATATAATATATTCTTCTCGGGTTTATCTGCTCCTGTATCGTAGAAGTTCTCATAAGACTTGTATTATTACGACGGCGTTTAGACAAAATCGTATTTGCCATTCTCGGGTCGCCAGTACTTCAGCTCTGCTTCTCGTTACTCGAACTGAACTGACATCCAGATTATATATCCTTGTGATGGGTTACTCTGATTTCACTTTCTCCGATGTAATGGGAAGCAGAGCTAAAGTAGTAGAGATCTGATGATGGCAAACGTGACTTTGCCGAAACGTCGTTGTAATAATACAACGATATACAAGGAGATAAACCCACGAAGAATGTAATTAATAATGTAATTGGATACAACAGTCGTGGAAACTTTAAATACTATATAATACATATATATATATATATATATATATATATATATATATATATATATATATATATATATATATATATATATAATATATATATATATATATATATATATATATATATATATATATATATATATATATATATGAAAAAAGTTAATCTTATCAGAGAATATTGGAAATTTCGTTTGTTTAAATAAACCTCTTATCTTTTGCATACGCTATCGTTTAAGACTTTGTCGATTTTAATAGGTAATTTGCATGATTTTTTTAAATATTGTTTGTTTCTATCTAATTCCCTTTGAAGTTAAAATTTTCTGTTGTTCTCCTTGGTGTTAAATAAACAATCCTGCTTGTCGGAGAATTGCTAATATTTCTCTCGATATTAATGTCGTAAACCACCAGTTCTTTTCTTTATATTAGCTATTAGCCCCATTATCCATGCACCCTGTATTTCAGCGCCAGCTGACGTAATTGGAGTATTTATGATATGTGACGGATACGGTAATTCTAAACCTTACTTCATTGTCTGTACATTACATAAAGAATTCCTATGTCCTACTATAGCTGTAGTCCGGAACCTTAAAATATAACTAAGGGAGTGAGTGGATGCGTAGTCTAAATTGAATGATAGTATGTAGTGTATGACAGTTTAAATCAGTGAATTCACACAAAGTCAAAAAGAAAAATTTAATAAATTATACAAACAACAAAATAATAGACCATCTATTGATTGTAGAAAAACAGTTATAAACCTTTCTGATAATGTTGTTTCAGATTATGCTATTGAAGCGCTTTCTAAAGGAGGAAATTTTGCGATAACACTAAGAGTAATACCTTTTGAAGATATAATTTCCAACATCGAAAACTCCATTAGATTATTACCTTTTGATGCTGCTAATGAAGTTAGATATAACACCGTTAACATATTACGTAAAACAAAACCTCCAAAGAGCAACTTATCCTTTCGTCAACGACATGCTTTACTTGATCTTAAACGCAATGAAAGTATTATAATATTAAAATCAGATAAAGGTAATGCAACTGTTATATTAAATATGAACGATTATAACACTAAGATAGAACAATTGTTGGGACCAGAAACTTATCGTGAAATACCAAAAGATCCAACAAAAAAGTTTCTTTTAAAAACTAAAGAGCTGATTAAATTATCATCTATTCCTGAAGAAATAAAGAAGAAACTATCTAACTCTGAAGCTATTTCACCAAAACTATATGGTTTACCAAAAATTCATAAACCTAATATTCCTTTAAGGCCTATTGTTAGTGCAATTGGTTCTCCTACATATAACCTTGCAAAACATCTTACATTGTTATTACAACCTCATATAGGAAAAACACCCCATTACATTAAAAATTCTGCCGACTTTGTTGAAAAAATGCATAGTTTCAAAATTGAAGAGGGTGATATAATGGTTAGTTTTGATGTTATTTCACTTTTTACAAAAGTACCTCTGAAAGAAACTATTGAATACATAGATCATCTTTTTCCAAAGGACATAACCATTCTTTTTCAGCACTGTCTTACTACAACTTATTTTCAGTGGAATAGTAAATTTTATGAACAGATTGAAGGTGTAGCAATGGGTAGTCCCCTTAGTCCAGTTATAGCTAATTTTTATATGGAAAAATTTGAAACATTCACGTTACAAGATACACCTAAAAAACCTTCAGTTTGGTATAGATATGTAGATGACACATTTGTTATTTGGAGACATGGAGAAGAAGCACTGCATGAGTTTTTGGTTTTTATAAATGGTATACATCCTAGTATTCAGTTTACCATGGAAAAAGAAACTAATGGAAGTTTACCATTTCTTGACATATTAATATCTAAAAATAATAATTCACTATCTTTTAAGGTTTACAGAAAGCCGACACACACTGATAGATACCTTCATAAATTATCCAACCACCATCCACGTCAAAAAATTAGTGTAATTAAATCTTTAGTAGATCGAGCAAAACGAATTTGTGACCCTGAATTTTTGAATGATGAATATAAATATTTAAGAAAATCCTTACAAGATAATGGATATTCACTTACAGATATTAATAATGTTATTACACCTTCTAGGCGTAACCTTAAAGAAAAACCAGTTCTTAATGTTGGTACTGCTTTTCTTCCTTTTATAGCTAATGTTACAAATAGAATTGAAAAAATCCTAATTAAATATGGCATTAGGACTATTTTTATACCTACAAGAAAAATTAAAGAACATTTAAGATCACCTAAAGATGTGTCAAACCCTTTATTATCTTCCGGAGTGTATAAGTTATCTTGTTCATGTGGAAAAGTATACATCGGGACCACAAAACGTAGCTTTGATACAAGACGCAAAGAACATATGAGATTTTGTAGATTGGGTCAACCAGAGAGGTCTGCTGTGGCTGACCATGCCCTGAATAATCTAAATCATGACATTCAATTTGACAATATGAAAATATTGTCAAGACAAACCCATTATTATGTTCGTTTGCAACTTGAAGCTATTGAAATATATAAACACCCGAATAATTTTAATAGACAAGAAGAAAATCTCCGTTTAAATAGGTTTTGGAATCTTATAATTAAAAAAGAGCATAATGATACGCCTTGATTTTAATTTGTTTTCAACTTTTGGTATGTCTAGGTTTTTTGCTGTGTTTTTTCTAGACCTTGAAGCAAATGCTTTACCAATTATATGTTAAATTTCCACAGCACTATAATTTAACATAAGTAGTTGAAATTAAATTGAAATTAAAAATTACAAAGAACGTTCTGCATTGTGCTTTTCATTGTTAAAAACACTTCCAATTATTGATAAAGATATCTCTTTGTTAGATTTAACTGGGTTATTTTTTGATGTAATGTTTGGATTTGTGAATGCTTCTATCATTTTCAAATTGAAGTTTTTCACAACTTTACACTTACATCATAACTCGATTAAATTTTGTTAAATGTGTTTTTTGCCTGACAAATTTCATTGTTAGCTTTCGTCGTAGAGAGTGTTCTGGTTTGTCATCTTTGAGGCAGTTTAACAATATTTAATTTTAATGACCTAGTTATTCTTTACTACAATTTTATAGTTGGCTTATACGTTTCTCAAACTGTTATATTAATAGCAGGCTTATGTTTATGTTTGAATTTTTCAAATTTGACAAAATTGTTTACTACATCTTTAACAATTTTTAACAAACATTACTACTGACGAAGATAACTGTAAGTGTTATCGAAACGTTTAGATTGTATAATTTAAAGTACACCATTAAAAAATCCCAAAAAAGATAAGTATTTTATCACACAAAGTGAGGTTTAAAATTAGTAACAAGTATACAATAAATATGATAAAGGAATTTATTCTAGAGAAACTTAAAACTGCGAAGCTCTCTGTGTATAATTACTAAACAAAACAAAATTTGCTAGCACATTGAGAGGGTATATTTTTTCCCTTCCGCTTAAAAAAATGTTTTAAAAGCAACGTAACAAACAATTTGAGTCTATTAAACGTAATTAAAAATTGAAGTGTACACAATAATATAGCTACATTTTTTAATTGCTTATTTCAAACTGGTTCACTGCAATAATATCACTTTTGTGTTGTATTATTTAATCATATCATGGTTATTGATTTCAGTACTTCAAAAACGAAAAAACACACACAGTTATTTCTGCTCCGAATAACACATCTTTAAAAGTTAAAAAGTCTTAAAGCAAATTGCAAGATGATACGGTGCATAAAATTGTGTTGAATGTGAATGTGAATGTATAAATTCTGGACAGTTTCGCTTCAGAAGGTACATTTTTGGTCATTGTCATAGAAATTTGCTGTTGTCTATGGCATTTTATTTTTCAGTGGCTAGTAATGAAGCAAAAATACACAAACTCATAAAATACAACTTCTATCCTAACAAACGCTTAATATGTTATGTACTGAAGGTGGTCAATCTTGATTTAGAGTACAACTTATTTCATATCAAATTTAAAATCCTTCAACTGTTATAAATAGATTGGTAACTTCTCTAAATCACTACTTCCCAGTTTTTTATAAATGGCGACAAAAAATAAATAAATTCTTTTTGTATGGTTTTGGATCTCATCAATCATAGGTTTGAAATGTTTGCACCACAACCAATTTTAGATTAACTTTAGTTAATAATTTAAAACAAATTTAATCAAAACAAACAATTAATTATATTAATATAGCACTACTACTTTAATGCATAACGTATCATATAATACATATATCACTTATCAGTGCAACAAGCAAAAAGTTTCAAAACTGGACAATCATTATTACATTTGAGTGGTGTAGTTACGTCTTAAGTATGAATCTAGCACGATGAAAGATGTCAATCAAATTCACATTTAACCAAAAATTGGGTCATATATCAGTAAAATGTGAAAGATATTGTTAGCGTTTATTGATTAACAGAAAAAAACCTTATCATTTGTTTTTAAAATGTATTATTGTCATAAAAGGTAGGTTACTTACAATTATGAACACAATACTAGTATATGAAAAAACAAGTTCTATAAGACTAGTCTTGCAGCACGAATTTAAGTTTAAAAAACCGGGCTTTTTAAAGAATGAGAGCTTCAAGTTCTTATCAAAAAAGTCTTTTATAATTTGTAATTTGACCTTTTTATGACGTTTTTAAACAAAAAATTTTACTTCAGTTGATTTAGGTATTTTTTTGGTCGTTGGTAATCTCTTAATTTTAAAAGTGAAAATTTGATCTAGTAGCCGTTTGTTTCATCCAAATTCTGTCACAAAACACGAAGATCGAAGATAATCTTGCAATGTACGCCGCCTGAACTACGCGAAATTGTCAAAAAAACGGTCTAGAATTTGCTCACATTGTTACGATATAAACTGGCAGTAAAACGAGATAACAGATAAGCTTGGCTTTTGCTCGACTAGCCAGCGGCTGGGATAGATTCGGTGTACTAAATTTTTCGCACAATAGGATAGCTTATCATATCCAAAATAGGGGTTGAAACGACATAAAACCGGAAAAGGGCCCAGAGTATTTGAAGTGTCACAATAGGGGATGAAATGCCTAATTAGATCAGTTGACAGCCTACTGAAAATACTCAAATACCTAAACATAATCTTCGCAGGCGGCGCTGGGACCAGCAGGGCTCGCCAACCTGAAACGCTTCAAAAATATTTGCACGCTTAACTAAAATAATTTCGTGCCGCAAAAAAACATCACTAATTTGATAAAAAAACAATAGTTTATTGTTACGTTATGTTACAAAAAATTCGACTCTTAAAGTTTACTCCTGTACAAATTAAATTACTCAAATCGTAATTAATTATGCTCAAGCCATAAAAGAAAATAATGCAAAATTCACCAGCCTCTAACTTGAAGAGGTTCCAGCCGTAATTGTTTTATTTAAACTGAACACAATGTAATGACGTTAATAATGACGCAAATTCAACAAAAAATAAACAATAAGTATACGTGTTGTCGAATTCTGTGTAATAATAGGTTCACATTAAACAAAAAAAAAAACAAGTCCAGTAACCTAAATATGTAATGTAAATAAATAATAAAACATAGGATACAATATTGTTTATATGCGAGTTGCATTACCTAGTTATCTAAATGGGTTGTGACCCTAGCTAGGCTCATTAACGGTCTTTTACTATAACTACTGTAATTTCGATATTCCCAAAATAACAAATATAGAACACTCAAACAAATTTAGATTATGATATGAATGAATGCACTGGTCTTAAAATTTAAACGATAAAATAATCAGACGTTAATCTGCAAAAGAACGGTGCGTCCATACATTTATGCATATAAATAACAATAATGAAATACATACGAGAATTTATTTAAACTTGTCAACCACAACAATAAAAAAGGACACTTGGGGAGGCCTTTTTGTTACACAGACAGCTATGATGGATTCAGAGAGTGACCTCGACGATATGATTGATGCTGGGGCGACGCTCGCAACTTCCAGTATCATACAGCTAGTGACTGCTTCCCTTTTTCAGCTCGCGTTTAGATTCAAATTTCAATTGATCGTGTGTGCACTAATATTTACATTAACATGAAATTCGTTCACTATACCTTCCTTTATTCTAGTTTTACTTGTTACCTTTTATTCTTCGTTAACTATACAGCAAAATCTGGTTTATATACAGCGCGTTTTTAATTATCTTTACTGTAATAATGTATTGGTTCGGAATAATTCTTAATATTTTTAAATTACGAAAAGCTTAATTTTATTTACAGCAGAGTATTTGGTAATCGGCGTACTATGAGCTTTACGTTTGAAACTTTGGACGTTGCATTTTTCGGCAAAAAGCGAAGACCTCTCCAGAAGACGACGAAAGCACTAGGCAACTTCAAACACTAAACGCCTTTCTGAATTTCAACAAGTCCCTATGGACCAACTGTACGTAACGATAAACTCATCTCGTGAAGATTGAACAATTGTACGATCACCTAAATGGGCTGTGAGGGGATGAGAACCCTACGATAGTTGCTCCAACATGGACCTTGGTCAAAGTTGTTCCGCGGTAATCACCCCGTCAGCTTAACGACAAACTAAACGTTTCAAGGCCTAACTAATCGCTTCAACGCCTAAGCTACATTTGCTCTCGTGAATAATTTCACTTGTCGCCACATTGGTTTTTTAAACCCCTTCCATTTGCTAATTAAAGAAAAGATTACTCAAATTTTCTAAATACGCGTATACACGAAGTCAAACTCGAACCCCGTCGGGAGAAATTGCATTGTCTACATAACCTACCTCTTGTCGAAACCTTTTCTGAGTAATTGATACATGGTGAACTGAAATTTTCTAGCATTTAATGCTCTGTATGTAAAGGCAAATTCTTTGTTTAAAACCAAACCTTATCAAACGAGATAGTGCCGAACTGGCAGCTACGTTTATTTTTTGCAAAAAATGCACCATACAATGTAATCATTTTAATGCGTTCTTTAGTTTAATTTTATACGATGCAATCTTAGCTCTATTTAACGAAATCCATTCAATTTAAAATCACGAAACCATTTATTTACACAAAAGTACCCAATTTACAAAGGAACTAATGAACGTTTCCTTTCACATTAGTAAGAGGATTTCCCTAAATATCAAAAGCGTAAATCACATTTTCCCTGTTAAACTTTCATTTCACTTTGACCAACAACAAAAGCTCCATTTTCGTTTTATAAAATCACACAAAAATTCATAAACCTTTTAAATACGTACAAGACAAAGAAAAGGTTACAATAGAAAAGCTTCTCCAAATATTGTTGCATTATTAGATTCACTTACGAGAATTATACTACATTTAAGATGTACGGGACTAATTTCGAAAAGTACAGGCAATCCTGTTTTTGACACATTTTGGAAGAGTGACATGCATGACATAATTCCAGATCAACCTAAAAATTTTCGTAAAATGCACCTGTGAATTAATCGCTACAACGTCATCGGAGATAACTACGTCGCGTTTCTTAATATGCCCATTAAAGCATCAAAATGGAAGCAAATTGCAAAAAATATATTGTACTAGTAGAACACCTTATATTACCGGCAGACTTCTTGAAGTGTTTAAATACGAAAATCGGATGTAACCAAAACGTGATTCTCACTGATCATCATGTTGTATTAGTAAAGATTAAATAAAGTATTATAGGATGGTATTAGTTAGTTTCTGAAATACATGCAGTCACATTTTCGCTTAAATTAAATGTGCAGTTTTAAGTTTTAATCCTTTACTATTCTTCTATTCAAATAACAGTTATAACAAATTGAATAGAACTGTAATATTATTATTGCAGTAAATTTTTGAAAAATGTCTTGTTCGAGATTTTAGTCTCTAACCAAGACTATGTTTCCAACGCTAATATTGACAAAAAGTACTTTAGTGCACGTAGAAACTAGCTTTTCTTCGTTTATTTAGAATCTTTACGTCAGTTGTTAGATGAGGTCAATGAGAAAGGTACGGAAAGTCTATGTTACGGGAAATTACGCGGTCTCCAAAATTTTCTTGAAGCAGCTCTCCTGGTATGGCACAATTGAAAATTGTGTCAAAATTTATTCTCTATATCGGACCTGATTTAGGGTAAAGGGTTTTCTACGCTCATCTTCCATAAAGTAAGGGCCAAATAGGCCATTATTTAACACTCGCCTGACATTCGTCAATCTATATTTTATAGGGAAAACCACCAAGCTTCTTAGACATTTTGCGGGTACACGTTTCACACAAATTCATTTTTAGCGATGTTCTGCGGACATTTTCTTTTGGAGATTCTAACACCTGTTGAAATAGCCTTTCTGGGTTCGCATTAGTTGTCACGGTAACTGGACGATCAGTACAGCATTTGCGTTGAGTTTGAACGCTTCTTGTGCTGCGAAATTTTGTAATGACTCCTAACAAGTCCTTATTGGTCGTGGTGACTTCTGAAACGCTTCCCAAAATTAATTGACAATCATCAAGAAACTACGTCAATTGACTGTTCTTTCCCGTATGAGCCAAAATAATATACAATAGTAACAAAATTTTATTGCATTGTAAGCACTCTTTCGAATCTTTTTGACAGCTTATTCGAATAAACAATGTGTGGAGATACCATGATGAATGTTGTCACTAATGTTACTTGACGCGATTATATTTCACAAGATTCCTGATTTCAGTGTCTATTGTTTCGGCGTATACTTTTGTAGGTGTAAACATAGCTTACTTGTTGCCATGTAAACATGTCTATTAGGAACCTACCTCTAAAAAAGACAACATAGACTAAATGATTGGCAATTGATGTAAGTAACTCTTAAATTAAATATGGAGTTGATACGTGCAATAATAGTTCTTCAGTTTATTTGGTGCAAGTTTCATGTGAATTTTTGTAAAGGGCCGTCCTGCTGTAACTAATTTAATTGTTATATAGATACCAATAAACCAAATTCACTTCATTACTGCACGCAAGATATAAGCTATCAACCTGCTATATTGTACGCACACTACCCTACTCTACGTACGAATGCTATACGAGGCGATTCGACCGAGTCTCGCTGCCAATTGTCGCAATAAATCCAGAATCTCTGCGAGTTTTCAGGTCAGTTCGCTCTTTATACTTCGAAGAGACGACGCTTCGAGAAGTTTCTTGACCTGAAAACGTAGTACTCGTTAAGCATTGTTTGAATATTTAATAACCTATTATTGAAACCTGTTCATAGTTTTCTCCTTAGGCTTCGAAGGGAATACTCCGGTAAAAGTAGATTTTGCACGATTAATAACTGCATTCCGATATTTACCCTACACTGATTCCTCTACGTTATACATTGCTAAAAACATTTAAAACACCAGATAAGCTATAAAGTCTGTTTATTAAAAATTACACAAAGTAATCTATCTTCTAAATAATGGATTCATTTTTTCGCTGACTTGCTGGTCACCCTGGTAGGAACTTTGAATGCAGTAATCCTGCAAATAGGGGTCAAGACCACGTCTTTTTGGTCTATTCTTCCTGAGTGAAGATTAATGGAAAATAGTCCCTAGCCTACAGAGGAATTATTTTGTATACATTACGGTTAATAACACGGCTTCAATTCGCACTGGCTAACAAAGTGCCAGGGATATGCTCAACTATGCAGAATTTCTGATTAAACCTCTTTAATTCCGCATTGGAAAGTTTCCTGCGTCTCGATTTTAAAGTTATGCAAATCTTCTCATACACTGTCTTGTCCAAAGGAATTTACTCAATTTGAAAGGAAAGTCCTCTCATGAAAAATTCATTTACGTATAGCAAAAGAACATGAATAATAAAGTAAAACTTGTGATTTCATTCATTAATTTTCTGGACATTTCTAGCAGAGAAAATAGTATTGCTGTATACTTAAAACCTGCCTCAGTGACATAATTGTATTAGGTTAAGTTCTAGAATTTACATTCAATTGTTGAAAAGTAAAACATTATCTTATTATTATGGTTCAATAAGGCTTGTGCTGATGCAATATCTTTAAAAAATAAATATTACATTAAATGGAAATCTTATAAATCGGTCGACAGTCATGTAGAATACATTGGTGCTAGAAATATCTGCATAAGTGACATCACTAAAACTAAAAAGTTGTTCGAACAACGAAAATGCAATGAACTAGCTACATTTCCTTTAGGCAGTCGTAAATGTTGGTCTTTAGCTAAAGTCATTAATAAAAACTTTGGAACATTTTCATTTCCCCCCCTGACATCTATTGACGGATCGGTAGTTGCTGATTCTGTAGACAAAGCCAATGTTTTTGTGGATTTGTTTGCATCAAACTCTCAATGATTCTGGAAAAGATGTGCCCGTAGTCAACCCTTCTTCATACGCTATGAAACCAATTCATTTCATCTGCTTTTCTAGTTTTAAACGATATGGCTGTGCAAAGCCCTTCTATCTGACGGTTGAATAAAGGAAGTTACAGTATTATTTCCATTTTCAAAATTATACGATCCTGGCGACATATATAGTTCCCAAAGTCGTACATTAACCTGATCGTAGTATATGAGATTACATTTTTTCCTAAATAAATTATTCAGGGTTCAATTAATAAAACGCCCGGTTGTTTTCTTAAACGTAATCTAGTACTAATTAATTAAAGTAACACCTATATTAATTAATATTTTATGTAAATTAATACGCGCTATTTTGCTTACCAACTTTGATTGAAGGTTTTCTGATTCTACCTAGTAGTGAATGTGAATATTACAGCCTTACAGATGTTGTTAATCAACAACTGTCAAAGAACCACTGCGATTACGCTGACTCAAACTAGTCTTAAAAGGCGTAACAAATCTAACCGTATAATCTACTTTCTTGGTAAACCTGATTGACAACGATGTTCTAGTCATTTAAGCTCCGTACTACATAAAAAGCGTAAAAACTGTATCCTTTTTAAATTTCCTCAATACTGGATTTATCAGCATTTCAGTTTGTTCCCAATCACACAAGTAAACGTTAATATTGTTAGTTAAGTCAGAGAATTTTTGGCAATTCCTGACAGTGTAATCATAGACATGGTGGAATGTAATAATTATGTCATTTATATGGTAGTTAAACGTAGGTTGAGGAATTTGAATAACTAATTTTAATTCTATTGAAATTTTACGTAATATCTATTGAAGTATTCTGGATAGCTATTTTTGTGGTGTAAGATTGTTATGGTTAATTCTTACAGGTATAGGGACAAATAATCTACTTTTCTGAATTTGAATGTACTGTATGGTTTAGACGTAAAGCTTTTAGTTCAGATTTTTTAGCGTAATAAATTTGATTCATAGTTTCGTAAAATTAAGCAGAACACCTTATTTTACTATCGTGTACGAGGGTAAGGTGAAAAATTTTGGGCCTGACAATGAAAGACTGAAACTTTCAATTAAAAAATGATTTTATTTTTCTACATAATCTTCCTTGACTTCAACACACTTGATCCAGCGTTTCTCCAACATCAGTATTCCTTCCCTGAAGTCAGAGTCCCGAAGGTATTCATCTACGGCCCTCTCAACTTCTTCATTGGATGCGAAGCGGTTCCCATGGGGTGCCAAATTAGGAGAATAGGGGAGATCGCTGAAGAAATCGTATCTCAAATCCCGCTGTTTTCCCATCGCCAACGCACCCTTCTGTGCAAGTGCGTTGTCCTGGTGAAAGATGGTTTTTCCTTCTTCACGCCAGGCCTCTTTCTCGCGAATTTTGGCATCCAGCTGGTCAAGAAGGTTGGAGTAACATTCGCCTGTAATTTTTCTACCTTTTGCAAGGTAATAAATTAACAGGATCCCTTTCGCGTACCAAAAAACGCTGGCCATGACCTTTCCGGCAGATCGATTTTGCATTCTTTGGTGCTGAACCACCGGCTTCCACCCACTGTTTGGACTGCTGTTTCGTTTCTGGCATGTAGTGGTGGACATACGTCTCATCCATGGTGACAAATCCCCGCACAAAATCGGTTGGATCCCTAATGAATCGGTCCAAATATTACTGCGAAAATCGTTTGCGCATTTGCTTTTGATCGGCATTCAGTAAATGCGGCACCCATCCTGAGCAGAGCTTTCGCATCCCTAATTCTTTGTGCGAGATGTTTCGCACCCTTTCCTCTGATATCCCCAGAGCCTCAGATATCTCACTAACCTTTACTCGCCTTTCGTCCAACACGGTATCATGTACTTTTTCAATGGTTTCTGGTATGGTTGCGGTTTTTGGCCGTTCTTCACGTGGGTCACCTTCTAAGGATGTGCCACTACGTTTAAATTCAGCTGCCCACTTTTTAACGGTTTACGTGGAAGGATTCCCCGTAATGTGTTGTCAACTTCGGATAAATTTCCTTTGGGGTTAATCCATCCAAAACGAATAATTTTGTGCAATACGCAATACGTTTACTACAAAAATTCGTATAAACAAACTACTTGAGAGAACAAGTTGAAACTTGTTATACGAACTAATGACACGAGCACCCAGGCAGGAAACATAAATATTTCCTGATTGGAGCACCATCTCTGTGTCAGGTCGAAAACTATTCACCTTACCCTCGTAAACTATTACGAAACATGAGCATAATTAATGTTACCTACAATAATAATTCTACCACTCTACGTAAAGCATCCGATTCTGTTGTGTTACCAAAAAACGATCAAACTTATTTAATGAAAGTTCTTTGGAAATTTATACTATTGCTAAATCAAAATTGTAAGACATAATGCAATTTCAAATTTTATTTTAGAGAAAATTTGATAAAAAGAAAAAGTGTCTTGGGACATCTTAAGACATTATGAAAGTAACTGCATGTAATTATACGAATTTACTTTGTGATAACGGTGCGTAAAAGTTTGCATATACGTACCATTTACACAAACTGAGTAGAAAAGTGTAAATTAAACCGAATTGATGTATTATCGATAAACAGTAGAATATGTTTAATGCCAAATAGTTGCTACGTATCTAATGTAATAAAAATATAAGCATTGCCTAATTGTATGGAATATGTTCTAAGCACATTAATGCTTAAATAACTGATTTTGTAAAATGTATTCAAATGTAATAAAAGCCACATAGATATGGTTGCACGATATATTGTAGGTATGAGCATTTTTACCAGTCCCCACATAATGAAATGAAATTGTTATTTAAGCAGAGGCGAACTCGACCAATCAAAGTTCTCCTCTCTCGTAATTAATGTAAACGATAAGGCTGCCAAATTTATTACTCCCGTGCACCGTAGATTAAAAAAGGAACTGAAAAACGTTAATGGTGAATTTTTACTATATCATGATTTTCGTATTCATTTTGATAATAAATTTTAAATATCTGTGACATTGAATCACAAATATTTCAGTTCAATTTACAATCTACACTAAAAAAATTATGCACTTGCGATGCTCTTAAAATCATATAGGCACAACAAAACTAGCTATAGCAAGAATAGTTTTCATTATCATACGATTATATCCGGATACGTTATGTAACACAGCACATTTGTCTTAATATTGGCAATTTATTTTTTTATACAGCTTCTTGTGAAAAATGTATAGTTATTTTTCTAAATAAGTTTCCGCTTTAGACATTTTTCCTCTGTGATTTATTTTCGTGCTACTAATGATACGTGCTTGAAGATTTTTGCCAGTTACGTTTTCTAAAGTTCTTGAACCTTGCTATTGTATACGTCTAGTGATAATATACAGTATATGAAGGTTAATAAGTAAATTCATAAAGTTATGTTCTTTTCATTAAGTTTACGTAGAATACAATAATATCCCAAGGACAGTGATGAATACGAAATAAATTGGTTATTGTAACATCCCAATGCCGAAGACGGAGGGATGTTACCTAATAGCAACATGCTTGAGGAAGTTGTCATAAAAGTACTTCGTATTTATCACTGTTCGCGGGGTATTCGCGGGAAAATTTTATAATTAGTGGATTTTTAATATCTTGGTAATACGTCGTAATTTTCTAATATTTTCGGAATATTTTATTTTATGTATTTTTATGTAAGAAATGTGGGAATGTAAGCAATTGTTATTTAAGTAAGGGTTCAACAGAAAGAGGAAATATATATTAGGGTAGAGAAACAGGTGTTCTACCGAAACTGGCGTGGCGAACTGTTGAAAATTTCTATACGCGTGCTCTTAATGTAAAAATGTCACTGATTTAATAATTAATTATGGTGGAGCATACCGCAGATCAAGGGACATCTTTGTTTGGTACTTTGAAACTCGAAACCTAAATGTAGGGTTTGTTACGGACGAAATGCATGTTTTTAAAATTAAGATTTCGTTCAGTAAGGAATGTGGCAAAGTTTTCCCACGTAATAATTATTTGTTTTTTTATTACTTTTGAAAGACGGGGGTTGATTTCCGGGAGTAAAGATAGTTGGTTTTGAAATCGGAGAGGAAGGTAGTTTCAGTAGAGTAAGATCGATCGGGGTGTTTGATTAAATACCTACCTTGTAAACAGTTTGTATATAAATATTTGATCGTATACATTCTTGGAAAACTCAAACTGCGAAATTGTTTTTTTTTCTTTTACTAAACTAAATATTCGGGTGGTAATAAGCGTGCGAGTGAACAATATATGTATAAATAATCGTTATCGTCTTGGGTTTAAACTGCGTATCGTAATTGAAAGATTGTAATATTCAACGTAAGTAAGTGTTTTTAATGTAATTTAAGCTCGCAGCAACCAACTCTACATGACTATGTAACGTATTAAAAGGCAAACATTGCCTTGCAAAGGTATCTCATTCGCAAGCGGGCTCAGTAAGCGGAAATCTGCTAAAATAAGAAACAGTACAGTAGAAGTGGACGTGGACGAACGGGTATAGGATAAAGCTTGGTTATAATTGTGAATAGGCAATTGCGGAGTGTTTACATAATCCCGGGTCCAGATGACCATTAAACACCTCGAATTTTATTTTGTCTATTTTTATTTTTGTATAGATGAATGTGTAACCTGAGAAAAGGGACGCTGTATTTTTTAACGCACTAAAGCTTGTATATCAGGATGATATGATTTATTTACAGCTAACCTTTGTAAGGCTTTGTTTTAATGAGTTTTTTTTGTACGCATGTATTTTGTGCTTTAGTAGTCACTAAACAACTGTGTACGTGTAAATTCCTTGTCTATTTCCTTTTGTCCTTGCCTTTACCTTATCATCACCTGTCCAATTTTGCTGTTGTTGTACTTTGTATGTACCGTAGTTTTTCCTTATTGTTTTATTTGATTACTTACCTAAAGACCGGCATAATTGGTTTTAGAGGGCCACATGTTTGGTATTACAAGTTTTATTCTGATTTATTTATGACTCTATTGTGGGTGTGACTACATGTTTTTTTTATTGCGTTTATGTGTACTCAAACTGCTTTTTATTTATTTTTTTCTTAATGTATAATTTTGTACGCACTTTAACCCGATTTAATGGCGGTTTGTTATATATTCAAACCTTTTATTATTTTTTTTGTGTTATTTGATTTATTAATGTACTTGTGCAATTATTTATGAATAAAGTGGGTTTTATTGGTGGTTCTTTCCCACAATAGTACATTAACGGGTTGAACCATCATTGCGCAAAGCTCGTTAATTTTATTTAAGTAGTTTCATTGTTTACCTGCCCCACATGATGCAACACTTAACCTCGTCCAGCCTATCTAGTTCAAATAGCACAACGTGCCTACCACTAGACGACCAATTCTTTTCATCAGATTTGAGGTTTGCGAGTAATTAAATACCAGACTTGTAAATAAATTTTAATTATTGTCGGGGAATAATTGAATAATTAAAATTACACTTTTTCAAGATAGGGTACCTGGAGGATGCTATACACTTGATTAATGTATACGAGGGCTATTTTTTTTTCAAGGTCCGATCGGTCGCAGAATAAAAACCACAGTAAAAATCAACAATTATTTATTTATAACAAGTACTTACATAATTACGCTATTTTTCTACATAGTCGCCACTCAGATTTAGACATTTATCGTAGCTTCCCAATACCCTCGTTGTAGAACGTAGCCGCCTGTGTTTTCAGCCATGTTTGTACGCTGGTCTGCAGCTCAATGTCTGTGCCAAAATGTTGTCCTCCTAACCAGCGTTTCATGTAAGCAAACAGATGAAAATCGGATGGAGCCAAGTCCGGGCTGTATGGTGGATGACCAAACACTTCCCATTGAAAAGACTGTAGGAGCGTCTTTGTTGAAGCTGCAGTGTGCGGCCGAACATTTTCGTGGAGAAGGATAATGCCTGATGACAACATTCCTCTCCGCTTATTCTGAATGGCCCTTCGTAAACGTTGAAGAGTCACGCTGTATGAGGCTGCTGTAATGGTTGTGCCACGTTCCATGAATTCCACCAAGAGAATTCCATTTCGGTCCCAGAACACAGTAGCCACGCACTTTCTATTGGAGAAGGTTCGCTTGAACTTCTTTGGTTTACCTTGAAATTTCAGGAAATGAATCGCTCAATTCAGAAATTGTGAACCGACGATTTTCTCGAATTGTCTCATCCACTCGCTGAACGAGATCATTGGTTGACACGGACTTCCTTCCCTGACCGCCAGCATCATGAACATCTGTACGTCCTGCTTTAAAGTTTCTGCACCATTGTCGCACTTTGCTGCCACTCATTGAAGTTTCACCGTACACAGTACTTATTCGTCGATGAATTTCGGCTGCATTACACCCCTCAGCCTGAAGAAATAGAATTACCACACGAACTTCACACTTGGCGGGAGATGCTATTGTTGTAGACATGTTTACGCCCTACCTACGTAAACACAACTAAACTGAAGTGACGCGACGCGATTGACAGTCATACTAGAGACGCTGCGGAACACATCTGCGCGCAGGTTCATCCGATTTTTACTGCGGTTTTTATTTTGTAACCGATCGGACCTTAAAAAATACCCTCGTATATATATATATATATATATATATATATATATATATATATATATATATATATATATATAAGAGAGAGAGACTTGTGTATGACAAACTTTCATTTTGAACGAAAGATTTGTTACTTGGTAATTGACGAGAGCAAATAACATGGTAAAGATGGAGCTAATTGTACCTTTTGCTACTTGCTCGAGTCGTATTATCGAAAAGTAACAAAACTTGAGTTTTGACATAGTTTGTCTCAGCTCGAATGGTATTTGGTAAAACAATTTAAGGAATCATTTAATTAAAAATAATAAACTGTATTTTAAGCGTTACTGAGAGAATTTATCTATCGATACCATGGAAACATATGAACATTATTTACATTTAAAGGTTTCAATGCATTTTGTTGAGTTTCTATCAGGCGCTGATAATGCTATTTCTTTTCTAAGTAGGCTTGTGTCAAATTTTCATATGAATAAATATTAACGTATTTTGCGTGCGTGTAATTTATTATTCGTGTACAATTATTACCTAGTGATCAAAAAATGCCGCGACATAATAGTTTTTCCTACAGTGAGATGCGTGATGTGATTTGTGCTTTTGCTCAGGCTAATTTCTATGGACATTGAAGTTTTTAAATGCAAATAACTCAGAAACCGATAAAGTTAGGCGCCCTAAACAGAAGTGCCTCCTTTATGTAGAATTGAACGTTCTTTTAGATTTTTATCTTTTTTCCAGCATAGCTCAAATACTAAATAATACGGTGAAACTAGCACCCTCTAGGAACAACATGAAAATAAGCTTAAAATTCGCAATTCTCACACCAAAAAACTCAACACTACCAATTTTCAGATTCATGTTATGAAAACTTTCTTAATTATTGAGAAATATCAGAATAAAATTTAAACCTTCAACACCCTCTATATCTTAAACCAGTGACACTCGTAAAGGATTGAAGAGCTCAAACATAATATTTTGGTGTCTAATATTTCCAGCTCAGTATTGACCCATTCTTTCCGACTCACTCCGCAATCATTCTAATTAGAGTAGCAAGCCTGCACTGCAATAGGAGGAAAACACTGTCATTCTACTGTTACTGGAACAACCGGTGCAGTGTTAGTACTTCGTTTATGCTATTTTGGCAAAATTTAGCTCTTAGCAATTGAGGAAATTAATTTTGCCACGACCCAAATGAAATTTGTGTATAAATATAGATTTTGGGCAACATTTGTCCCAGATCCTAACCAACACATATTGATATATAAATACAGACTTGGGACAACATTTAGCTCATACACTTGAGGTACAACATTCAGACTTAAAAAAAAAATCGGTGTGTAAATACAGATTTTGGTCAATATGCGGCCCAAACACTGACCAACCCATAGGCAACATAATTCAGCTTTTGCTCGTTGAGTAAATCCATTTTTCCACGACTCCAATGAAGTTGGTGTATAAATACATACCTTGAACAAAATTCTGACCAATACCTATGGAACACATAATTTGGCTTTTGGCCATCGATGGAATCAATCTTTCCGAGACCCCAACCAAATTAGCAGATAAATATAGATATTGGGCAGCATTCAGCCTAATTTTAACAAAAACTAATTTATACACCAATTTTCTTGAGATGGCAGCAAAATGGAGTGACTCGATGACCAAGAGCTAAACTTTTCGTCGCAAGAACGTTTGTCAAAATTTGAGTTGATTGGTGGCCAAAGTCAATATTTATACACCAAATTTTGTTGAGTTTGCGGCAAAATAGATCGACTTAATGACAAAGAGCTAAAGTTTGTGGCTTATGAGGTTTTGTTAAAATCTAGGCTAAATGTTGCCAAAAATCTATATTTATCTACCAATTTGGTTAGGGTCGCTGCAAAATTGATTTCCTCGATGCCCAAAATCCAAATTTTGTGTTCCATGGGTGTTAATCAGAATTTGGGCCTCATTTTTCTCAAGAGATATATTTACACAACTTTATTGGGGTCGCGGCAAAATGGATTTACTCAATGACCAAAAGCTAAATTATGTAGCTTATGGGTGTTAGTCAGTATTTGGACCGAATGTTGCTCAAACTCTGTTTTTTTTTGAAGTCGTGGCAAAATTGATTTCCTCCATGGCCAAAATATTGTGGCTTATTAGTTGGTCAACTTTTGGGGCTGAGCGTTCCATAAAATCTATGTTTTGTTGGAGTCACTGCAAATGTTGATCAACACCTATGGGATATATAATTTGGCTCTGCAAATATATTTCTTGGGCAAAATTTGGCCCAAATGCTGGCTAATACTCATGGAACACAAAATTTGCCTCCCATCGAGGAAATCAATTTTGCCACACCAACGAAATTGGTGTGTAAATATTGATTTTGGCCAACGTTCTGTCCCAATGCTGACTAACACTCATAGGCTAAAAACTTTGGCTCTTGACCTTCGAAGAAATTATTTTTGCCAGGACCACAACGTATAAATATAAATTTTCGTTAAAATTTAGCCTGGATTTTAAAAACCATCCATATGGCACAAAATTTAGCTCTTTGTAATTGGATGGATCCATTTTGCCGCGATTTCAAAAATATATTATATATATATATATATATATATATATATATATATATATATATATATATATATATATATATATTGACTTTACCCACCATTCAGCCCAAAATTTGACAAACATTCTTGCGGCGCAAAATTTAGCTCTTGGTCATCGAGTGACACCTCAACAAAATTGGTGTATAAATTTCCACAGATAATGTTTTTTGGAGTTTTCTTTTTTTTAGAGTTTTACGGAAAACGAAATCTTTAAAAAGAAAGAGTATTCAATAAAAGTTTCTTAATTCGTTCTACTATACAATTTATTCTAATAAAGTTTTGTCGTATCTCATATTGTTACCAAGACACTAACGATATTGTTTAGTGACCTTTTTGTCAACATATTCGATGTTTATCTGGGGATCTGACTAGTAAACAATCCCAAGCTTTATTTTGTGCGAATTTGTTGTGAAAATTTTGCCTTGCATTTCAATTCTATCAAAAGTTGTAGCGGTAACAAGAATATCATGGGCGGACGACCGAGCAAGTAAGAAATTTTGTAAGCAAACAGTAAGCTTCCGCTAAAGTGTACGCTTAATAGGTAAACTCAAACATAAATCATTAAGAAATCGTCACATTGTACTGATAAAATCAGGCTCTATTACTTTTGACCTTGACAATAATACTACAATTGTGTACAAAATTAGAACTAAATCAGTTAATATATCGTGAAAATTTGTGTACTCATATGTTATGTATCAAACGATTGCCACCGCAATCCAAATATTATGAAGACCTAATGTCATTGCTATTTAATAATCAATAAGTAATGAACAATGTACGTGATTCAATTTGGCAACGGTGTGGGTCGTCACAATCGCACGTCAATATACGGTCATCTCATACCTTAGAACTGTACATAGAATATACATGTCTGGCCATCGTATTGCAGTTTTACGGATGCCGCCATGTTGATAGGAATATGGATATTAAAAAAAAATGAGGTAGTATTTTTCATCAAAAGTCAGGTTTAAAATTCATTATTTTGTACTATATGCGGTGTATATTTACCTATATATGCTGTTTTTGGTGGACGTCCGATGCTTGTTCCCTATACGGCCGCCGGTTGATATCGATATGTAAATATATATATATATATATATATATATATATATATATAT
Source organism: Vesta saturnalis (assembly GCA_036346205.1). Taxonomy (NCBI): domain Eukaryota; kingdom Metazoa; phylum Arthropoda; class Insecta; order Coleoptera; family Lampyridae; genus Vesta; species Vesta saturnalis. Next base: position 110,219 of record JARFJB010000190.1, read on the forward strand.
ATATATATATATGTGTGTGTGTGTGTGTGTGTGTGTGTGTAGTGTATGTGGGTTGTTTGGTTGTATATACATACACGCTCACGTGCGTGTGCACACTCCACGCCCACACACATGCACACAGCACATACGTATACCCACCATGCGCACACGCGCACTACAGGCGCACACACCACACACGCACGCATACCACACAAGCTGTAATGTTATTTTGATGCATCGTGAATATTGTAGTATTATGATAACGTATGTAACGTGTTTTGAATGTAGCTGAAGTGAGTTTTCATTAAAAGAATTTTTTTTGTGTATGCGTAATGTAAGTTGGTGTAACTGATACGCCACTGGCATTTAGTGAGGCATTGGTTATCGGGTGCAGGAATATTTGAATGTTGTAGAAAGATTTTCGTGTTGAAAGCGTTAAATTTGGTTGGGCAATAATGTTTTGAGTAAATTTTTATAAATACGGCACTCGTAAAAGTACTGGTCTTTTTCCTACTATGTATAAAGGAAATTGGATCAAAGAAATAGTTGTAGACGTATGAGTGAGTGAGTTTATTATATGTTGATATTTTATTAACGTTCAGTAAGGAATATGGATGCATATTTTTGTTTGTAGAAATTTTTTGTAACATGGTGCAATAATGGTAAATCAATGCATGTTCTAGAATGAAGTTGATAGAATGTGAGGGCGTTCGCTAGATTGTGCGAAAATAGGATTCGTGCACATTCAAAATTTGTATAGAGATATAGTCTAGTTAATCTACGGTATGAATGTAATTGCAATTGATGATTTCTTCAGAAGGTTTTTAGTGAATTTACAAAGTAATTCAAGATGGCTACGTTTATTTCGCATCATTGGCGTCTTATTTCACGATGGAATCTTCGACGCGGCAAAGAAACGCACGAAATACACGGTTGGAATAGGTGAATTTTAATCTTGGCGCGAATTTATTTGATTTATTGGAAATATGGCGGGAGAAGATATATCAGCGAGTGTCAAATTTGAGGAGTTAGTTAGTTAGTTAGCTGGTTAGAGGTTTTAGATAATTCGAGTAGAGCTTGAGTAAGGGTCGCGCGCGCGTTGTGTTTCCATAACCATTAGAATGGTTAGTGTAGGAGTTTATTTGTGAAAATTATAGTTTTAGTAGAGCATGTATAGCGACTGCATTAACCCATAAGGGGGATAAATCGTTTAGACATTCACAAATAAATAATTTATTATATTGTGAGTTGAAGGAAAATAGGAAGAAAAGTGATTAGGCAGATTAGAACATTTTGTTATTAGTGTTCAGTTGTGGGACGCATGACCTAATATTGTTATAAAGAAAACCGAAGGTAACCATTTAAGTTACCGAAATTAAGGTTTGTAAAATTTAGTTAAGAAATTGGTGATAATCATAGACGTTGAATTTGCACAATCGTTAGCAATACTAAATTATTGCATAAAAGCAAATAAGAACTTTAATGTGTATATGGAAGGAACCATTTTTCATAGTGGTAAACGTTTTGAAGGGAGAAAATCACAGAACAAGGTGGTGTAATGTTACGCTAAAGAGCCCTTATACCCGGTATGCGAGTGAACAAACCATAGACATTGTGTTAGTGAGTACTACAGCCGAGTGCGTAGGGCGAATACGGCTATCTATTGTGTTTTGTGCATAGTGCATCTAAGAATTTAAAAAGGATTACCGAAAACAGATTGTATGGACTACAACTACCGCACCGAAAAAGGATTAATTAATGTAATACGTAAGAATTAGATTTAAATTTTATTGAACGATTATATTTTAAGTACACTTTTTTTTTATTATTGTTGCGTTAATTAGGGTTCATTTAAAGAAAAAAAAAGGCAGTCGAACTTTAGTTATTTTGTTGTTTTTAGTTTTAGGAATTGGGTAATTTTAGTCGTAACGTATTGATGTGTTTGGTTTTTTTTAAACCACGTCGTTGTATATATTTACATGCGGAATTTGTCAATATATATCCACTGTTAAATTTATTTTGTGGTTTATTTGTGTCAATTATGTACCTAACTGGTTACACCTTCTGATAAGTGAAATTAGTCTTTGCATATTTTCGAATTTAAGGATCGATTGGAAATTGCGTAATGAGCCAGATCGATCACAAAATTTAATTTTAGATTTGAAATATTAATGCAGAACACTACTAACAAAGTACTTATTATTTCTATTCTGCATAAATTACAGTTTTCAAGTATTAAAGATTAAACCTGTTAATGAATGTCTAAATACGATTTTAAAGATAAAGTAGTAATAAAATATAAAGATATTATTGATGATACAAGCACTAACCGTTCTGTTTGAATTATTCAGCAATCAACGAACATTTTGTTAAGATAACAATTTCGTTTAGTTTATTTAGAATTTTCTAAATTGGGAATATTTATTTAATTCAAAGTTTTATAACAGTTAGAAGTATAAATTTACAGGTATACGAAGGATACTTAAAAAGTATTCAAGCTAACGTCTTACGATTTGGGAATTTTCATTTGTACAGGGTGTGTTCAATAAGTTTACGACGACCCATGTATTTCAGAATTTTCTCAATCTTTTGGATCAATTTGTTTTGAAGTGTGATTGAATTTGAATGGTGAATGGTTTTACTGAGTAGGCTTCAAATCCACATATACACATACCATACACTCCACATATACCACACACACTACACCACACACGAACGCACCACACATACGCAAGCACGTTCGCACTCACGCACACACATACCCACCCACACCGTCACACACACGCACCCGCACACGCACAGATACGAACACGTACACCCACACGCACAGCCACGCACAGCCACACCAGCACGTGCGCGCGCAAGCACGGACGCACCCACTCATGCACTAACCCCTATCGACACACAAATACCTACACACGTAAACATACATACACACGCACACACACGCACGCAATCACGCACGCACGCATGCACGGACGCACTCATGCGCGTACTCTCTCGTGCCCGTGTATACTCGCACTCGTATGCACACACAAACACACCCTCACACACGCACGCACGCACACACCCTCACACTCACACATATGTCGGATCTTGGCGAAACGTTGTAAAATGATTGCATAACCTTGTACCTAAATATATATGTAGGTTGGAAGGTAAAAAGGCGAAGAATTAACTGTAACAGATAATTATAATGAATAACGAAATTTTAGTTCTTGCAATATTGTGCATTTCCATACGACTTGATTACTTCAAAAGCTACCCCTTTTGTTTGTTGTGTGCAAAGCAAAAGTGTGCTTTGGTAGTAGCTTGTAATACTTTCATATTTTTGTATACTAAACGTAAATGTACGTAATACGAATTTGGTCGTTCATTTTCCTCAGTCAAATAATGTCAATACGTCTTTTGATTTAACTCTTTATAAAACAAATATTGTGTTACTCTACTCTGAACATGTTAAAGCGTTGAATCTTTTCAAAATGTATAAGAATTGAAAACACACAATTCAATAAAAAAACACATCTTATTTATTTATTTTTAGAAAAAAAATTACGTTCAATTCGAAGACTTACTTAGAGCCAACCTAAAATCGATAGGAAGGCAAGGGAAACTTTATGTTTAAGCCAAGTGCTCCAGAGATCATTTATAATTAAAAACTCAAGTGAAAGTCCATGCATATTGGTGCGTTTTTTATATTTTTGTATTTTTATATTTATATGTTAAGTTGCCACAGCTTTATAATAATTTAACGTGGTTAAAATTAAAAAATAATTTTAAACGTAATACGTTTTGTTTTCACTGTATAATAACCATTACAATTATTCACAATATCTTTCGTTGTTAGATCTTTAATCGGAATGTCAAGTTTCTATTTGTGAATGCTTTTATCAATTTCAAATCAAAGATTTTTACAACTTTTCACTTACATCATAATTTGATTAAACTTTGTTAAATTTTCTTTCATTGTTGTTTCCATAGTTGGTTTTATATGGTTATCAATCTGTTATATTAATAGAAGGTTTATGTTTGCGTTTTCATATTTTTCATATATCATAAATTTATTTTAACATATCAAGCAATTTTTACAGGACGATAACTGTAATTGTTTTGGAAACGTATAGATTTATATAAAAAAATATAAAAAAACATCATTTAAAAACCCGAAAGCTACGTATTTCAATTATGTATAATAATGGTAAAAGTTTACGATTTCACAGATAAGAGCCTATTTATTGCTAATTGCAAAATATATACGGCAAAATGCATAAAATGAATTTATTCAAATTCAAATCCTAATTACTGAGAAAAAAGCAGATTACACCCGTGAGATAAGTTGGCAATAAAATGTATTCAATTCTTTCAATTTTGTTATTATTTTTAATGAAAAATAATTAATTAGAGTAATATTGTGGTTTTTGACCTGCTTAGTTTCGGGTCATTAAATAAACAAATTTAATCTCGTTCAAAGCAATTTTCATTTTTATAGACAAAACGTGTATAATTTATGTCAACGCTTATTAAACATAGTCACATGCCTGCACAGGAATTTACATATTTTGTCTTCGTGTAGACGCTCAGTTTGAATAGCAATTACTTCCTTGATGCATATATTATTTAAATTATCAATTGTCAGATGATACGTAATTAAATTTCGTTCAATGCATCAATCAAACAAACAATAAACATGCAGTCTATCCATTAGTAAAACAAGCAGAATTAATTATGTTTTCCATACTCTTACACAGATTTTATCTTTGGTATGTGACTTGCTTTTGTGCACTGACTGACAATTAATTAGTTTTAAAAGAATTTGTGGTTACATTTTTTTATTTATATAAAAGTAAAACTGAAACAGCATCAGCCATTTAAAAAAGTTAAAAAGTTTTATTTTTCCATCAAATATACTTCGTTAAAATCTGTATTGTACTTTAAGACTTAGATACAATTAGCGAAAGTTTTTTGATCATAAGTTTAACTTCACTGGTGAAATTGTAAGTAGTACTCACTGCCCGCTGCCATTTACCGGAAGGTTCCTTCAAATAGGTTAATACGTTCACTTTAAAGTAACTAATCTACTAGCTTCTGAATACTGCGTATTACGTAACCTACGAACTATCAATATCATCCGTGAAATGGTTCTAAAACATAAATGTCGGTAGGACTAGAACCATTAAAGCAGAGGCTAATAGAATTGTTACTATTCGCTAAAAGGAACAACACCAAAAAGTTATAGTGTAGGCGACGAAGAAGCGTTTCACCTAGAAAATTTTTGCAACAGCTATCTTCCAGATATTTTATAGCTAAAAATGTTTGTAAAGGTGGCAAAAAAAACGCAGGTTAGGTCAAACGTATGTTTGTAACCAACCCCCCCCCCCCCTCCTTTCTGATAGGTTGCTAGGGAAATTAAGAAAAAATTATCAGAATCGGGTAAATGATGTGATTGTAAGAAAAAATGTCCTTACAACTCTTTTCCGAAAATGCTTTCCCTCTAAGTTATAGTCATTTGAAGATTTGAATTTCCACCCTTTAAAAACGTGTTTCTGATTGGTTTTTCTTCAATAACTCAAAAACTCCTGCACTTTAAGGTCTTAATTGAAAGTTAAAAAAAGAATCCACGTTTATTTTTTTATCTGTCTGTCACTAATACAAACGTTGATATAACGGTTAGGGATGGCACTGTATCGATAATATATACGGATAATATGACAATTTGCCATTCTGCACCTTAAATATGTCAAAACTGGTGCCTTCTGGATAAAAATTTGGCAGCATTAATTTTGTAGAGGTTAAAATTGCCTATGATTTAAAAAAAGCACTCACAGAAATGGTCACGATAAAAAAAAAATTGTTTTTGTTTTGATGGAGCCGATAGAGCTGCCTAAGGGAAGGGCGGGCTCGGAACGAAAAATCTAACTAGGTGATACTTAAGAATATATTTCTCAATATGCTCAAAAATTTTGGCTACTTTAGATGCAGTATTCTTTGACCTAGAGTACTGTAATGCTTCAAAAACGTACAATTTTCAAAATCGATTTTCAATTTTTTGGAAAATTATGAGAAAAATGTTGCTCTGAGTAAAAAACACGCAATTTGACAATATAGTAGGATACATTTTTCCGATCATTTTCGTTTTTTTGCTGTGATACATATATAATGAGATATAACCTAAAATCACTTTTTTGGTACCCTCAGTTTTAACCTGTTACTTTAAAATATGACGAATTTCTTACCATCAACAATAATAATTACCATACTTTTTTTTTTAATTTGAATATCTTAAACTGAAAAAAGTAATGCCTAATAAACCATAAAACAAATTTTTCTTTTTTTAAATAGAAAAATTAAGATATACATCATTCGCCAAAGTAAACACTACCGAAAACAACAACTTTACTAATTTTTGCAATTTACGTGCTCAGAATGAACATCATTACGGCATAAACAAGCTTCATAGCGATTTTGCAGGTGATTGAACATATTCATAAATAGTGGTCAAGTGAATTTGAAGGGTAATCGAAGTCGATTCCACGAGAAATTCTTCTGTTTCAAATTGCTTGCGGAGAAGTTCTAATGAGCGTTTGGCTGTGTGGCTTGTGGCGTCATCCTGTTGAAACTGTAAATTTTGTGCGGGGAAAATATTTCTTAAATCTCTCACAAAAGGTATGATGAGGTTCTGCCTGTAACGTTTTTGACTAACAGTAACTGTGTGTTGATTCTCGTCCTCAACAAAATAAGGACCGTGCCTCGATACAGAACACCAAATCGTAACTCGAGCACTGTGAAGTGGTTTTTCTACAATGAAGTCAGAGCGTTCAAATTCAAGAAATCGAGTTGTCTGTCTATTAATATAGCCATTCAGGTGGCCACGACTTTCGTCCGATAGCCCTACATTTTTCAAGAAATCGGTATGTTCACATACTAGGCTACCCACGTGTCCACAATAAACTTTTCTTGAACGTTTGTCCACAGCGTTTGGTCGTTGTCCAGTTTGAATACGATATTGATAATCATCAATGCCTTTGAACATTCTACGTGTGTATGATTCACTGATGCTTAATTTATACGCAGTTCGTCGAAGATTTCTTTGTGGAGACCGCAAAACCTGGTCAAGAATCCGTTCTTCATTATCGTTGGTACATACTGTTCTTCGACGACCTGAAGAACCATTGCGGTGGCACAACACGCCACCAGTGCCACGAAATTGCTCAATCGTTGCTAATATTACGCTTTTACTGGGTGCAGCTTTATTAAATTGCTCTAGATATTTTTAAAAAACATGTTTCAAACTTGGGCCATTACTCCGTCCACTTCCGTATGAACGGAAATAATGTTCCACTATAAATACCTTCCTCAGTTACCAGAACCATTTTCAGGTCGATTTTAACAATAGCGTAATATTAGTATGACAGTTAATGACAAGTAAGCGAAACATAACAAACAGACATTGCCCAAGCCATTTCATGGCCCTTCATATTTCGGTACTTTTTATTTTGGCGAATAACGTAAATTACGTGTTTTGCTCTATGCATGCCCATTTTCCCCTCTTCTTAATGTCATCTTATCTTAGACAATCTAATTATTATATTCTTTATTTGTGACCTCAAAAACCCTTAAAATTTAGTTTCCTACAAAATACAACGTAAAGTACGTGTTTTGTTCTTTGTATGCCCACTTTGGAGCACTAATTGAGTGCGTGCTCAGTCATATTCCTGAGTTTTGACTAGACTCACTAACGATCACTTTTCTATTATATAAATTATTTCTATTTTTATAAATGTTAACATTTCGATAACAATTCAGTTATCGTCCTCAGTGAATGGTAATAAATTTAAGAATGAATGATGATGTCACTTTTTAATGGATTTGTCACCTCCAAGCCAGCTTAAGAATATTTAATTGATTAAATATCTAGCTCTTTCCTAGAATAAAATAATATTCCATAGTTTATCGTTTATCATTGCATTAATAGCAGGCTTAAGGCGTTTGCATATTTCATAAATATATTTTGTCATTTCAATTAATTCTTCAAGGTATTACCATTTACTGACGACGATAACTGTAATTGTTATGAAAACGTCTAAAGAAAAAAGAAAAATAGAAAATGTACGATTTAATACTCAAAAGATAAGTTTTTTAAGTATAATTAATCTGTTTCCATAAATTATAAATATCCGTTAGAAAACGTATAAATAGGGAAGCTTTGAAGAATTCCACAAATTACCATGCAGTAAATTACTCTTGGATTAGTAACTACTACAGATGTCCAAATCCACGTCTATGCAATTAATGTACTTTACTACGCAACTCATTCATCATTCTAGGAAAGGACCCTCGGTTTTTATTATTGAATGTTACTTTTAACCAGTGTTACAAGATAGCACACAGCACAAGCGTATGCCGCAGTTCTATTATACAGTAGAAAAAGCATTAGCAATAGGTAATAGCTAACGTGGCTATTTTTGTGTAGGTGGGTAAATTTGCGTCAGTGGCTGTGTATGCATGTATGCGTGTGTGCGTATGTGCGTGTGTGCGTGTGTGCGTGTGTGCGTGTGTGCGTGTGTGCGTGTGTGCGTGTGTGCGTGTGTGCGTGTGTGCGTGTGTGCGTGTGTGCGTGTGTGCGTGTGTGTGTGTGTGCGTGTGTCGTGTGTGCGTGTGTGCGTGTGTGCGTGTGTGCGTGTGTGCGTGTGTGCGTGTTTGCGTGTGTGCGTGTGTGCGTGTGTGCGTGTGTGCTGTGTGCTGTGTGTGCTGTGTGTGCTGTGTGCGTGTGCGTGTGTGTGTGTGTGCTTGTGTGCGTGTGTGCCTGTAGGTGTGCGTGTGGTGTGCGCGTGTGTGTGTGTGTATTGTGTGTGTCTGTGTCTGTGTGTCTGTGTTCTCGTGTGTGTGTGTGTGTGTGTGCGTGGTGTGTGTGCGTGTGTGCGTGTGTGCGTGTGTGCGTGTGCGTGTGTGCGTGTGTGCGTGTGTGCGTGTGTGCGTGTGTGCGTGTGTGCGTGTGGTGTGTGCGTGTGTGCGTGTGTGCGTGTGTGCGTGTGTGCGTGTGTGCGTGTGTGCGTCTGTGCGTGTGTGCGTGTGCGTGTGTGCGTGTGTGCGTGTGTGCGTGTGTGCGTGTGTGCGTGTGTGTGTGTGTGTGCGTGTGTGAGTGTGAGTGTGTGTGTGTGTGTGGTGTGTGCGTGTGTGCGTGTGTGCGTGTGCGTGTGTGCGTTTGTGCGTGCGTGTGTGTGTGCGTGTGTGTGTGCGTCTGCGTGTGCGTGTGCGTGTGCGTGTGCGCGTGTGTGTGTATGTGTGCGTGTGTGCGTGTGCGTGTGTGGTGTTTGTGTTTGTGTTGTGTATGTGTGTGTGTGTGTGTATATGTGTGTGTGTGTGTGTGTGTGTGTGTGTGTGTGTGTGTGATGTGTGTGCGTGTTGTGTGTGTGTGTGTTGTGTGTGTGTGAGTGTGTATGTGTCTGTGTGTGTATGTTGTTATGTATGTGGGCGCTATGTGACTGTGTTTGGTTGTGTGTGCGTTTGTGCGTACGTGGCTATTTTTGTGTGGGTAGGTGTGCGAGTTTGTGCGTGTGTGGCTATCTTTGTGTGGATGGGTGTGCGTGAGTGGCTGTGTGTGCGTGTGTGTGTATGTGTATGTGTATGTATGTGTGTGTGTGTGCGTGTGTGCGCGCGTGTGTACGTGGGTATGTGTGTACGTGGCGGTGTTTGTGTGGATGGGTGTGCGCGTTTGTGCGTGTGTGGCTATTTTTGTGTGGGTGGGTGTGCGTGAGTGGCTGTTTCTGTGTAAGTGGCTGCGTGTAGGTGAGTGAGTGGGTAAG
>JARFJB010000190.1:125000-194738 GCA_036346205.1 Vesta saturnalis
CGTGTGTATGTGCGTGTGTGTGTATATGTGTGTGTGTGTGTGTGTGTGTGTGTGTGTGTGAGTGTGGTGTGTGTGTGTGTGTGTGTGTGTGTGTGTGTGTGTGTGTGTGTGTGTGTTTGTGGGTGGCTGTGCCTGTGTACGTGTCTTTGTGTGTGCGTGAGTGTGTGGGTTTGTGTGTGTGCGTGTGTGTGTGTGCGTGTGAGGGTGTGTGTGCGCGTGTGTGTGCGTTTTAGTGTGTGTGTGTGTCTATGTGGGTGTGCATGTGAGTAAGTGTGTGAGTGTGTATGTGTCTGGGTAGGGTGTATGAGTGTGTATGTGTGTGTTTGGTTGTGTGGATGCGTTTGTGCGAGGGTGACTACTTTGTGTGCATAGGTGAGTGTGCGCGTTTGCGCGTGAGTGGGTGTATTCGTCTGGATGGGAGGATGTGCGTAAGTGGCTGTGTGTGTGTGTTTGTGGCTTTGTGTGAAGGTAGGTGGGTGGGTTGGTGAATGTGTGACTGTGTATGTGTGTGTTTGGTTGTTCCTGTGTGTGTATGCGGGTATGTGAGTGTGTATGTGTGGGAAAGTGTGAGTGTGTATATGTGTGGGTGTGTGTGATTGTGTACGTGTGTGCGCGTGTTTGTGTGTGGGTATGTGTGCCTGTGTGTGTATGTGGGTTTGTATGTATGTGGGTATGTGTGTGTGAGTGTGTTTGGTTGTGTGTGCGTGTGTGCGTTTGTGCGTATGTGGCAGTGTATGTGTGGATGGGTGTGCGCGTTTGTGCGTGCGTGGCTATTTTTGTGTGGGTGTGTGTGCGTGAGTGGCTGCGTGTAGGTGAGTGAGTGGGTAAGTTGGTGCGTGTATTTGAGTGCTTGGTCGTGTGTGTGCGTGTGTATATGTGGGTGTGTGTATGTGTGAGGTTAGGTGTGTGAGTGTGTGTGTGTGTGCGTGTGTGTTTGTGTGTCTGTGTGTGTGTGTGCGTGTGTGCGTGTGTGTGCGTGTGTATGTGTGTGTATGTGTGTATGTGTATGTGGGTGTGTGTGGGTAGGATGTGTGAGTGCGTATGTGTGTGTTTGGTTGTGTGTGTGTGCGTTAGTGCATTCGTGGCTGCTTTGTGTGGATGGGTAGGTTGGAGGCTCTGTATGAGTGTGTTTGGTTGTGCGAGTGTGTGCGTGTGTATATATGTGTGTGTGTGTGTGTGTATGGGTGTGTATGGGAAGGTGTGTGAGTATATGTGTGTGGGTGTGTGTGACTGTGTACGTGTGTTCGTGTGTTTGTGGGTGGGTATGTGTGCCTCTGAGTGAGTGTGTATGTGTGAGTGTGTGTGTGCGTGTGTATGTGCGTGTGTGTATATGTGTGTGTGTGGTGTGTGTATGTGTGTGTGTGTGTGTGTGTTTGTGGGTGGCTGTGCCTGTGTACGTGTCTGTGTGTGTGCGTGAGTGTGTGGGTTTGTGTGTGTGTGTGCGTGTGTGTGCGTGTGAGTGTGTGTGTGCGTGTGTGTGTGTGCGTTTGAGTGTGTGTGTGTGTGTGTGTGTGTGTGTGTGAGTGTTTGTGGTTGGGTATGTGTGTCGGTGTGTGTGTGTGCGTGTGTGTGAGTCTGTGTGTGTGCGTGTGTGTGAGAGTCTGTATGTGTGTGTGTGCGCGATTATGTGTGTGTACGTGGGTATGTGTGGGTAGGTGTGTGAGTGTGTATGTGTGTGGGTGTGTGTGTGTTTGTGTGTGTGTGTGTGTGTGGCTGTGTGTGTATAGGTATGTGGGTGGGTTGGTGAATGTGTGACTGTGTATGTGTGTGTTTGGTTGTGCCTGTGTGTTTGTATGTGGGTATGTGAGTGTGCATGTGTGTGGGAAAGTTTGTGAGTGTGTATGTGTGTGGGTGTGTGTGATTGTGTATGTGTGTGAGTGTGTTTTTTGGGTGGGTATGTGTGCCTGTGTGTGTATGTGTGTATGTGTGAGGGAGTGTGCGTTCCAGATGCGACCCTTTAGATCCATGAGACGAGTTTTACGGCGGCCGCATTAATGCCAGCAAGCTCTACCATGAGTGTGACGGTATTAGTGAGAAAATCATGTATGACGTGTGCTCGGTATACTCTTATGTTAATAAATAATGTAAATATCCTGTAGGTCATCCAAAAATTCATGTAGGTTTAGATTGCAAGAACATTTCATTGGATACGGTAGAGGGTTTAGTTGAATGTCGTGTACTACCGCCCTCTAATCTCCATCAACCTGATTTACACCTAAAAATGCACGGCAAGTTTTTTATTTGTTATGTAGGGCTTGTGGCGCTGATCTAAATGAAGGGGAATGTGGGTATAGTGAACTCGGGCGTAGTTTCGTAGGAACGTTTGTAGAGGATGAGTTGCGTAAGGCTATCCCTAAAAACTATAAAGTTTTGAACGTTTTTGAGATTTGGGAGCATAAGGTAACCACATGTGACAAATCCACGAAGCAGGGTGGACTGTTTGTTATTGGAGGTCAACTGTAATTTAGTATGCAATAGAAGGCGAAGGTTATTTAATCGCGTGTTGTCGTTATAAATTCGTATATAGGTAGAAGGCTACAGCATACACTGGAAATTAGAAGAAAATGTAATAACATTTTTAGAATCGCTTTTATAATAAATCCTATTACGAAAAATCATATTGTAAACAAAAAAGAGTTATCTATATCAGAATTAGATTTCGTGTCAGATACAAATTAATTAATTAATACATGTTTAACCTCGGATATTGAAAAAAATTAGAGCTAACGCTTAAATTGCATAAAACGTAATCGATATGTTTTAAGTTAAACTGGCACTAATAGATATTAATAGCAATAAACAGTTCACAGGGGTCTAAACAGTTCGTGGAAATATGCTATTGCTAAACAAGGTCAAATTCTTGGAAGTAGCAAAATAAGCATCTTAACCGATCTTATCCAATCTTACACGATTCTACCCGAACTTATCCAGTCTTATACGATCTTATCCGAAGCCGACAAGGTAATTACTTGTTTAATTATGCATAATGTTGAAGGTGATATTTTCTCAAAGTAAAATAAGTATGTTGTAAATAAAATAGGTCTTAAAGAGATGTAATAATAATTTTTAATAACAATTATGCCTCTTTATGACAAACCCTATTACGAAAACACATTGTAAAAACAGTTATCTAGATCAGAATGGTATTTAAACTTCAGATAGAAATTAATTAATTAATTAATAGCCAGAAAATACAATATGTTAACCTCAGATATTGAAAAAAAAAAATTTGAGTTAACATTTTGAATTCAAACTTAAAGATTGCATAGGTCATAATCGTTTAAGATCTAGGTTTTATATCCTTGATAAAAAATCTAACTAGCTCTACTAATAAACACAGCCTAAATAAAATCTTTTTTATTATGAAAAACACTTGTCATCATCTTATCCTCAAGGCCTAAATATGTCCCCCTCAAATATGCGAGTACAAAACAAGCCGACAAAAAACGACCGATAAAAAATACGCCTCCTACGTGGGCGTAATCAAAAAGTAGAGGAGAAGGTGTCCCAGTGAGCGGGGTTTGTGACAAATAAAAGTGGAGGGGATGGTGTCCCTGTTCTACTGACGAACCTTTTGTCAAAGTTGAAAAATTAAAACATATGTTTTAATTTTTCAACTTTGACAAAATTGTTTACATCTTTAACAATTCTTACAAATATTACTACTGACGAATATAACTGTAAGTGTTATCGAAACGTTTAGATTGTATAATTTAAATACACCATTAAAAAACCCAAAAAAGATAAGTATTTTATTATGAGTGTTAATGGTGAAAGTTTACATTTTCATATTTTTATGTTTGGTGTAGTTGCTCCGCCCCTTAGCGGTCGTCTTAGAGGCATGAAAATATTTTCCAGCGATTGTTTTCTTAGCCGCTTTTATTAAATTTTTTTTTCTAAATCTAGGAGATCAATAGCTTCTGATATACTGCGGCTACCTCTTTTAATGAGACTCCCGGTACATCTAATATAAGAGCAAATATAAATAAGTTAGGTATACCTGTATTGCCACTGATTAACTTTTGTCCCTTTTTGCTAATATATCACGAATTAGGCATAAGATAGTTTTGAGCAGGCCGTATAAGACTTTTCTTCTTCCGAATGTCCTATTAGTTCCTACATATTTTGATGTTATTTCAACCGATATATTAATGGTAGAAGTACCCAGATCGGTATATGTAAGTGGTAAGTTTTTGAGCATTTTTTCTTTGTTTTCAAAGTTGAAGGTTGATCCAACTTTTATTGTTGGTACTATATGTGATTTTAAGTTTAATTATAACTTTGTGTTACATATTGTCTTATACTATATTTTTCTTTGACTGTACATTCAAAATTTAATCTAACCTTTACCTTTGTTACTATGTTTGATGTTAATAGTAGTTAATTAATCCTAAAAGTAGGCAATTAATGTCGGGAGAGCTAACAGGGCCATTATCGTTATTTATCGTTACCCTTCAATTGAATAAAAGTGAAAAGACGATGGAAACGTTAAGTTGTCACGGTTCGCAACAATAGCGAAACAGATTTGATAAATGAAAGATTAAATTAAATAACAAAGAACTAACTATAGCTCGAAAATCTACATCAAAAATAATTTAAGCATTTGGTCGCAAATAAACAAGGGATTTCAAGGTCGAAGCAGACAGGCCCCGTTGCCGACGATTGTGCAAGAAATGAATGATGGGTCGGTACGTGGAATGTTAGAGGTATTAATGGTAAAGAATTTGAAATTGCGAATGTAATGTTCGAAAGGCACCTTGATATTCTGTGTGTATCGGAGACAAAGCGCAAAGGAAAGGATGTTGTGGAGATGGAGGATGGCAGTCTAGCACTATTATCAGGAGTTGACATTGAAGTGCATTGCACAAAAGGAGTTGGGGTGATTGTAAGTGAAAGAGCGAAAAGGTGTGTTAAACAATAGGAATTGGTATCTACCCGGGTAATGTGGGTTAGAACGACAGCGGAGTTTCGAAGAAAGGTAAGGAGTTTTAAAAATAAAAGGGGATGTCAGCGACAATGTGTGAATCTTGCGAAAGCTAGGGAGGTATGCGAAGCTAGGGAAAGCATGGAGAAAGATTGGCAATGAAACATAATTAAAAAGCATGGATTGTTTTGCCTATCCCGCAAGGGTAGGGGTAGTATAACCAACAAAAGTGTTTACAACACTAATCTAGGTTAGAGGCATTCGATATATAAATCGAAATATCCAATTTTTTTATCGGAATTCCGAATGTCAGTCGGAATGTTTGAGTTTGAGTCTAACTTTCTGAGTTTAAGTCTGAATTTTCGAGTTTTAAGTCGAATTATTAAATTAATTAAAAGTGATGTCGACCTTTCAATTGCTTTGTGTCAAACCAGTATCTATAACAAAATCACTTTATGTATAGAGAAAAAAAAAATGTGCGTCCGTATTCAACTGACAAAATACGTTTCTTGCTTGCTTTCATACCGTGTTCTGTTACTACCATCTATGTCTCACTCAAGAGTCATATTTAAAATTATTATGAATTGTCCATTAAAGGTGCGTTGGTGCTTGCTTTTCAACTCAGTTGCTCGTGCTTAAACATGGCCTAGGTAGTCGATTATGTAATATGGGGAAAAACCAAAGCCCTTGTTCTTGGATAGGAAGTTACACTGTCCCGTGGCAACACTTTACTGAAGTTAGAATTAATTCATTTAGTTGGGAAATATTCTAGTGCTAATAACCATTTGTAGTTGAGCACAGAGACGGTTGTTACTTTCGTTGGCGAATACATCTTTCTCCCTAATTTTAATTTAATGTTTACTTAAATCGATGGAAACACTGAAGTACTAAATACCAAAGATTTATTCATTCTTATATGGCGTCCCGAACCATATTCAATATTAACTAATCTGAAATAAGGTAGTGTAAACGTCAACATTTCGAAATTCGATCACGAACCTAATTTGCAAATTTGGCGGCATTAGTATATTTCTCTCTTATATATATATATATATATATATATATATATATATATATATATATATATATATATATATATATATATATATAATATAAATAGCTTTTCACTATTTGGAACTAACACGCAGGTTTCGGTAGACCCGTCTGCGGCTATGATGACGGTGAATCGGGTTTGCTGCAGGAAAGTGTGTTAGTAATACACACGTTAAATATCTATTGGGAAAAAATTCTATTCGAAATACAATAAAGTACATTTATATTAAATCCGCCTGGGTCTGTTTCTGTAGTTGGGCGTAACTGCAAACAAAAAACCGGCCAATAGCTGGGATAATAGCTTACTTTGTTTTATCACCCTCTGAAAAGAAAATGGTCATTATTCTTTTGTGTATAAAAGCAGGTATACAGAATCTTAATAGTTCTATATAATTAGGTCAGAACATAATTGATAATTTTAAGCTTACATATTTTATTTGATATCTTACGGCTTTTAATATCTACAGGGTTAAATTACTGGACCATTTTAACGAAAAAACTTATTTCTAATATTTACAGGGTACTAAGAAATACTAATTAACAAATTAAGGAGCTGGAAATATAAGGCAATTATATACATTATTTACAACTTTGTAGAATACGAATCGTTAACTAAAAGTGCTAACCAGTTGGTGGTTTTAAAAGGATATTATTTTCAATTGTAACGACCAGAAATTGGTAAAAAGCTGAGCTTTTATTCGAGGGCAGCTATATAAAACCGCTCTGTATAACCGATTTCCTGTCCAAAAAAAGACGACGTTCCATAGACAGATTCCGTATACTTAATTCATTGAAAATAGAAACTTGCTTGTTTCCAAATAAACGGAATACGATTAATAATAAAATTAAGTACATTAACGTAAACTAAGCATTAAGAATTGCAGCCCCTTTATTAAATTAAATTAAAACCTTATACCAGATATTTCTATGTATTTTCCTATTTCTTTTAAGTGATAATATTGATTTAAAATACGGCTTTGATTGCTTTTCATTTACCGGAACCACATCTGAGATTACACATTAAATCTGTCCCATTTAAGAATAGAACGATTATAGTATATTAAGTATTAAGAACAGTAAGGACAGTTTACCGATCGACGATAATGTCGCTTCGCTCAGTCGCCAATATTGGCGGAGATCGGTAAACTCCTTACTGTTCGAAATGCTTATGCTATTTTTTGTGCGATCAACAATACACTTGATGGCAAAATGTAGGCCAAACACATTTTATTTTATCTCAAAATTGCTTAAAAGATGACCATAAGCCGAGCCACAAGCGTATGTATTGTTTCCTTAGTAACCTGAATGTTAATGTGACAGTTGTAAAATAATTGTGTCAGAAATTCTAATCAGTAAACTATTATTATTATTATTATTAAACCATTATTATTATTATTATTATTATTATTATTACCATTTCCAATTGTAACAATTGTACATTTAATTTTAATATCAATAAATAATACTATACCCAAAACTCCGGCAGGTGTTTCAGTAAACTATGAATTTCACTTACTGTTCACTGAACGGTAAGTAAATTACTTACCGTTCAGTTAGACTCATTAAACAGTAAATGCCACTTACTGTTGTCAAAACAGTGACATTAAGTTGACAAAAATGAACGATCGCACAAAAAGAATATTACTTATTCGTAATAGCCACCTCAGACCCTTTGCACTTACATACTTTAACCCATTAACGCCCAAGTTTATTTTTTGTTAGATTTTTATGAAAATTCCAATATTTGGTTATTAGGGCTTCCTAAAGATAATTAACACACTAGTTTTTTTTTCAAAAAATTCCGTCCTATAAATAGGACGTTGGGAGGAAGTGTTCAGTTGTAGGAATAAAAACTTTATAAAAATTATTATTTAGCAAAAGTCTATCCTACTGTGTCAGCTATTGGCGAATATGTTACAATGCATCCTAATGTAGGTAAGTATGTAATTAAAATTAAAGATAAAACAACAAATTTTTACGTACATTTGTGATGATACTTTGGGAAAAACTTAGTACATAATGTATCATTGGACGTGCTGCAAAATTTTATTGGTTTTCCCAAACAACTTGGCGTCGTTGTTTCTCCCGTTTCCCAAGAAAGCGTCCTTTCTGCCGAATCTAACGCCGTCTGGAACATTTGACCGTGATGTTGAAAGTAAACTAAATAATCTACCTTGTAGTACTTGTTTTCCATGTTCAAATTTTCAACCTTTTTAGAGAAGTGTATTTCGAGCCATGTATGGAAGTGTTGACAACAGCCATATCTACGAACAAGTAAACATCAAACATCGTGTTGATCTACACCTCAAATATATCTATTGTAATTATTTATCACATTTGGTTGAGGCACTATCGACCGTTCTTTAGTAAAAGCTCAATTTCATCAAAATTTGTTCCCAGTGTTACGCTTTTTTGCCCTTCCATCTAACAATACCAGTTTTATTTTTTGAAAAGAAACGGAACTCATATGTTCCACGTACTTCCTTTTCAAATTCTTCGGCTGGGCTACGTGGACATTTTTCTGTACAGTTTTCCCTAATAGTGCCTGTTGCTCGAAATTCTAATTCTCTTTGCTTGCAGAAAAGCTTATGACTTCTAAAAAAATTGTCAAAGTAAACGCAATAACCTTTTTTGCACGATTTAGCTTTTTCGTTTATGTATCATATCTGTTTCCAAGACAGTAGGATATGTTTACAGGTTGCGAGGCCCAACTCGTCGGTAAGGCTTTACTTACCGACGTCTTTTACTTACCAACATAAAATTATATATAGGTACTATATTTCACAACAAGAACAAAAAATTTGGACATTTCTATTGAAAACGTCACTTTTGACTTTTCGTTTATTTAGTAGAAATTAAATAATTTCAATTGTGGTAAATTTCATACAATCGTGCAAATAACAGTATGAGCATCACGAACATTAAGGGTTGTACCGGTCTCAGGCCAAACATGGCCGTCGACCGGTAAATGTCCCTTACTGTTCTTGATACTCAATACACTATAGACTCTTTCAAAACAGATAACATTTGTGTCACCACTCTAGTTCCAAGAGGACACATTTGCAGTATCCTTTCCACAGTTCAACGAGAAGTTTGAGCAGTAACCGTCAGTTACACACATAACCCAAAGTTCGTAACCAAACCTAATGGGTTTCGCTCTTGTAAATTGTTTTAAAGAGTGATGCCCGTAGTACCGAACAACCCTTTGTCAATCGAGGAGATTATGATGTAAAAAGGCGTTAAACGGCTTTTGTAATAACAAGTGTGGGTAAAAATTAATTATTCCTTAAATCTGAACTCCCTTAATTAATGGAATGATTAATTACTAAATAAGGAAGAATCTGGGTACTTGAAGTAAATAATTTCAAATCTTTACAAAATTATTTTTTGATAGTTGCAGTTAGGTGTTATAGTTAGTTTTAGTTACGGACGTCCATAACAGAAATTTCGGAAGCTTCTGTTGACAAATGCACGATTGTTATTAACACTACATTGAATTTACTGACAGATTCTTTGCTCAATTACAATCCTCTTTCTCGTCATAAATACCGTCTCTTACCATTAATTCATAATTAAATAATTATAACACCAAGAAGGATTCACAGAAAAAGGTAGAAAAATAAATAGCTGAAGAATAAATCATAAAAAAGTTGTTTGTAACCAAGCTGATTAAAAACCAAACACTTCTCATCATACTTTATCCAGTAAATTATCATAATTTAGTCTAAAATTTATGATTAAATACTGTCCGTGTTAGTCGAAACCGTATTTTTACTAAAAATAACCTTTAATTGAATGTAAATAGTAACTGTGAGACTGCACCTACGTGTTTATATCCATATGATTATCTTATGTTATAAGGCAAACATTAATTCAACAAAAGGTTAAAAAGAATAATACAGGATAATTTTTCAAACATTCATTCATTTATCATCATAAAATTTTTATTTACCTTAATATGCTAAGTATTATTTATTTTTTAGAATTTATTAATTTACCTTTCTGTAAAACCATTTTATCTTGCCCTCTTTTAACCAATAACAATATAAAATAAACTCTCATTTATAGCATAATTATGGGACTAAAACGCAAACAATACACATTTTGCGTAAGAAATTTACTACATGCTTTGAATGATAACTTTATTTTTTTCAGTTACACTACTATAAAAAATGCACTTAATCGACTTACTTCGACCTCGCCCTATCAAACGACAGAGACTAATACGTTTCGACGTTTATCCATCTTTCAAATACTTCTAGCTGTAAGCAAGAATTAACTGTAATTTTTCTCCATGAAAAAAAGTCCAAATTTCTGTAATATTAGCTTTATCTACTCGATAAAACTAAAGAGTTACATTCATTCAAAATATAATTGAAATAAAAGGGCGTACATAAATTGCAAATCACATAGCTTAGACTGTAACAAACTAGAGTGTTTTAGTTAGAAAACTTTTGTGACCCACATATTTAATTTATACAATAAACCGCACATCAAAGACCAAAGCTTTAGATTTAAAATATGGAACAGCAAAAAATTTATGCATACAAGCACGGTAACAATCAAAGTTGGGTTGATGCAAAGTTTTACAAATTTGATTATATATATATATATATATATATATATATATATATATATATATATATATATATATATATATATATATATATATATATATATATATATATATATATATAATTTAATCAAACAAACAACACAACAAGACTTTTAAATTGTATTACAATATTACTTTTCTTTCATTCATTCCACAGGCCGGAATGTGCTTGTTTTTTTTCCGCAAGTTTTTTAAACATCTGAGCAATGTCTGCTTGCTTTGTATTTTCCTTACACTTCTGTAGAAAAGTGGAGTGCAGAATGTGTAATTGAATGACTTCCTGTGCCGAGTAACATGGCTCACTTTCAGCAAACTTTAATAGTGTAGAATACGCGTCAGCAGCTTTCGCCCAAGAAACTTTTTCTGTCACGGTTTCTTGATCTGATGATTCACTATTAAGCTTTTCATTGTCGTGGTTTTGGGTTTAAAATACCATTGATTAAGCCCTCGCTGGTTAAAGTACGCGACACTTCTATATTTTTATCAGCACTGACCCAATCATCGATTTCTGCTAGACTTGCATCATTCTCGGGATCGGAGGGAGACAGTCTATTAAACATGGAAACAATTTCAGGAAGTGGATCGTCAAATCCCGCGACATCATCTCCATCTCAAGAATGCTGAATTATATTCTTTGATACCATCTCGGGCTATCTTTGCGAGAAACACTCGGTTCGCTCATTCACATCACCAGTATGCAGTACAAATCGCCACTTATCTTACCCAACGGGCGCAATCCATGTTTTTCTACACGGCTTCTAAACTCTGGAATGATCTCCCTAGTTCCTGTTTTCCTGTCACTTATGATATGAGAAAATTTAAGGTAGCTGTTCATAGGCATCTATTGGCAATTCATCATCCCTTTATCTACCCTCCTAAGTGTTCCTGAGTGCTTTAGCACGATAGGCCAAATTTAGCCGGTTCAGGTCCACAATTATAAAAAAAAATCTGCAGCTAGCATTACAGATGGCCACAACTTCCTCCATGCTAGTTGTAAGGTATTGCCTTTCACTGTCTTCCATGCGCAGGCAATGTTGAATACAGCATCCTTAATTGTGTAGGATTTCAGAAACTCTTTGATTCATCCTTCGTAATTCACAAGCTCTCGCAAGAAACCCCGTCGGTAGTATCATTTCATATTTTGAATTACTCCTTGGTCCATAGGCTGTATGAGAGCCGTAACGTTCGGAACAAGGAATACAGCAAAACATTTCCTTTCCGCAATTTAAGCTCATTCGGATGAGCATTGCAGTTATCAGGCAACAACAAACACTTGCTGTCTTTAGCCATGCCGATCTTGTGGAAATGTTCTTTCACTGAGGGAACAAACGTTGGAA
Source organism: Vesta saturnalis (assembly GCA_036346205.1). Lineage (NCBI taxonomy): Eukaryota > Metazoa > Arthropoda > Insecta > Coleoptera > Lampyridae > Vesta > Vesta saturnalis. The sequence continues at coordinate 136,930 of JARFJB010000190.1, forward strand.
AAACCAGTTTTTAAAAATGGTTGTGTCCATCCATGAATTCGATTGGGCCGAATACTCAACTGGTAAATGCCGAACGTTTTTAAATGCACGTGGCTGCCGGGATTTTCCTACAATCAACAACTTCACACGATGAGTGCCCGCAACATTTGCACAACAGCACTGTAAGCCGATCTTTGTTTATTTTGTATTCATCTGCTACTTTTTCAGTACCACTTGCGAGGGTTTTGTTTGGTAAACAATGCCAAAGCAAACCCGTTTCATCAGCGTTGCATATTTGTTCTGTTGTTAGGTCGTGTTCTTCTACTAACTCTTCAAACTTATGAACAAATTCTTCTGCCGATTCATGATCTGAAGATTTTTTTCACTCGTTATGTTTAACTTCCGGATACCATGGCGATTCTAGAATCCAGGTAACCATCCATTTGAAAACGTGCACTACTCTGTTAGTATCATTTATTATGAATTCCTTTTGCCTTTTCAACAATAATGGGTCCAGAGATAGGCGCTCCTTCAGACCGTTTAATTGTGAACCGTTCATAATATTGTGTCGAATTGCTTCAAATTTGGTTTTCTTAAAACACGGCGTCCATCGATGGATTTAGTGGAATCCGTGGTAGAATGGAACTTCAGCAGTTCGTCCTTTTGTTTACGTATGCCGTAAATCGTTGAAGAACCGATGCCGTATTCTTTCATTTCATTAAGACGTTCCGATTTTCACCGCGATCGAGTCTTTGGCAAATGTCAAGTTTTTGTTTTATGGTTAGCACCACTCTTTTCCGCTTCTTAGTTGTTTTTACATGCTCTTTATGGACAATGAAATGATGAAATTAATGCACGGCATTCTTCGTCGAAGCCTTGCAGCGAACTAACCACAGCCACTACGGCCGCTTCGGTTGCCACCGGATCGGTTTCGGGAACGTACGTAAAGCCTCAAAATTACACGAAACTGTCCGAGTACAGTATTCTCGATTGCACTGATAAAGTCCGGAGCGGTAGTTTTAAATTTCACATTTCCGGTAAATGTTTCCGAGTATTAGAGCTTTCCGGATGATTCGGTGCCAGATAAAACAGCTTATTCTGGATATACGCATCAAGTGTACTCTGTTGAGCCCGATATGTTATCAGGTTGCTGTGAATCCCGAGGTAGGGGTTGCTTACACAACTCTTTTTTTATACAAAGTATATGTATATTCTTAGGTACTGAGTCCCGGCACCGTTGCTGCCGTAAAAGTAAACTGTATCAAGACATACACGAAAATGGCTAACCACGTTGACATAATAAATTTGAGAGCTTTAAACATTTGTAAATTTAAAATAATACTTCTTTGATCCTAACAGCAATTGAAAATCAAGGTGACACGTCTAATCGATTATTTTAATTTAGTAATGCTATACTAAATTACACTTAATGCACTTAATGGGTGCTTGTTCGTCATGTTATTAAGTAAAGAAAGGAATATATGCAAAATGCATATTTCATAAAATGCACATATAATGGTTAATATACGTAAATATGTATAAATAATTGCTATTAAAGTTAAATTAAACCAATTTTTTTTGCATAAGTTGAATATTTGGCCCATATTTGCATATTTGAACTTTTAGTATATTTATTTGCATAAAATCAATATTTTTTTTATAAAAGGCTATATTTGTATTAAAATCTTAGATAAATTCTTTTTACAGGTATCCTACTAATTGTTTTCTCTGAATGAGTACCCAGGTATACTACATTGTATACAACTTTAATCCATTTGTAAAACCGGTATTTCTAGGGCGGGGGTAACTAGAAAGCTTCTTAAAATACGAAAATAACCTATTGTCGCTATTTTTGCTCATTTATAATATTGCATGTTATAGTGAGTGTAGTGTAGATATTATCCAGCATGTCTTTTACAAAATTACATTCGTGGATTAAGCCATATCCTGAATTTATTTTGGATGGAGACAAGACTTTTTGCCGAGCATACTCAAAAATTGTAAGTGTTATCTGTTTATTATCTCAAATTTTTTACATTTTACTGTATTTATTTAATTTGATAGTTAGATCTTATGAATAATACTAAATTGTGCAAAAGAAAAAACAAATCACTTAAACCTCCCAATCACAAATTACTAATTTCTGTATTACTTCTCTAGATATCTTGCGAACGAAAATTTCTTTTGGATCAACATGCGAAAACACCCGCACACGTAGCAAAAGTTCAAGCAATGAAAAGAACATCCAAGTCTCAGCAATCTTTAAGAGAATGTATTGCAACGAGTTCCACACGAATGCAGCAGGAAGAATTTAATACAGATTTATGTAAAGCATTAATTTCTTCAAACATTCCTTTTTTAAGTTGAAAAATGATAACTTCAAATCCTTTCATCGAAAATATTGTAAATTTAACATTGTGGACGAGAGTACATTGCGAAAAAATTACTTGGAAACTTCTTATACCGAAACAATGGCTCATATAAGAATAATTATTGGTAATAATTACGTATATTTTATTGTCGATGAGACTACTGATAGTTGCGGTCATTACATAGCTCATTTGTTAATTGGAATTCTGCATGAAGTGAAAATGCCGACCTCATATTTAATTGCCTCCAAGCAGATAGACAAAACTAATAATCTGGCAATTACGCGATTTATTCAAGAAGGTTTGTCCAATTTTTATTTACCCGCTTCCACGACTAACGATAATGTGCTGTTGATGATTTCGGATGCTGCACCGTATATGCTAAAAGCCGCTCAAAATTAAAAAATATTTTACAGTAATTTAGATCATGTAACTTGTATGACACACGGGCTAAATAGAGTAGCAGAAGAAATTAGACATAAATTTTCGTTAATCAATGATTTGCTGAACAACGGCAAAAAAGTATTTTTGAAAGCTCCCTTAAGAGTTCAGTTCTATAAAGAAAGGTTACCAGGTATTCCTCTTCCTCCAGAACCAGTAATTACCCGTTGGGGCACATAGTTGGTAGCCGCAGTTTTTTATGCAAATCACTTCGAAAGTATTAAGAGTGTAATACTGGAAATAAACGATTCCGCTGCCGCTATTCAAAAGTGTAAAAATATACTAAATTCCCCACAGGTATCTCAACAACTTGCGTTTATTAAAATCAATTATGTCGTTGTTTCAAATATATTAAAAAAATTTGAAAATCAAGGAATAGCTCTTAGCGAATCAATGGCATTACTAAAACAATTTAAACACTTGTGTAGCAAAGTACGGGGCGAAGTGGGTAAATCAGTTTTAGAAAAATTTTATAGCGTACTGAAAAAAAAATCCTGGTTACGATCGGTAAATAAAGTAAACAATGTTTTAAGTGGCGACATTGTGGCCGATTTAGAGCTAAGCCGAAATATAATTGCACAAAATTAGTAAATGCTCCATGCACTACAGTGTATGTAGAAAGGTCATTTTCGATATATAAGTATATGTTTTCAGACAGAAAGCATAGATTTCTAGTAGAAAATGTTGAAAAGCATTTAGTTATAAGTTCATTTTATAATAATATAAAGAATAATTAGTAAATACGTTTTAATAAGTTTGATTATGTTTAATATTTTTTAGTTTGTGGAATTTGTAAGTATATGTTCAAAATTGGGCAAAATAAATGATTAAAAACTTGTCTATTAGTCTGCATATTTCAAAAAAATTATTGCATATATTTAACAAATATCGTGCGTATATATGCACATATTCTACGGATAAATCACTGCATATATTCCTTTCTCTAGTTGTAAGCAATTTTCTAAAGCTATTGTAAATAAATCGTTGTCACGTCTTAAGCTTAGTTCTTCCTATAAGTACAGTGTTTCCAATTTACGCTTTGTTTTAGCACAAAAGATCCATTCATGTGTTTAACTTAAACCCACGAATCATTGTAATAAATAAAACGCATTGTCATTACCGTAAGGTTTTTTTTTATTGGTGCCCCATTTTACCTATTTAAAGCACGTCTTAGCGTGTTTAAATCGAACTTTCAAAAACGCACGTTTTTTAAAGTTACCATGACAACACCAACAACTCAAGAAACGTAAAGTCTAAATGATAATTTTTTGATTATTGATCTGACAGGAGTACCTTGTAACGTCAAATAAAATGTTACTAACAAATTCAAAAGCTTTATTTAAACATTATTTAACACTTTTAATTTTATAAATGAAAATAGAAAGTAACAGTTAGTATTTAAAAATTATTATTAATTTTATTAAATACATAAATAAAAAGTTTACCTCGAGCAGGATTTGAACCTACTTTGCTAGAGTACCGCGCTAACCAACTGCGCTATTGAAATACAAGTCCAAATCGATGTAAATTTTATCTTTATGTATGTAGAACTGATGTAATAATAATAATATAATAATACAGTTAGTATTATTAGATATATTAATTTTTATTTACATATTTTACATTATTAGTTCTAATTAGTAGTAGAAAGGCATCTTGGCCGCCATCTTGTATTTTGTGACGTCACAAGCCCAGCCCCCTGGGACACCTTCCCCTCCACTTTTTATATGCCCACGTTGGAGGCATATATTTTGAGGGTGGGGTCGGCTTCTTTTCGGGGGACTTTTTCAATCCTTGGGCGGAGTTGAGCCCCTAATTTGGTTGTATTAAGAGCCTTTTTGGCTGTATACCCCTTGGAGGTTAGGCAATTGCACGTACATGCAGTGTCCTGATTGGAGGGATTAAAACTAGGCCACGTCTTACTTTTAACCGATTGGTGGTACGTGCATACGCCTTTCTGGCTTATGATTGGTCCATAGCCCCACCACTCAGCCGCTGTGCTCCGATTGGAGTACTAAGTCTCAGCATTCTGATTGGTTATAGTGGGAAATTTGAATTTGTATTCTAGTAAGAGGCACTAATGCTAACTTGTAAGACACGTGTAGATCTTCAAAACTTGCTCTCGGACCCCTTGATGCAACTGTATGTGGGTTCTAACCTAAACAGAGGTGTAGGCCTTCGCCCCCGTTATAAAAATTGTGTATTCTAATAAGGCGGCCCTAATGCTAACTTAAGATAGGACTTGTGTTAGGTAGCGCCCTGGCCCCTTTGAGTTAAAATTAATTTTAGCGCCATCTAGTTGTGTCTTTTTAAACTAGCGGGTGTTTTCTGTAATAAATGTAACGGTAAGACTAACTAGGGTTTGTTTGTGGCGCCATCTAGTGGTGTATAGACTAATGAACATTTTCTGTAATAGAAGTTGAACATGCACACCTCTCTCATTCTATCTCTCGTTTATCCGTTTCTCTCTCTCTCTCCCCTCTATGATTGGAAAGTTGTGTTGTGGTCAATTAATGTGTTTACCAAATATTTAAAAAAATTTCTGTTATAAAAAACATTAAGGTCCAGTACTAGGTGAAATAATAATCATTTTCATCGTCTGCTTCATCTTGAGCGATTATAGCTTATTAACTAGTAAAAACATCTAATACCCTGATGCTGCTTCATAATAATGTTCACCTGTTAGTAATTGTATTTTAAACATACGCAAGGGCTAATGTCTAATATTTTACCATTAATATTACACATATATGGGATTATTCTATTATTATTATTATTATCTATGTTCCCCACGCTACCTTGCAATACTACATAGGATTTCAATTCTTCTTGACCCCTGAAGCTGTACCGCATATATCTTTCTGTACTCAACTCCCGATCAGTAGCATGTTTTCTAATACACGCAAGACAGCATCTTCAATATAGTGGTGTATTCGCCGTGTCTTCTTCTTCTTTAAGCTAGGTTTTGCCTCTATACAGCATACAAGCTCTATCTTAGTTGAATTACCTCTGTCAAAAATATGATTGTAATCAAATTAAGTATACCGGCCTCTTTTAATCTTTGAATTTTTACCGATAAGGGCCTGCGATTCTATCCCATAAGACGGCTTTACATATATGTTCTGTCTCGGGTGAACTGTCGAAAAAGGGCTTTTTAGATTTATAAACATGTCCCTAGGGAAGATATTAGAGTGTAGTTACGGAAACATTTTTAGTTATGACCGGCGATATCATATCTCATATAGGTAAAATTTCGCGACGCGAGGCTTTCGGCGAAGGCTGTTTTGGCGATCCCACTTCAACCCTCCCCGAGCATAACCGAGATTGTGAGACAGGTGTAGAGTGTCGAAACTTGTTTTCGGGTCTTTGCCCCTTATCGTGATCGCAACTTGTTCGTAGGCCTTCGTGCATTGTCGTGGTACCCTTGTCGGAAAATTTGAATGAACTTGCTCTCGGGGCTTTGTCCCTTGTCGAGGCCCCAATGGTAGAAAATTTGAATTTGTGTTTGTATCTAAGTCTCTGCGTTATGGCTGGAAATATGAATCTGTATTACAATAAAGGGTATAATGGTAACTTGTAAGACACATGTAGGGCTTAGCGACTTACTTTCAGGCCCTCGTCCCTCAACCAAAAATTTGAATTTGTGTGTGAGAAGCCATCTATGAGGGGAAATCTGAACTTGTATTATAATAATAATATGGAGGCCTAATGTTAACTTATAAGACGTCTGTCTTATAAGTTAAAGTTAAGGGTTAAGTTAAAGGGTTTCGCGCTAACCATCTGCGCCATCGAGATTCAAGCCCCAATCGATGCAAACTTTGTCTTTATGTATGTAGAACTGATGTAAATTTATTTATGTATTTAATAAAATTAATAATAATTTTGAATTACTAACTTTTGCTATTCAAATACCTCTATTAGTGTCTGGGGAAAACCCAGTAATTACGTAAAGGTAAACACGTTGAACTTCATTTCGAATTTCAAAGGATATCAAACCAAATCAATCAATCTCGATCAAATCAAACAAATCAATTAACCAAAACAATTTCTTATAATTATGAGTCATAATTAAATTTTGTAGGACATTTTGTTTTGGCCTCGGCGGGAATGTATCTACATTACGAGGTCATTCCTTTCTAGTTAATGCGGCTTAAATCACGATCGAAGATTATTTCCTCTGAAGGCTGACCGAGTTTTGCTTTAAATATCTAGAGTAGCTAATGCGCTTTTGCAGGTAACGCTTCTGCTGGATGGTAGCTACGTATATAAAACCGCCCTGTATAACCGATTTCCGGTCCTAGAAGAACTATTCCGCATACTTAATTAACTGACAATAGAAACTTGCTTGTTTCGAAATAAAAGGACTACAATTAATCATAACAAAACCAAATACGTATACATTGACGTATTAACCACATCTGCAATTACTTATTAAATACATTCCAATTGAAAATACGAATAATAAACAATATTTCGTATTCATAATAATCATTTCAAACCATAGGTACATATTTTAACCATCAGAAGTTACCGTTTTTTGTTGATCACAATTCCGCTTGTGTATATTTAATTTTAATTTACATTTAATTAAACCTGCAAAAGTGTACAAGGCCATTGTAGTTACAACTAGTTGATCTACCTGTAAAACGTATTTTTTATCACTATATTCAAAATTCAATAGTGACACATTAATTTGAGTGATATTATTATTATGGTTGTCTAATGATAATGATAAGCGTTGGGTAAAATAAAGCACAGAGTCCTATAGTTGCCTTACGAAATGAAATCGGTGTTAGTTTCAAATCATCAAAATTGAAAATGAAAGTCAGCTTGTATATTTGTCCCCAGGACAAATGTCCATTTTCAAAAACGAAATAGTGCGTTCGTTTGTTTATAAATCTATGGCCTCTTTTGCCCGAGGTATTTCCGATAAGACACTACTTGTATGTAAAATGCGATAATATAATGGTCTGGTTTCGAGTTTGGTTATATTTGTTAATACAAATTTTTACTAGTTTAACTATAAAACGTATTTTTATTACAGTATGCAAAACACAGCAATAGTGTTACATGCTAATTTGATGTTCGTACATTCACAGCAATGTCGAATGATATCTCATAAGATGTTAAATGAGATTGGTATTTTTGAATTGTGATCGATTTTAGCAAGCTGCAAGTTAAGACAAACCAGTATATTTGAATTGCCCTCACGTTTAGGGACAGTTCCAGCTCTATACAGTGGGAGAATCGTTACCTGAAGGTTATGAAGAATTGTTAGCTCAGCTTCTTGTTTGATTTGATTGAGATTGATTTGGCTGAATTGGTTAATTCATTTGGCTGATCTGATTGGTTGATTTGATCGAGAGTGTTTTGTTTGAGTTTGATCTGATTCATTGATTTGATCTAGGTTAATTGCATTGGTTTGATATGCTTCTGCTGATTTTGTTGGTCGATTGATTGATTTGATTAATTATTAGAATACGATTATTAGAATACAATTTCAAACTTCTAGCCAAGAGGCAAAGAACTGACAAGGAGAGACAAACCTAGAATAAGTTCCGGAGTCCTGCAACTGTTGTATGGGTTAGTATGAGGGTCCCCTTACTAGAATACAATTTAAAATTTCCGGCCAAAAACAAAAAATGGCCTCCAAGATGGCAGACAAAACAAGTTAGCCTACAAAATTTAATTATGACTCATAGTTAAGAGTAAATTGGTTGTGGAATTTTGCGGCGAAGACCCGAGAGCAAGTTACGGTGTCCTATACCTTTCTTATGAGATAGAATGAGGCCCCCCTTATTAGAATACTTGCCACGGTGTTTACCGTAGAATATACTCGACCAGGCTAGCAGTTGGTTATCTTGAGCAGTTTAGGTGTGGGCGGCAGATATGCGGCAACTAATTAATGTGGTTTAGAGCTTAAGGAAGAAAAAAAAGGTTAGGCGCCACAAGTTTTCTTTAGGTCCCTAAACTTGAAAAGGGCATAAAAGAAACAATATTGTGAGAGTAAGTGATACTATATTTAACAAAACTATAAATGGGAATTTCTGTAAAGTGTAAAATAAAGTTTGAAATTTTGAATTGGTAAAAAAAATTCCTTTTAATGTGTAGTAAGTAATCAGAATTGGTTGCCAGTGAAAGTGACTTGATAAGTGGGAAGATACTAGATAACAGGGCAGGTAGAAACCAAGCAAAGCGTTTAAAAGAACTTATCAGTAAGCTGAAATAAAAAATTAATTTATGAATACAAAAAAAATATATGATCAACACAGTAATTTATTGAATCGATTCAACGTAGGCATACTGCGCACCTAAATAAATAAAAATATAATAATGAATTAATTGTGCGCTACACAGGACAAAAATTCAGTGTACAACTCTGCGTATAATCTGAATAAAACAAAAAAAAACTTGACTTCCGGCAATTCAATTCCGACTGTACTACCGTAAATGATTTACAAAAAAAAATATTGTTACTATGGTACTGAAGTTACATCAAACACAATAACAAAATAAGCGTAATTAAACACAATGCGGTACAATAGTCGCAATAACTGGGTTGGATGTTTTTTTTTATGGTGAATACATTTCGTTTCTTTTAACAGTGTTAACAGTTATCAAGATTTATATTATAAACTACAACAATGGGAATTTCAACTGAACTTAAACATATGATCAGTGAAATTTTATGATTAAATCGTTAAGTTAACCAATATTATCTATATAAAATGAAAAGGTACGCAACCTCAATGTTTAATTTAACAACGTGAATAGTGATATTAAATTCCAGCAATCCAACATAATCCACAAGAGTTCCTCTTAAGGTATGAGTTGCACAATGGTTATAGTAACAATAAATCATAAATGATACTGATGTAACCTGTTCGTTGCTACGAAGAACAGAACGGTAAAGGTAGAATCGAGTCGCAGACCAGAGAAGATGGGTTGTTGTTATATTAGTTACCAATCGCACACCTTGTAGTAAGGGGTTCCGTCTGGATTTGTCGGTCGTAAATTGAATTTGTGTTCGTTGATGTAATAATTAAATTATTGTTTGTAGAAGCAAGAGTCGTGAACCGTGAACAGTTCACTGTTAAATGTGGCCTAAAACACATGAATGAAACAGGAAACAATTTGAGCAGTTGATTTAGACTTTTACCTGAGTTGATAGGCGGCCAGACAGGAAACGTGCTAAGTATTATCCGGAACTTCCGAAATATAATTGTACAGGCAGGTAATTACTCAACTAATTAATATAAGCCTGTATTCAATTTTTTTTATGTGTGAATGTACGAGATTTAACCAGAATTTCCACATGGCACGAATTTTTAAAAAGAATACAAATTGTTGATAATAGAATGGAACCAGAAAAATGCTCAAAAGTACCTAGCAATGATAAAATTTGGCCTAGGGGTCAGCCTATTGAATTGGAATTCAAAATTGATATCAATACAGACATCTATTATGCTAAATGTGACTTAAAATAATTATTTTTAAACAGTTTACTATTTATGAATATACTGAAACTTTATTGTTAAATAATAATTAGACCGTTACATACTATTAATTAAAAACAGATTGATTTGTTTAACTGATTTTATTGATTGGTTTGATTTGATCCAGATTGATTGATTTGGTTTGATATGCTTTAAAATTGGAAACGAAGGTCAACGTGTTTGTCTTTACGTAATTAGAGGGGTTTTTCCAGACACTATAGCGGTATTTGAATAGTGAAAGTTTGTTATTGTTGGTAATACGAGCCACAAAATAATTACTTTGTGTTAATGATTGGGAAAAACCATAAGCAACTGAACTGTAAAAAAGGCCAAAACGACCATAATTAAGAGTGGAAATTCCGTCAAGGAGCTGAAAGTTCCATGAAGGGGTCGAAAATCACCCCCGAAAAGAAACCGACCACACACTGACCCCCATCCCTCCAGGGGCTGAACTGACAAAAAGACTCTTAATACAGCCAAAAGGTCATTAATTAGGATAAAAATACCATCAAGGGGTTGAAAATGAAATCAAGGGGTTGAAAAACGCCCCCTAACAGAAGGCGTCAAAATAGGGGTGGGAAATGTTCACGGCCACAAGGGTGTGGCTACCCCCATCGTATTTGGTCCTCAAGTGGCCTCATTATACTCAAAAAAAGGATCCACCCTCAACCATCTCGGACTTGCTGCGTGGTATGTGATCTGTATACTAGACCCCCCCACCCCCCAAGGAGGAAGAATTAACTACCCAGAATCGTTTATTTAGTTTTTTAATATTATTTAATTTAATCCTTTTAGATATTATTCAGTTTATTTTTTCATAATTGTTTAGTTTTCCAGAATCATTGATTATTTAAGTTACTCTGTTCATAACTTATAGAATTATTTAATATATGTATGTAAACGTTTTGTGTAAATGACTAACAGCTATAAAAAATGAAAACCCACGCCCCAGCTCTCCACTGAACTTAGCTAAAGGCAAAATACAAAATTAAAGTAGTGTCCCAAAAGGAGGGAATTACAGTATAAGATGACAATTTTATAAAGTTTTACAAATGGAGATGTTCTAACCATAACACTTAAATTTTAAATTCTCCAGATTCTAGATAATCAACATATAGTCAGGGTGGTAAAGGAAATAAAATTTGTTGACGATGTGTAGCCAAATATCTCTGAGGCTATTGAATTTACAATACTGTTTTTACAGACGATATTGCCGCGATAAAACGTCGCGGTCATAAACGGCACCGCACAGAAACGTCACTTCCTAAAATATCGCCTAACTAAACAGAAAAAGTTGCTGTTAGGGCCGAAACACATTGAAAAAAGTAAGATATTCAAAATTTCAACGAAAGTTTATTGTATATGTAGAAGTCCAAACTAGTTTAGATTAGATAAACAAAACTACTGTAACCTAACAATTTTTTTGAATTTTTTTGTTTCATAAATTGTCATATCTTTAATCCCTTGCAACGATAATTCAATCATTTTTAAATGTTATTTTAAGTAATTTTTTTCTGTATCGTGGCCATTACGGCGACATATTTGCTCCGCGTGCTTTAAGTTCGGCGACTTTTTTGGTGACGACATTTTAGGAAGTAACGTTTTTGTGCGGCGATGTTTATAACCGCGCGTTTTGACGCGGCGACACATTAGCAGCGACGTTTTGTCGTACTACCTTTTCTAATACAGTACAATACATGATATATCAATGCCTTGCAATACTGCTGGATTATCGAAAACGCATACTTATCACTTGGGTAATCATTTTAATAGACATTCTGTTTTGCTTGGAAATATGTACACTTATCAGTACAAAGTATTGTTTTCGTTTTTTAACCAATAAATTAAGTTTTCCATTAAATAGAAATGAGCATCCAGTAATCTGACAGATCTCTACAATATTCCAACAAGGCATTAATATATTATGTCAGGCTAGAGACCGCTATATTTTTAAAAACTGTAGGTCATTCACTGTTCTACTGTACAAATGGTACTGTGAGCCTATTAAAAGGGGTTCTTGATTATGTAAATATTTTGTATTAAAGTATGTATTAGAATAAAATTGTGATAAAAAAAGAACACAAATATGTCTAAATGTAAATAAACTTGTCAGTTTGAAGAAAGAAGTTCTTTTATATCTGTTTATAATGCACACAATAGAAATATTTAGTATTCCTGAGATATGAATATTTTTATAAGCACTTGACCTACTCTTAACATTTTGCTACAGATGCACTAAATAAAATTTGTTCTCATTCAAACTGTAACAGATGGTTTGACGTTAATATAAGTTTATCTTTTTTTGAATAACATCCATAAATTTCAACATATTTAAACCAACAATAATTTTTAAAGAAATTATGTTTATATAACTTTTATAACTATGTTATTCTAAAAGTAAGATACACAGTTATAATTAGACTTTGTTGGGAACATTTTATTTAGTTGCAATACTTTAAAAATGCAACACCTGCTATTTATTATTTATTTATAAATTATTGAAAGAACTATATTTAGATAACATTAAAACATTTAAAAAAATCATGATGTGTTTTGTCTTCTGGTTTACCTACGGTGTGTTTTGTTTTCATTTGGCACTTTATACACTTTAAATTACATTAATTATTTTTGAAAAGTAAGATGAACAAATTAAGTGAAACTGCAATGAAGCAACCGTTGCGTGGTGGCGAATCTACACAGCTCTTCAGATAAATAGTAGTGCATATCAAGGTATTTTGTTCCATTCAGTGCGTCATCAATGAAAAATGGGTCAATAATACGATTACCTAAGTTACATTTCATTGCTCATGCTAATACATTAACCAATACGTTCACTAAGTCGCGGTATTATGATCGAGTGGAAACCCTAACCCTAGACTATACGGTCACACTATATTTTCAGTTACACAAACGTCACACTGGGGTCTCAAATTTGTATGATACTTTAATGGTAGCGATTATCAAGTCATATACTTGGGACCATTGTGAAACAATAGCTATTTGTGTATTAAGAGCGTGATACATTGCCGCTGTGAGCGAGAAGTTTGACTCGCGAGAGCGGCAATGTCACTTTGTGCTCGAATTACACATATAATTTCTTCTACAACCGGTGTTTTGTAAAAATTAATAATTATTGATAACCTCAAATTTGACAGTTCAGATTTCAAAACGTGAGCATCACTTTGCGCTACACATGTGTTTTTGTAAGAATGAGTAGAAGAGGGGCACTTGAACTTTTACTTTTTACGTCACAAATGCCCCAGGGTGTGGGGCACTTACCCCACCACTTTTTTACTCGCTCACGTGGGCGACCGTGTTTTCAACCCTTTTTGATCCCTAATTTAGGTCTTTTTGATTTTTTATTAGCTTACGGGGCGACCGCATTTTCTCACCCCTATTTTTTACACATTCACGTGTGAGACCGTGTTTTCAACCCCAAATTATTTTTACATACCCACGTGTGAGACCGTATTTTCAATCCTTTCTTTTCGAAGGCCCTTTTTCAACCCTAATTATTTTTTACTTGTGCACGTATAGGACGTGTATTTTCAACCCCTGATGGAGTTTTTATCCCTAATTAAGGACCTGTTGACAGCAATTGTTTAACCCTAATTATTATTGGTAGTATTGAGGACCCTTTTGTTTTTATTAGCTTACGCGAGGGACCGTATTTATTACTCTTATTTTTATGATTTCTTTTGGGGGTTATTTTTCAAACCTTATGGTAGTATTAAGGACCTTTTGACAGCTAGGACTTTTTTTTTATTGCTAACGTGAGGACTGTATTTAGGGATGGGGGCTGGTCTAGGGATAAGTCTTAGGGTTAGACCTGAGGGCTGGACTAGGGGTTAGTCTTAGGGTGATTTTGATGGTATTAAGGTCCTTCTGGCTATATTAAGAACAGTGCCCCTGGAGGTTGCACACGCATACAATGTTGGAAATTGCATAAAGATTTTTTATTTAGTCTATTGTTTTAAAATGGTCAAATGCTATTGGATGATCTTTTACCTATACGAGAAAACGTATCTTCTAATAAGGATGTAAGATAGCAGGTGTGTTAAGGATTGATCTTGCGTTGGGGAATTTGAATCACAGTAAAATTTAATTATAGAACACTTATTTTTATTGTAAATGTCATAATTATCCCCAGTGAACTATAAATAAAATTACTGACATTCCTAATGAAACAAATTTTTATTAAGTTAATTAATTACATAACAGTTTGTGTCTTCTAAAACGAATATTAAAACATAGTTTACCTGCATTGAAATATGTTTAATATCCATCCGACCGTTAAAATGTTGTACGCCTTAATATTTTTTAAAGAAACTTAATGCTTGTGTTTTATAACTGTAATTAAAAATCTGTAAAATAAATAAAGGGTTAACACCGCACTTACCAGTTCTGTACTTAAAGAACGTTTTGAGGCACTACTTCACGAGTGATAGTCACTGCTTTTGTGTGCTTGTGTAATTAAACTTTCTAGGTTGTGTAAAACTACCTATTGATTTCCCCGTAGTGTAAAATATACAAACAAACCTCATTATCTTTATCGAACTTACTGCAAAACGTATTTACCTTTCTCTTAAAATAAATCGGTTTGAAAAATATTCATATTGTACATACGGACACGCAGATTGTTTTTTAAAAAACCATATTAAGAGTTTGGAAAGTTACGTGTTTTAAATTCCACAACAATATGTAGTAAGAAATCACTGTTCATGTTTACTTTAGCTAATTACCGTGTAATTATATAACTTTGTTAAATTTAATAGTCTAAAATTGATTACAAATATAATATAAATAATTTCTGAAATTTGGTAGAAAGATCACTATAACGGTTCAAAATTTAGTTCGACAAAACAACGAAACTCACTTGGTAGTCAGTAACAACTTACTCTTAAAATAGAATAAAAACACAGTGGTTTCATGATGCACGAAGTTGAAATTTATTATAAGGTAGCGTAACGTTTCGGGAAGCTGACATATTTCCAAACATATGCTTGGTTCCCTTCTTGAGACTTAGTCAATTTACATAATTACAATCCAACAAAGTTGTTATTTTACATATGGACCTAACATCATTATCAGTTTATATAAGGTTATTAATACATATAGAATCTGAATTTTTGTACATTCTTAACATAACAAAAAATTGGTAGATGTGGTATACAAAAGTAACATAAACATCTCCAAAAACCCCGTTATTTTGGAGATGTTTATATTACTTTTGTATACCACATCTACCAATTTATGTTTGGAAATATGTCAGCTTCCCGAAACGTTACGCTACCTTATAATAAATTTCAACTTCGTGCATCATGAAACCACTGTGTTTTTATTCTATTTTAAGAGTAAGTTGTTACTGACTACCAAGTGAGTTTCGTTGTTTTGTCGAACTAAATTTTGAACCGTTATAGTGATCTTTCCACCAAATTTCAAAATAATTTAAAATTACGGTTCGTGACATTTAAAGTTATAAAATAAATAATTTCTTTTTTTAAAAACACACATGCTGAATTAAAAGAAAAAACAATGGGGTTATTTTTTATTACAGGGCTCTTGATTAAAACAATTAAAGCACTAAAAAATCTCTTTTATTTATCAGAATAGAATAGTTGGGTAACAGACGTTAAACGGTAACCTGATTACCTCATCATTTAGAATTAAACATGTACTAAAATAGTTTTTTACAAAATCAAACATAGGTAAATTATGTAATCTAAAATATAGAAACATTAAGGTATAAGGTCCACACACATCCGAATGATAGTCTTGTAATATTGTTTTATTGTATACGAAGCATCGGGAATTCTTCTCTAGGAAACGTAAATGATATCCTAGCGGTGGTCATCCAAAGGAATCAAAATACTCTCCATTACCATTTTCGTCAATGTAGATAGCGGTCCAATGCTGATCTGGTTTGCTTGCAGGATCCGTGTTTACGATAATTGCACACAGTCGAGGTGCATGTCTCGGTAATTGATTAGAAGCACATACAAGCCGAAACACATTCTTCTTGTGGCTGGGGATCGATTTCAAGCATCTCAACACTTGTACCGCATACATCTTTGGAATTGGTATGCGTCCAGTCTTGCAGTAGTAATGCGTTTTCCAGTGCACACATAGGCTCAGTGATGTTATGGTTTAAGCAGCTATATGCTTTTGCTTCCTTTTTCAACTGTTTAATCGACGGGCAACCAGTCTCCCCAGGTTTACTATTGGTTTGTTAAGAAACCTTAAAAACTGTTGTTTTTCACTGCCCTTAACGTGAATTTTGTTAAATAAGCGCAACACTCTCATCAGCTCCTCACGGAAATTGTTGTAATGTACATGACCCCACTACCATTTCAGCCCATGATAATTATCTTCCATAAATTTTATCTGTCGTGACATGGATCCTGATATAAAGTAGCCTCGAGGTGGTTTTATTAGCATTAACGATAAACGACCGTGATCTGTAACCACGGCAATTTCTTTCGGTATGAATTCGTTGTTAACACCACTAAACCCTTGTACGTCCAAGTATGCGTCCATCTATCGGCTGCTGCTGTACACTGAAGCCTGCAGATTAGAACTACCACTTTTAACAGCTAAAATCCACAACGACATTCCGATGTTTATCGATCTCGATCACGTTATCGAATTCTGCATACACTAAGCAGTTAACGGTTACGGTGAGCGCTTCTTCATACCCGACTTCGAGCCGAAAGGAGCCGTTTCTAACTAAATTCCAGTGCGTGCTAGCGTTTGCAGACAGGTCAGGTGTTAGGTCAAAGGCCATTAAACAGTAGCCGTTGGGGTAATCACTTCTGGATATATCGTTACCTTCAATTTGTATCCCGTCAATATATAACGACATGTAGTTAATATTGCAGTGATGAAAATTGAACGGATTTGAGGGGTAGTCACCGTTGAAGGCTTTATTTGCTACAAAGCCTACGATGCATCGTTTAGGTAACTGATCCAGGAAAACATTATCCAATGATTTTCGCTGTATGTCTGCAGGTATAGTTAACACTTTTACGTCGGTCCTTGTAACAGGAAATTTGGGGCTGTTGTTTCTAAAGCTTTAGCGTGCGCAATTAGAACAGATGGATTGATTCGCATACGTCTCACCAGTAAACTAGCGTCTATAATTCGGGTCTTGTAATTTGAAGCGAGTGCCGCCATTAGACTAAAGGTATCTCTTGATCGTACAAATTTAGCCTTTAACTCAACACCACTTATGAGAAACTTTTCTTGATTAAACAAATCCGAGTGCACGTGACCAATCATCTCTATCTGTTTCCCGGTAGCCGCAAGTGCTTGACGTTTTGAGAAACCGTTATTAGCGTTTCCCAGTGTATTCATCTGTCCAGCTGTATCTTTGTGCCATAAGGTACATCCTAGATGTGAACTCTTGGCCTCCTTTTCATAATTTAGCAGCGTTTTGATATATGAACGGTAGGCGTAGGTGTTGTTTGGTTGTGATACCATCTTCTGATTTAAGTAAACCTCCACCTGTGAGAAAAGCGAATGCATTCAATTGTTTACCGGTGCTACAACATCAGCGTCTGTAAGTGGTGAATCATCATGCTTTAGAACTTTAGCTGTAATATACAGCATGGTCTGGCTTAAATCTATATAATCGTTTCCATTTCCGGGGAATACAAATTCTATTGGGGCGTCATCACTCAGAGCTGATAAGGGCTTGTAAAATATCCATTCACCGCTCTCGATACTTGTCTGCGTCGATGGTAAAGCGAACAAATCCAATTCGGACTTGACGCATTCACACGATTGTGCATGTAGAAAAGCCATTATCTTGAAAATATATCGTCGTAAGCAGACTTCTTCTTAGCAACAGCTCTCAGTGGAGACTGATTATTATTATCGGTCAGACGTACTCTTTTATAACCCGAACCATCCATCATTTTATCGATTTTCTCGTCGGCTTTACGCTTAAGGTTTCTACCTGCCTCGTGAAATCTTTCTTGAAACGAATCCTTAATAGGTCGATCCT
This sequence comes from Vesta saturnalis, assembly GCA_036346205.1. NCBI lineage: Eukaryota > Metazoa > Arthropoda > Insecta > Coleoptera > Lampyridae > Vesta > Vesta saturnalis. The sequence goes on from JARFJB010000190.1 coordinate 155,220, forward strand.
CTATGACGTCACCAAGAATATTAGCACCCGTTCTAAGAGCTTCTTTACCAATAGCCTTTGCGCCAGACTTAAATAACGGTATTATACTTCTAAATATACCACCTAACCAGCTCCCTATTCCATGACCGCGTTGATAGGGCACACCTCTGTAAATAGAGGCGATACCGTTACCGGCCTGATTCATGCAATATTGCTGATAAGGGCAAACCATTATTGTACTTTCTTAAAGTGTAGCTTCAGGCACGACGTTCCAAACTAAAATGGCATTGCTGTGCCCGTATCTGTTTTTAAATTAATCTCGATGTTTTCAAATTCCCGTGTCATTACCGGTATGTAGTGTGCAGGCGAAAAAACCACATCTTTATGGCCCCCATAAGCATCGTTTTCTGAAGTAATATTTATTATACGCATAAGCGGAGATAAAACATCACCCACAATTTGCGGTTCAACGATGTCGTAATAAACAAACATCTGAGTTGCTAATCCTATCCATATACTAGCGGAGTGAGGGGGTATTGGTTCCATGGCTATGTTCTGATACGGTCGATAACCCAATTGTAATGCTAGACGTTGTGAGAATCCGAATAGCGAGAGTTGAGTTTTTAATTTCGTAGTGACGCGCTTAGTTAGATTATGATATTCGATTGTTAGCAGTTTACTTATTAGTACATGGTTTTTTAGCTCGCTGATAATTTCTTCTATGCAGGCGTAATTTCCCGAAGCGAATCGTATCACGTACCAGCCATCTTCAATATAAATGATCTTCTCTTTGTCGAGTTGAAAATATTCTGCAGCCTTTTTTAATATCGTTTCTAACACGTTCTCGTCAGGTGGTTCTGTTCGATAATAAATTAAATCATCTGTTGCACTTACAGCAGCAAAAGAACATGGGTACTGAATTTCCGATATCCCTACAGCCCACGAGCCCGTTAATCTTATTCGTTTTGGCAGTTGCGTAATAAAACTTGACGTCATATTACCTAGAAAATACGTCATAGAGCTATTACTCAATAAGGTAAGCTAAAACTCCATTTTTATATATCTCTCAACTGCGAAGCTAACACCCAGCTATTAAATGTGTCACTGTATCCAAGCCACTTGACCAGGTATTGTTTATTTCACCCACGGCCCTTCTCTGCTAGAATCTTATCGACTTTGAATAGAGTATCTTTATCAACCGTAACAACTTGCAATTCTTCTTCGTAAAACGTGCCCTCAACAGGATCGTTATTAAGATCGGTTATTCTATAAACTGGTGGTCTTCTTTTTATCACCGTGCTAATTGTAAAAACTTCCTCGCTCCAATTCGTTTCATATCCCTTCTCAAAGGTGTACTTAGTTCTGGCGATTCTGACATGCTCACCGGATTTATATTTAGGGTGGCGTACTGGACCTAAACCTTTCGCACACAGGTTATTCCACACTTCCAAAATGTTTTTATCGTTTACAGCCGAGGGGGCCATCTTTATACTTGAATGAGGGCTATTGTTGTAGGCAGTCACAAGTCTTTCGAGTACATCAATATATCTGTAGGAATTTTTGTAAGTGAGATAACCCCACATCTTTGTTTTCAATGTTTTATTGAATCTTTCAACTACAGATGCTTTTACATCAGGGTTATTTGTTACATAGAAATTGATATTTTGTTTCTTGAAAAAGTTTTGCACGCTGCTCGCCACAAACTCTTTGCATTTATCCGTCTGTAGATTTGCCGGGGTATCGTCGCAATCCTTAAGAATATCCGCGAATGCTTCAATTACAGATGAGGCTGTCTTTGTTTTAAGTGCTCTCGCCCATGCCCTCTTGCTAAATACATCAATTACCGCTAGTATGTAGTTGTATCCGCTATTGTGTTTACTTAAAGTTCGCATATCACAAAGATCCGCTTGCCACAATTCGTAAAGGTTACTCACAATACATTTATTTCGTGGAAACTTTTTTCTGACTGGTTTATGTACCGTATAAGCTTCCTGCGTCTGTAGCCAGTTTTTTATTTCACCATATCCAGCCTTTACAGCATTAGTTAAAGGTGTTATACCAGCGAACCCTGCAGGGTGAGAGGGATCATAGTATACAACATCCATGTTATGGCCGCCACGAATCCCAATCTAGTGAAAGTCCTCTTCTTCTTCATTGAGAGATTCTTCTCGGTGTTTCCAGCGTTTCACTATCAGCATCGTAATTCTCACCTATAGTTGTGAGAGTCCGTTCCACGCTGGGTGATACAGAAACATCATACCTTTGCGTATTTCCAATAAACTCTCGTGGTATATTTATCTCTTTAATGTACGTCGCAAACTGACGCCAACCGCGCGGGTTTGTGGTTTTTCGTTTTCTTAACGTCTCGTGAACCAGATCGATAATGTTGGAATATGGTATGATCTCGCCTTTTATTGTGACAGTACCCCTTTTGTCCCAAAAAACATCGCTGCTCGTATTCAGTATACGTAACAAATTCGCGCCTTTTCTCTTATATGAAGGCGGAAGCGTTGATACTATCTCGTCGTCTGTCAGACCTTTGCGTTGCGGTAAATCTCTAATATCATCAGCAACAGCGTCACCGCTAATTGTTATACTGGTGAGCTGACGTAACTGATTGGAAAAGTGTAGATACCTTTGACGAACTTGGTTGTACTGCTGCCATTTGTCATAGTCGGTCATTTCAGTTTTTAAAACGTTATCCATGTCGTTACCCAGCTGCGTTAAAATGTTGTTTTGTGTAACATCTGGTGCCTGTAAGCGCTGTATAAGGTCCATCGTTAGAATAATCATCTTCTTCAGAGTGAGGTCCATGGTTATTGAAACAGATTACCCAGAATTCCACCGAGTAATGGTCCTAACAGGAATGCACCACCTTTCTGTACAAGAAACTGTTTCTTCTTTTTTATAGATTCGCCTCGCTGTGCGTCTTAAAGTGTGCTTATGTCGAGAGAGTCGCTGCTTCTGATCAGCTGACAGAGGTACATGACCTTTTAAAATGTTATGTGCACACTCGCAAATGCACTCTACCTGCTTACTACACAAACATTTCAATAAAGCGTTACGTTGACTTTTACTTAATCTGGCTAATGCACGTAGGATATCAGTGTTCTCGCTTAAAACGTCACCCATCATATATGATGTAATCTTTATGACTGTGAGCCTTAAACCCTTTTTTCGCTATATATACCTGGTAGATATCTTGAGGCCCGAATATGTTTGTTCTATAACGTAGCACATCCGGTGTATTCTGTTTTAAATCGAACAATAAATATCCGTGCGGACTTGAAGTAGCATCTTGGTACGCGGCTTCTAAAAATTTTGGGTTGTCCGGCGAAATATGTCTCGCTAAATGCTGTATCTGAGCTCTGTCACGTGGGTTCTTAAACAAAATTATGTAATGTGCGTTGAGAGAAATATCCCGCTGTCCACGTCCTTGATGAAATATGTTCTGCGTTAGGAAAAACACACTTAGATTTCGATGATGACAGCCCTTTGTAAAAATATCAACCACAGAGCCGTTAGTTTCACGCATTAGATCGTCAATTATTATTAAGACAGGTTTTTCCCCGTCAAACTGTTCCATATCAGGTAAACCCTTTTGAAACTCCACAGAGAGATCTTTGAATAACGGCTGCCACTCACTGTAAAACCAGATAATTTTTTCAAAACCTGTAGCGCAGGCAGTTTCGATATTTTTTAGAAAATCAACGATAAAATACGATTTCCCACATCCCGACGGACCTGCAACTATCGCCGAAAAGGGGTGCTTAAATTGACCTTCCATCTTGAATCGCTAAACAATACTAACAGATACACCAGCAACAGCTTCGTTTAAATAGACTAAAATCTTTATGCAATTTCCAACATTGTATGCGTGTGCAACCTCCAGGGGCACTGTTCTTAATATAGCCAGAAGGACCTTAATACCATCAAAATAACCCTAAGACTAACCTCTAGTCCAGCCCTCAGGTCCAACCCTAAGACTTATCCCTAGACCAGCCCCCATTCCTAAATACAGTCCTCACGTTAGCAATCACAAAAAAAAGTTCTAGCTGTCAAAAGGTCCTTAATACTACCATAAGGTTTGAAAAATAACCCCCAAAAGAAATCATAAAAATAAGAGTAATAAATCCGGTCCCTCGCGTAAGCTAATAAAAACAAAAAGGTCCTTAATACTACCAATAATAATTAGGGTTAAAAAATTGCTGTCAAAAGGTCCCTAATTAGGGATAAAAACTCCATCAGGGGTTGAAAATACACGTCCTATACGTGCACAAGTAAAAAATAATTAGGGTTGAAAAAGGGCCTTCGAAAGGATTGAAAATACGGTCTCACACGTGGGTATGTAAAAATAATTTGGGGTTGAAAACACGGTCTCACACGTGAATGTGTAAAAAATAGGGGTGAGAAAATGCGGTCGCCCCGTAAGCTAATAAAAAATCAAAAAGACCTTAATTAGGGATAAAAAAGGGTTGAAAACACGGTCGCCCACGTGAGCGAGTAAAAAAGTGATGGGGCAAATGCCCCACACCCTGGGGCATTTGTGGCGTAAAAAGTGAAAGTTCAAGTGCCCCTCTTCTACTAGAATGTTTGTTAAACACTGTTTTTATTTATACAATGGTGCTTATTTTCGTAATGAACTTATTATAAAATAGGTAGCATAATTATCCTAAAAAAAATGTTATTAAAATTATTACATTTCTTTTAATTTCCATTTTGTAGGTTGGAAGGTCATGTGGTGTTCCACACCAGATATTTATTGTACGAGACCGATCTTAACATTACGCGCTGGTCAGAAAAATGTCGACTTCTGTCAAATACTCCTCAACTCATACCTTTGTCAAAAGCTGCCAGAAACACTAGACGTTTCATTATTAAGGTTTCCATGGTACCTAAGCGAGCGTTTTAGTTACTTTGCGAGCGGCAAAGTAAAAAAAGGCTTGCTTCTCGGAAAAGTGCAACCTTGTGTAAGCGCAAATTTGTACTTTTCGCTCGGTTGTAGAAAACAAGTATGATATCACGTTTTTCAATTCAATATTTTATTAATAAAATAATATTTGCTCAAACATCTTTCCTCACTGTTTTTAAAATACATGGAAATTAAAAACTATTAAAAAATCAACAATTATTACACTGTAAACATTTTAAGGAAAGCTGAATATAAAAATAGGAACATTTTTTAATAGCTTAAATTAAAAGTATTCTTACTTTAACCACCTAAGTTTTCAGAACGTTTCTGATTCACAAGACTTGCACATATTTGCCCTGTGCTCTAAACAGAATGATTTTTCGCAAATGCTGCAAAAAATGTTAGTTTTTCCGTCTTTATTTCTATCACAGACACTACAGCGTACCTTTCTACGTTCTCTTCCTTCCCCAGGGAATGGTATTGATGGAAAAGGTTCACCCAATACTTGCGTAATATATTGGCGGAGGGCGGGTTGTTCTAAACGCTTTCTTAGAAGGGACATAAGTCCCATTCCCAAAGCTTTTAAAACTTCTCGTCTTGCTTAGTTTGTTTCTGGTTTTACCAAATCCAACAAAACTCGTGCGTTGATTCCACTTCCATCTAATATACCAAAAAATATTCTCATTGGCCAACGATTGGCTTTTCTGGCTATGGTGTATGAGTGCCACAGTTGATCGAAAGTGTCTGTACCTCCTTTGGTCGAATTATAACTATCAATAGTGTGGGGTTTTTCGGTATCCTCATAATGAAAAGTAGAAATCAATAATACATTTTTATTCTTTTTGGGCGTATATGAGACCATTGCTTTCTTATCACCAAGTGAGAATACTGAGGTACCTATTTCTTTTTTAGCCAGAAAGGAGGGAGGAATTTCTCTCTTATTTTTTCGTAAGGTCCCTGTTGTCATTGTTAGATGATACTGATTGGAAAACATATCTGCCAAGGGTATCGAAGAAAACCAATTGTCCACAGTAATATTTTGGTTTGTACGATGAATGGGGTCTGAGAGTTTTCTCGCATAATAAGTAGGCACAGCTTCATTATGTTCACATGGAGGTTTGTCAAGGAAGGTATCGCATTTACCATGTTCTTGAATCGTCCATCGTAACTATTTTTATTCCATACTTATCTGGTTTACTACTCATATAAATTCGAAAAGGGCAGTTACCACAAAAACTCAGTAATTGCTCATTGATGGCGCAATACTCATGAGGTGTGTAATTGCGTTTGCAATTTTTAACGTAGATATCCCACTCTTGTCTAATAGGAGCGAATTTGTCTGTAACGCGTCTTTCAATTTTGTCATTTTGGTCGACAAATCGCAAATTGCTTGCTAAAAATTTAAACCGCTGCAGCGACATGGTGGCTCAGAATATTCTGTTCCCAAAATTCAAAGACCAAAGCTTTTCCGTATTACAATTGGAATTTCGTAATCCGCCAGATATATAAAGTAGTCCTATGAAAGCCTGTATTTCTAAAGGATCTTTTTCCTTTTTATAACTTTGTTGGTTTTTATTACCTATTTTTTTTTTGTGATTTGTTCGTTTGTGTGTATGGTGAGCAGTCCCATTATTAGTTATTTATAAAGCGACTCCAAGCATCTATAATGATTGTTGTATTTGTCGCGTCGCATTTTGAACCAGGTAATTGGGTAACTATATTTTCAGCTCTCAAGCGTCCTTCTCGGAACTCCTATATACAATGTATGACCATTTTTGCCTTTGATCACTTCATTAGAACCAGCACTTATTTCGCTGCCTGAGTTAGACTTTTCTGACTCCGATCTAAAAATACTTTTTCCTCGTGAGATTCCTCTAAACACTGTCGAAGTTATTCTTCTGTAAAGGCTTTAGGATTCCTGAGTTTTCTGGGTAGCCATTTTACTGATGAAAAAAGATCAATTTATCAAGGACTGAAAAAATTTCTATCTTGATCAGTCACACTGGCGTATTAGACACCTAATTACACTTTAATCAATTACAGTAGCTTATCAGTTTAAAATATCAGTCGTACACTGTAACGTGTCAATTCTTGTCTATCGTTACCTTAATTTAAGTTTTGAGTGCTGTTAGCTTACCTGAGTTTGTAGTTTTTCCATTATTGGTATGTAGAACATATGAAAATTACCTTACACGTATGGTTTACAGTTTGTTTATTGGTACTTTATAGATAAATGGAAAGTACCTTAATCGTATGTTTATCTTATGAATTGGAAATGAAATTCTCCTACCACAGTGCATTTTAAGAAGCTAATATGTTTGTGCAAGAAAAATAAGAAATAAGTATCCTTTTATGCAAAGTACGTTTTAAGCAAACAAATCAGTGTTATTTTGATACGGTTATAAAGGAACAGCTGTTTTCTGTTTCTAAAATAAAAACATTTGAATTCATAACCTATCGTACTGTAATATTTTGTCGACGTAGGTCACGTTTTATTATTAAATACAGTGTAGATCATATTGCATTTTGAATTTTAAGCAAATACACATTATAAGCTTATATAGTTGTGTTGAATTTAGTAATTTTAGTATGATAAATCTTTACGAGAAGCATCGTTTTAGCATCGTTAGATATTTTGCTTTATTAAATATACATATAAATACAGTTGTTTAGTTATTATAAGTTTTTTTTTTGTTATGGACGAATAAGTTCAAAGGTAAATATGTAATTAAAAATTATTATTAATTTTATTAAATACATAAATAAAAAGTTTACCTCGAGTAGGTTCAAATCCTACTCGAGGTAAACTTTTTATTTATGTATTTAATAAAATTAATAATAATTTTTAATTACAGTTGTTTAGTGTTTATTCCGATTACCTATTATTATGTTATTAAGCTACAACTTTCTCAATTTTTGTTGTATTTTAACTATTAAACCTATAAATTGAGGGGAGTCCAAAAAAAAAATGCTTAATACTGATTATACCTATGGCTATATCTCTACCTCCATCACGACCTATTCAAAGGAGTTCTCAATTACTGTAAATTTCAAAAGTGTGCACCTCACTGAGCTAGAACGTGGTGCAATTTACCTTTTAATATACCGGTCAATCACCCCATAATTTTTTATGTGTTATAACACATTCACCGCGCAACACAGACGAAATTAAACTAAACTTACCACCGGATGTTATTGGAATTCTGCTAGCAAATTTGAAGAATCACACGTGCTGGGTTTCTGACCCCAGTGTGACCTTCCAGGGTTAAATACGGATTTCCGAAATTTTGGTTTGGAACGTGATCAGAGAATAATACCAACGGTTTCTGCCCAAATTACACTTTTCCGCAGTAATTTCACAAGAATTCATTCGCATCGGGTGCAGTATGAGTTATGTCTAATTTTCCCAGATTACTACATCCCTATTTTCTGCAACCAAGTCTAGAACGTTTAATGTTTCTGTATTGAAGTGAATATCAAACCAAAGATGATACGTATTATTTCAAATAAAGAGTACAATGCTTAATAAAGAAATAAATTTGGCCAAGTAGGATGGCATAATATGCAATACTTTTTATAATACAAACATTTATTGGTGCATACGTTTAATTGACCTCATGTGTTTTGCACCTTCAATATAAGAGGAACTATGAATAAATTAAAAATATCCGTATCGCGACTGAGTAACTATTTTCCCTATTTGCTAATATAAAGTAACACAGCCATGAGAGAATTATGGCTGGTGACATCAGATTTTTTTATTTTTAATTTATCCCACAAAACAATGAACAGTTATATAAAATTTAACTCTAAAAATAAAATATCAATTGTTAAGTTTAGGGATTCAACATTTGAAATTGTTCCCACGCTTGTTCTATGTTTAACTAAACGAAATAAAGTGAACTGACCCCGTTGACGTACCCAAAAGTAACGTTTCCTTCTACCTTGCGAAATTATTTTGAGCCGCAGGAACTAATGCCCTTATTACACACGCAGTCACATAAATAATTGTAATTTCTGAGTTTACTAATTTCCGAACTACTTTGATCGGACGACGACGTTGTTTTATCAACTGGGCGTCACACAATAAATAATTGTCAATGGATTATTAGGCTTTCTTTAGACAACAAATAAACCTTTCCATGCAAAAACAAACTATCTAAAACAAATATAAACCAGGATTCAATGCATTTACCATGCACCTCTAATAGAAATTTTATATTAAACCTTTCTTTGACAACTAAACTTATTGGAAATGTTTTTTCTTGCTAACATTTGAAATAACAGTCCAAAATTAAAATTCTAGTTAGACCATAGTTCTTTGGATTTGCACTAGTGAACTGTTATTACCTATTTCATTACTAAATTAATAATCTTGGAGTTATTAATATAAATAAATTAATACTGTTGAAATTGGTTGGTTTCTGTATAATTTCTTAATATACAAACCAAAGTTTTTCACAACAATAAGAGAATAATATACTACCCCGAAAAGTTTAATAAAGTTCTTGTCAGATTTTCTTTAAAATAATAGTGTTGCGAACCTTAAATTTTACCACCAAACCGTATAAAGGTTGGATTAACGTTATAATGGTATTATAATGAAAAATGGTACAAATACAGTAATAACTCATGTCTAAGATTAAGAGAACGTTCGCATAATCGTTTTATTATAGGACTAGAAAATTTAAACCCTTCTAAATGAATGGGTTTTAAAATATCTCTTCCTCTCTAAGGTTACTTATATGAGGTAGATAAATAAACCGCAGTCTGAGGGCATATCACTGTGATTGCAATGTTAGTATAACGAAACGTTTTTCATATAATGATAACATTCACTATCTCGCATTAGTCAGTACTATTATTAAATGAAGATTGTGAATGATAAAATAGGGTATTAGGACCAATAAGATAAAACTAATGTCCACGTTCTACGTTAAATTAAATGTATTGAATAACGTTTCATCAAAAACCAAACTGCTGTTGTCACTTTATTGTAATGAAACGTGTGCTTCGTAAATACGTAAATATACATAAATTGACTCACATCTTAAACATTGCGATATATCTATATGCATACTAACCACATGCCTATCAAAATCGACATGAAATGGAAATTGAGTATATATATATATATATATATATATATATATATATATATATATATATATATATATATATATATATATATATATATATATATATATATATATATATATATATATATATATATATATATATATATATATATATATATATATATATATATATATATATATACAGGTGTTTGGTACATCGATGCAAATATTTAAAGGGTGATAGAATACGTGATTTTGAGTCGATTTAAGCAAACATACCTATATACCAAGTGTTACCGTTTTGAGATAATGCCACTTTTAATAATTGTTGATTTTACCGTGTTTTCTGCAAATATCGAAGTGTACAAGAGTAAAAAGCCGTCTTATCGCAAACTTATACTAAGTTTTTTTATTCCTTTTGAAGTGATTGTTCATATTCTTTTATCAGAAAGGCCTAAAATGTCTTTGGTTCTTGCTTAGAACTTCTTAAACATGAAAGTTTTAATTTGTAAAAAAGCAATCACGAAAATTCACACGTGGATTTAGCCTAAAATCTTTCGTTAATTTTTTTTCCAATTTCAGTAAAACTTCCTTGGGCAATGGTCTTTAAGATAGCATGAATAGATTAAAAAAAAATTCGCCAAAACGTAAAATAGCCCTTCATTATTTAGTTTAGATAGTTTAAAAAAAGCAAATGTTTAGAAAATTTATTTAAAGATTAATAGTATTATTATTGGTGTTCAAAATGAGATCCACCGTTTGGAATACAATTTCGAGCCCGTTTTAGTACTGCACGAGGCAAACATCATTTTGAACCATAATTCTATCCCTTACTTTTAGTGGTAGGATATTCAAAATTTTGATAAGATATTTATACTATACTGATGTGTAATGGAAAGGATGCTGGTTTGCAGTATTTTTTTATCTCTTTCATACATGAACAAAATGTTCGCATATTCTTCGTTAGAAAATGATGAAATAATAACTACAACTTGTTATTAAAAATAAATCATGGAAAGCCAAGTACAACACAAATGAATAATTGAAATTTTTATGTCATTTTTGACAATAATGAATAGTCAATTCAATCATTAATTTTTTATTAGTTCTAAAGGATTCGTAAGAAATAAATTAGGTAAATAATAGATAATAATTATAAAAATAACAATCGTAAATTCTTGTCAAATTGTAGTTATTATGGCATCGTTTTCTAACGAATATGTGAACATTTTGTTTATGTATGGAAAAGCTAATGGTAATGCATCGGAAGCTCAAAGGCTATATCAGGAAAGATATCCAGATATGCGACTTCCTGGTATCCGAGTATTTTCGAATGCATATCGCCGTGTACGCGAACATGGAAATTTGTCTCATCGTGAACCTGGAATTAATAATTATCAGTACGCGGTCCATCTTGATGAGCAAATTTTGGAAGTTTTTAATGCTGATCCCACAAGGAGTATCAGAGAGGTAGCGCAGCAACTAAACTTGTCTGTTTGGAAAGTTTGGACCGTTCTTAAAAATGCGAACCAACATCCTTTCCATTACACATCAGTACAGGCTTTAGAAGACAGAGATCCTCTACAGAGGTTGACTTTTTGTCTATTTCTTTTAAACGCAGACATCGAAGATGGACTCTTTTAGAAAAGTATACTGCGGACAGACGAATCACAATTTACAAGGGAGGGAATTACTAATTTCCATAATTTGCATTTCTGGGCAAACAGTCATGAAAATCCCCACATGAAAAAACAATCACGGTTTCAGTACAAATTTAATGTGAACGTTTGGGCAGGGATTATTGGCAAAACATTAGTTGGACTTTTCTTTTTACCGAACACTTTAAATGGTCAGAATTATTTGCAGTTTTTAAGAGATAATCTTATCGATATTTTGACGTACCACTAAATGTAAGGGATAGAATTGTGTTTCTAAGCGATGGATGCCCCGTGCACAATACCGTAGCAGTAAGGAAATTTTTGGAACAGAATTTCCCTAATCGTTGGATAGCAAGAAATGGTCCAATAGTATGGCCACCTAGGTCACCTGGCCTAACCCCCGTTGATTATTATGTTTGGGGAAGAGCAAGACAATTAGTTTACAAAGTTGAAATTCTTAATCGGGAACACTTAATCGAAAGAATAAACGACGATTTCATTCAAATGAGAGAGAGATTAATTTAAGTATTACAACGAGGAAATAAAAAACGGGCTCGAAATTGTATTCGAAACGGTGAATCTCATTTTGAACACCAATAATAATACTATTAATATTTTAATAAATCGGACGTTTTCTAAAAATCTGCTTTTTTTAAACTATCTAAACTAAATAATGAAGGGCTATTTTACGTTTTGGCGAATGCGCCTAGGGGGTACTTTGGTAATTGAATTCAATTTTCCAATTTGTAAAATTTTTTTGTAAATCTATTCATGCTATCTTAAAGACCATTGCCCAAGGAAGTTTTACTGAAATTGGAAAAAAAATTAACGAAAGATTTTAGACTAAATCCACGTTTGAATTTTAGTGATTGCTTTTTTACAAATTAAAATTTTCATGTTTAAGAAGTTCTAGGCAAGAACCAAAGACATCTTAGGCTTTTCTGATAAAAGAATATGAACAATCACTTCATAAGGAATAAAAAAACTTAGTGTAAATTTGCGATAAGACGGCTTGTTACTCTTGTACACTTCGATATTTGCAGAAAAGCACGGTGAAATCAAGAAATATTAAAAGTGGCATTATCTCAAAAACGGTAACACTTGGTATATAGGTATGTTTGCTTAAATCGACTCAAAATCACGTATTCTATCACCCCTTCAAATATTTGCATCGATGTACCAAACACCTATATATATATATATATATATATATATATATATATATATAAAATTGAATGAATATTGATCTTGCAAAAATGTTATTTTTTATTTTTCTTTTTTTTTTGGTTTTATTAGATCAGCTGGATGTTTAATGAATGCTCTTTATTATGGCTAAATTTTCAAATTTATTCTTTGCTTTTCAAAGGCTACAACTAGAAAACGTTGAACAACAAATATTATAACATACGGATCTTACTTACTATGTTTACAAATTGTTGCGTTTTTATTTTATAATAATAAAATATTAGCTTCAAAATATAATAAACAAAACAAAAATAAAGTTTTTAACATAAGAAACGTGTTTTGTATTTTGAAGCTAATATTTTATTATTATAAATAAAAACAACAATTGTAAACCTATAGTAAGAATCCGTAGTTATTTGTTCAACGTTCATTGTAGCTAAACAAAGAATAAATTAGCAATAATAATAATTTAAACATCCAGCTGATCTAATAAAACCAAAAAATATATATATATATATATATATATATATATATATATATATATATATATATATATATTGTAGCGTCCCCAGGTACCCATTTTGGAAAGTGTAATTTGAACTTATTTGCAAGAATGCAAATTCAAAAACAAAACTATCGCTAAGTGACTTATCTTGACTTTACTGACAATAATGTTACTATTACTCGAATTAATTGCTTGCCTTACATTGACTTTCCTGGCGATAATTAAAATATTAGAATTTATCTACAAGGCTGATATTTTATCACTAGCAAACCTCAAATCTGATCAAAAGAATTGGCCGTCTAGTGGTAGGTACGTTGTGCTATTTGAATTAGATAGGCTGGATGAGGTTAAGTGTTGCATCATGTGGGCAGGTAATATATGAAACTACTAAAATTGAAATTAACGAGCTTTGCGTAATGATGGATCAACCCGTTAATGTACTATTGTGGGAAAGAACCACCAATAAACCCCACTTTATTCATAAATAAGTAATTGCACAAGTACAATAATAAATCAAACAACACAAAAAACAATGAAAGGGTTAGATATGTAACAGAACATCATTAAATCGGGTTAAAGTGCGTACAAAATTATAACATTAAGAGAAAAATAAATAACAAGCAGTTTAGCTACACATAAGCACAATGTAGTCATACCCACAATTGTGTCATAAATAAATCAGAATAAAAATCGTAATACCAAACGTATGTCCCTTTAAAACCAATCATGTTGGTCTTTAAGTAAATAAGCACATAAAGCAATAAGGAAAATTACGGTACATATACAATACAACAACAGTAAAATTGCACAGGTGATAATAAGGTAAAGTCAAGGACAAAATACATACGTACAGTTACAATAAATTACATATAAAGAGAAATTAGTTCGCAGGTAAACAATTCTACTTAAACAAACTGACACAAAAAACTCATTAAACAAAGCCTTACAAGTGTGAGTTATCTATAGATCATAAGATCGTGACCGATATATAAGTTTGAGTGCGTTAGAAAAATACAGCGTCCCTTTCTCAGGTTACACATTGATCTATACAACAATAAAATAATAAAAATAAAATTTGAGGTGTTTAATGGTGATCTGGACACGGGAGTATGTAAACACTCGGCAATTATCTATTTACAATTATAACCGAGCTTTATCCTGTACCTGTTCGTCCACGCCCACTTTTGCATAAATATAAATATAAACAACAATGCTAATTCACCTAAACACATGAGTGAGAGAACCCTGTGATGTATTTTATTTTAGCAGATTCCAGCATAATGAGCCCGCGTGCGAATGGCATACCTTTGCAAGGCAATGTTTGATTTTTAATAAGTTACGTAAGCTTGTAGATTTGACTGCTGCGAGCCTAAAATAGATTAAAGATACCTACTTACGTTGAATATTATAATCCTTCAATTAACCACTTATTCACATATATTTAACGGGTTACGATACGCCGTTTAAACACAAGACGATAACGTATATTGTTCACATGCACGGTTATTAACACCCAAATATTTAGTTTAGTAAAAAAAAACTAATCCGCAGTTTGAGTTTTCCAAGAATGTATACGATCAAATATTTATACACAGACTGTTTACAACGAAGGTATTTAATCGAACACCCCGATCAATCTTACTCAACTGAAACCCTAACTACAACTGCCTTCCCCTCCGATTTCAAAATAACTATATTTACTCCCGAAAATCAACCCCCATTATTGCAAGTAATAAAAAATTTTTCACATTGCTAACAGAACGAAATCTTAATTTTAAAAATATGCATTCGTACATAACAAACCTTTCATTTAATATCAACTTTCTTAGTATCAAAGAAAGACATCTTTGTTTGCAGTGTGTCCCGACCTAATTAATTATTAAACTAGTGACATTTTTACACCAAAAAGGTGCGTATAAAACTAGTCAGCAATTCGTTACACATCTGTTTCTCTCCTACTATTTGTTTTTTTTAACAACCCTTATTCAAATAGCAATTACGTAAAATACCTACACAAAATAAAATATCCAGAAAACATTATCAAATTACGGCTTAAGATATAATAAAATATATCAAACCTTATTAACTCTTCTATCGCGGTAACAATTGCAATTTGAACATGTTTATTATAATAACAAAATTTTCGCGGTCCGCTACCTACAATATGCATATATACGATCAAATTTTCTTTAATCCGATCATTCCATTTTGGACACAATGTAATTATTCTTATGTTTAGTTTAAAAAAAACGCGTCGACGTATTGCAATAGTTCAAATGAGTAGTAGGTAAAACCGACAGCTTTTTTAAAATGCCTAACTTACAAAATGCTTTCCACCAAAATGAAAATACAAATGTTAAACTGGTACAAGAGCAACAAAAGTTTGCGAGGAGTGCGGGATTTTTTTGCCGTACAATACCCTGAGGAACACATCCCTTGTGTTTCAACCGACAATTACATCGTTACTCGGTTTAATAAGGATGGTTGTGTCGCAAATTCCCACAAAAAAGAGCAGTAACCTGCCACGTCCTCAATGAGGAATTAGAATTAAACATTTTGTGCTATGTCGAAGACAATCTCACAGCGTCATTGAGTTTAATAGCACAAGAATTTCAAAGAGTTGGGTCTATAAAACATTAAAAACATTTAAATACAGGTCGTCCAAATTTCATGATCAACAACTGTACGATGACAACAAAATTAAACGCACGGATTTTTGTGAAGCATTATTTAATTTATTCAATGGCAGTGAGGAAATCTTTCAAAAAATAGTCTTCTCAGGTGACGCACCGTTTCCTTAAATAGGACAGTAAACTCCTAAATAATCGGTATGTAACTATCTCTATTATCCATTATGGAGAGGGAGAGGTAGAAGTAGAGGAGGAGGAAGAGGAAGGATGTGTTTTCATGTACCTTCCAGAATGCGCCACCAGCATCCCTTTGTCCACATTTAAAGCTCTATAACTTTTTTCTGTCCCGGTATATCAAATTTCTAGTCAGAAATTCTGATTCCTTGATATGTTTTTATAAAAAAAGATACATATTGTAGATGTTGCTTAGAGCAGCAGTTTCTCTCATAACCGAATTTAAATGTTTTGTTGCGTACTAAAATACATCACAGCCCTCCATCACACTTTATCCAGGTTTAGGACTGGTCCAAGAAGGTTTGAGCGTGTTTAAGGACCAACCTACCAACAACAACAGAACTTTACACCACAACATAACAACGTAAGAATGTAAGAATGAACTGGCGAAGGACAAAAGCAATAGTATGCAAAGTCAACTACAAACGACCAAAACAGCAAACTTTTATTAAACTATAAACTGTTCAGTTAAACACTAAGTAAATGTTGAAAGTGACCCCCGTTTTTATGTACACAAAGATTAATTCTACGGAGAAAATTGAACTGCACCCTATCCATCATCTCTACATCTAACCGTAAGATGTTTACTGTTAAAGTTCTGTTAACCGTATCCTTAGACCGCCAAGTTCCAAACCAGTGTGTCTGGTGCTCATACTTGTATCTTCTTTAACTCGTTCTAAAATTTCTTCCTCAACCTTGGCTGTTCTAATAGTACGATTCCTTCCATAATCAACCGTAGCAGGAGCAAAATTACCAGTTGCTCGAAGACGTCTTTCAATAGGCGGCAAATTTTTGATGGTTTGGAACGCTTCTATTTGTAAATCTTTCTTGGTACACGATGACCGATTCCCGACCATTTCCTTGGCAATAACCATAAACTAATATCATATCGGTCATTTCTGCGTTAGTGTAGGGTACGGCCATGGCGAAAAATTGGAGACGGAAATTAAGATTACAATAAATATTTGCCAGACTGAATTATTTTACAACACTCTTTTGTAACTAATGACAATATTTAATAATATCTACAAGGTATACCTTTTTTGAAGAAAACATGTTAGGTAATCAGAATTTATGACTAGATATTTGATATACCGAGGCAGAAAAAAGTTATGGAGCTTTAAATGAAGACAAAGGGCTGCTGGGCCCTCTGAGAGATACATCAAAACTATGAGCAAATCTGAATTTATCATCATAGAAAACCTCCAGGTACCAAATTTCGTGCAAATCCTGGCATTATAGGGATAGATATTTAAAAGAGTTTAGAAGAATAATAAATTTGACACCCTGTATTTCGGAAACTATCAATTTTGGACTAAGGTAAATTGGGCTAGATCCTCATATTTTAGTGTCAGGAATTTGTCCCTGTTTTTTGTACAGACCTTTTAGAGACACCCTATATACAACGTGCCCAAGGTAAGGGTGAACAGCATGGGGATCTTAAAAACAGTAAGAGATACCAAGGCGGTTTTATAATTTAGGGCATGTTCACATGTAGTTTGCAAAAGTTCATTATTGTTTATTGTTCCCGAGATTTAAAACAAAATGCGATTTTTGGGTTTTTCTTTTTTCGTAATTCCTTCATTTATTTTAAAAGATTTTTAAAAACCAAAGCTACTTCATTGTCACTTTTTGAATTCTATTAGACAGCGTTTTTAAATTTTTTATTCGACGTTTCGTCTCCGAGAAACCATCATCAACTTTATTTGTATTACACATTATGGTATTGCATAGTTTAAGATGAAGCTACAAAACTTATGCTAGATGCACATAAAAACTGCAATGGACAGCTTATGACCAGAATTTATTAGCGGGAAATGAACTTCTTAAGCAGTACAAAGTGCTAAATGTGATAGAACAAGAGGCAACATAACTCTGAAATTCCAGACATAATGACTGCAATACGAAACAACAAAACAAGCTACCATAGACAATATAACGACCTATTTTAGTGCATTATCTGCAATCAAATCAGGTGAACACACCACAAAATGAATAAGCAATCTTGAACATAAACTTGATACTCTGGTATACCCGTAATTTTTTCCAAATAGGAAACAAAACAACTAATAACTATTTAAATGCGTTCCTTAAGTGTGGAAAACTGACACAATCAAATATTGTCGAATATATAGACGGAAATCGTATTTTGCTTATAAAAGAGAAACAAGTGCAACACAGAGCACAATCATGTGATGCAGTCAATGAATGCTCATCAAATAAGTCCACCCAACATGGACTTCCCTTTTGAAAAAAGGTGATTATCCCCTCTTCATTTGAGGGGAATCCAATAAATATGCAGTAAAGATACCGCTATCGTTATTGTAACAAAGTATGGAAGACTAGCTTTATTCATTACAATGATGTGCAATACCAGATCTAAAGATATAACTGAGAATATGAGAGAGGCTTCTTGGGTAAAGTATTAACATTGTCGGTGTGATTTTTTTTTCTAGTCGGTAGATGACGTTTTGTGACAAAGCCGTGTATTTTTTCAATTTTCTCAAAAATTTTAAACGTAAGGGTACAATTATTTTTCATTCACGTGAAAAATATAGAAGTTGATGAAAACCGCAAGTCGCGATCTTCTTTATATGAATAAAAATTGAAGTAAAAGTATTTTACAAGTAACAGAATTAGTGAACACGTTTAACTGTCTTTAATTATTAAAACTGATTAATTGTTAAACAATTGAAACAATACGAACACAACCTAGTACGTTGAATATCCCCTAGAAGGGTTTAATTTAGAGCTGGTTATTAAACTTATTTTTTAAATTATGTCGCATTAGGAATTTCGTTTCTATATTATCTGTGCCGCTGTAAAGGGCTGATGTAATAAAAGAATGATGTACAATTGTCGCGGTACTGAATAACTCATGATGTCCAAAATATTCAAATTGTTGCGGGCGCTGCTCAATACAGAGCTGCAATTTCTCTCGCGTAGACAAAGCAACAGTCTCTACTTGTCCCATTATAATACAGCGAATGGCGTTCCTTATTCGCTTTACCATATTGTCCCTGGTAGTTGGTTTTGTTAAATAAACAATATCTTTCAACCTCGCCCAAAAATAAAAATCCAAAGAAGCCATATCAGGTGACCTAGGAATTGAAACTGTCTTTTCTACCTTTGCTATAGGTTTTTCTCAAAATGTAAATACCTGGCTGTCCACGGAAATAAACTTTCCCTTTCTAACCATCTGTCAGGAAGGGTTCTGTCCAAAAATTGACAGACATTTGCCGAAAAATGAGCTGGACGCCCATCATGCTGAAAAAACATGTTTTGGGGTGTTTCTAAAGGGGCCTTTTCTAAAAGAACTGGTAATTCGTTGGTCATAAAATTGGAGTAAATCTCACTGGTCAGTTTTTCATTAAATATAAATGACCTAATGGTCATTCCTCCCAATACACCGCACCAAACGTTTACGCTCCACCTGCCTTGATGTTGCACCTGTTTCATCTAATCAGGATTGGTATACGACCCGTTGTTACGCAAATTCACGTGCTAATCGCTTTTAAAAGTAGCTTTATCCGTCTCTACCTATGGTCTTTTAAAGTTCGTTTGACGGTCGTTTGGGTAATGCCTAAGTCGTTAGAAATACCTCTAGTAGTTCCATGAGAATTAAATTTTGGATACGCTAGTACGTTTATGATATTTCCTCAATTCGGACTCTAAAACGTCTAGGAAATACGGCACGATGAATACTTCTGCTATTTCTTAAACGCCGCGCCAAACGGCCAATGGCTGCTTTCTCGTAACGGTGCCTTCTTGGATACCGTGCAGCGTAAACTCTTGTAGCAATGGTTGAATTCTTCATGCATTCAAAATATGCAGCAAGCATATCAAACGCTATTTTATTTGTTAACGGCATTTTGAAATCAAAGACGAAATATTTTAATGAAGCTAATATTGTATTAAATCAAAGCAATATTTAAAGTTGCCATTGTTTTGTGTTATTTTTGGCATTTCAAGACCTACCTATTTTTACTGGACTGCTATTTTGTCTATACGTGAGAGATTGCAGCTATTTACTGAACAGTAAGAGTGACAATTTGAACATTTGGGTCGTCATTAATTATTCAGTACTAGGGCTGTTGCGCACCATTCTTTTATATCGACCCTTTTCAGGGCCACCGATAGTACAGAGAGGAAATTACCAATGCAACATAACAATTTAAAAAATAAGTTTTATTATCCGCTCTAAATTAACTATACGCCTTTTAGGGCATATTCAACATGCTACGTTTTGTTCGTATTGTGTCAATTGTTTAATAATTAGTAAATTTTAATAATTACTGACAGTTAATGGGTTCTCAAATTCTAATTTTGTTACTTGTAAAAGGTATGTTTAGATCTATTTTTATTCATTTCTTTGTAAAGAAAGAAGATATCGACTTGCGGTTTTCACCAACTTCTATATTTTCTTATGATCTTTTTCGTGAGTTAAAAATAATTATACCCTTATATTTAAAATTTTCGAGAAAATTGCAAAAATTTACAGTATTGTTGACTTAAAGAGAAGGTATGGCATTTTCTTCAAGTTAACTACTATCTCTCCCCCCTCCTCTCATTTAACAAAATAGAGAAAAATGATAAAAAAGGAAAATGTTTCTAAGCTTATGCAGTTTATAATGAAACTATTTTGGACATATCTTGATAAGGCCAATTTAAGAGAAAAAGCCGATTTTCTAATTTGGTGTTCATGTACGGTCCCTAGCGGCCATCTCAGGAACTTGAAACTAATTTCCACCAATTTCTCTCGTTCACTTTTACCACCAATACTTTTCCCGAAACTGCGTAGTTTCTCATATACGGCCGGCCTCGTTTATTAATAGACGACCTAGTACATAAGAGGTCACACATTACTATGAAGCTTGGTGTTTACCGCCCAAATGAACAGGTAGCTAATGGGTCCAATAACAAAAATTTTAATCTACTTCAATTGTCGCGTTTTATCAAGCTTTAGAGAAACAATCCGGAGGAGAACATAAACTTTCCATTCCAATAAGAAACACATTGATCAGTGGACAAAGAACTGCATTTGAAGCAATAGCTCAAGTGAAAATTAACCGAAATGTTTCTGTGTCGATAGCCCAGATGGAAATGGTGAAACATGTTTGTACAAAAACCTCACACATCATAAAAAAAGTCTGTGCAGCTCCGACTACAGGTAGATCGGCGAGTCTGATGGTGGTATGCAAAGCCGCCATTGTACGCGTGTGTGGGTCGGTGTATATTTCACAGATATAGACATATAGAGCTTAAACGTATCGATTAATTATGTTCTATACAACTTTTTGATACGACGCGTAATTTAGCGGCAAAAAAATTCCTAAGGTAGAAATTAAGTGTCAGTTCAAATTTTTTCAATGTGTGAATTAACTTTACAAGAAAATGTGTTTTATTTAATTTACATAACTTTTTTTTATACTTTTTTAATATAAAGCAAACAGTCTAAAAATTAATCAAATAGGATTGAAGATAATTAAACTGTATTATTATTAGCATCTATATGTGTATTAACGTTTATCTGACATGAAGTTTTAAACAACGTCCATCTGACATAGATTATTGTCTTTAGTGTTAGCTCAATTTTTTCAATATCTGAATAACGATTAATTTTATAAGAAAGTGTGTAGGCATATTTTCTAAGGAAAATTACATAACTTTTCCTTATGAGATTTCTTAATATAAAGCAAACTAAGTCTAAAAATTATGCATGATATTGCAATTACTTAACCATACATAGTGGTTTTTCCAGAAACATCGGGCTATCAGGAGACCTCACTCCTAGAGAGCGCGTCCCTCGGGTGGCGGATGGGGGAAGTCCTGGAGACAGGATTGCCTCGAATATTCACAATAAGAGGCCGTGGACCAAAGGTGATAAATGGTCAATGGCTCAGAGGGCGGAGGAAGATATAATAATGAATCTCAACGGCCGCAGAGGCATAAGAACCACTAAGAAAGATAGGGTAGTAATCAACGAATAAGATGATGAGAACCTACCTTTCTCGACGCAGCTGAATGTGGGGCTGCATTTTTTAGAGATGTGGTTGTGGAATTTAATTAAATTAGCGAGCACATTCGGTCTCAGTAAGGAAGGCCACCAACACGCAGGGCTAGCGCGGTGACTCATCAGCCAAATACCCCCAATTAAATACATGAAATGCCGAATTTTAAATACACAGTACCCCAGGTGGATAGGATAGATTATCCACAGTCCCACACCGCACAGGCGGTCTGCCTCAAGGATTTTGGGGGAGGCAAAAATTCGATACAAAGAGAGTACATCCGAAAGAAGACAAACACAGATATAACCACACTATTAATATGCACTTACAACATCAGAACATTAAAAACCGATGACAAAATATACGAACTAGAAGAAGAACTAAACCAAATTAACTGGGACATCATCGGCCTATCAGAAACCAGAAGAAAAGAAGAAAAAACAATACAACTCACTTCTGGAAACGTTCTGTACCACACGGGCAATAAGGAAGCCAACATTGGAGGTGTCGGATTCATAATAAATAAAAGACTCGCACCAAATGTCGAGACATATAAAGAAATATTAAATAGGGTAGCCTACCTAGTGCTAACAATAAACAGAAGAATAAAAATAAAGATCGTACAAGTTTACACCCCTACTACGTCACATGATGACGACGAAGTAGAAAGTTTCTACGAAGATATAACTAAAGACGAATGCTCATCCCAATATACAATAACTATGGGAGACTTCAACGCAAAACTGGGAGTTAGAATAGATGATATAGAAGAAAGAATTGGAAGATATGGAATCGGAAATAGAAACAGCAGAGGTGAAATGTTATATAATTTCCTAGAACAACAATCGCTATTCGCTATGAATACATTTTACAAAATGAAAGCACAGAGGAAATGGACCTGGATCAGCCCCAACGGCACCACTAAGAACTAAATTGACTACATCTTAACGTCTTCTAAGAACATGGTTAAAGATGTAAATGTTTTAAACAGATTCTCGGTCGGGAGTGATCACAGGTTAGTCAGAGCAAAGATATAGATAAATGGGAGGCTAAATCGGATGAAATGGATAAGCAATAAAAGGTCGGTAGTGAATACGGAAACAATAAAAGATAATAAAGAAACATACCGGAACAACATTGCGGAGAAACTAAGAGTACAAGGAAATTATGCAACCAAAACCATTGAAGAAATAAATAATATTCTCACCACATAGATAATAGAAACTAGTGAAAAATTACCGAAGAAGAAATTGCAAAAAGAATATCCTATCACGAATGAGACGAAACAAATGTTAGAAAAGAGGAGAGACCTAATACAGCAAGGGAAACAAAAGTCCGTAGAATATACAGAATTAAATAAGCTAATTCGCAAGACCATTAAGCAAAATATAAAGATAAAGAAAGAAAAAGAATAACAGAGGTTATAGAAAATAATAGAAACATGAAAGTACTCAGATCAACATTGGGCAGAGCACAAATAATAGCGTTAAAAGACGAACACGGTGAAGAAGTTAGGGGGACATTAAAGATTAAGAGACGAATAGAAGAATATTATAAAAACTTGTATGAATCAAAGACGACAGTACCAGTAACAACCAAGAGAAAATTACAGAAGAAGGTGATAAACGTCAATTCCGAAGACATACCAGAAATAACAGAAGAGGAAACAGAAAGCAACCTAAGAGAAATGAAGAGTAACAGAACTCCCGGAAATGACAACATTACAAAAGAAATGCTTTTAGAAGGGGGAAAAGAAGTGGTAAATACCCTAAAAATATTACTGAATAGATGTCTAGAAGAAGGTACCATACCTGAAACATGAAAAACGCAATCGCTATATTGTTTTTCAAGAAGGGCGACAGATGCGACCTGTCTAATTATCGACCTATAACACTACTGTCCCAGATCTACAAATTATTAACCTGAATAATAGCTAAAAGAATTAACAATAAACTAGAGCTATACCAGACACGCGAACAAGCGGGATTCCGCAAAGGATATAGCGCGAGTAATCATATCTTGACGGTTAGAACTTTGTTAGAGAAGACCATAGAATACAATTTACCACTGTTTATCGCACTGGTTGACTATGAGAAGGCCTTCGACACCATTGAAACATGGGCAGTGGAAGCAGGACTATGGAATAGCAGAGTAGACTATCGATATATGACCTTGATCCATAACATATATAAAGATTGTTCAATCACAGTCCGAACGCAACATGACACAGATCATATACCCATCAAACGAGGAATAAGACAGGGAGACACGATCTCACCGAAACTGTTCATTAACACACTGGAGGATACGTTCAAGGGATTAAACTGGGAAAAGATGGGAGTAAACATTAACGGTGAATATTTAAATCATCTTAAATATGCAGATGATCTAATTTTGATAACTACAAACGAGAGAGATTTACAAACTATGATACAAGAAGTGAATGACGAATCAAATAAAATAGGTCTAAGAATAAACAAAGCAAAGACGAAGGTGATGACGAACACCGACCATATATTGGACATAAAAATAAATGAACATACACTCGAACAAGTAGATTAATATTTATATCTCGGGCAAATAATTAAACCCAATAAAGAAAATCAAGAAGCCGAGGTACATCGAAGAACTAAGCTCGGATGGGCAGCCTTTGAGCGACTAAGCTATATATTGAAAAATAAATCAATTCCCCAGTATATGAAAACTAGGGTTTTCGATCAGTGTATTCTGTCTGTCATGTCATATGCCGCACAGACCTGGGTATTTACAAAGAAGAATATGGGCAAACTAATAAAAATACAACGCGCCATCGAGAGACAGATGCTGCATATCACTTTACGAGACAGGAAAATAAATACATGGATAAAGAATGTAACTAAAATAAAAGACATAAGACAAAGGGTCGCTAGCCTGAAATGGAGATTCGCTGGACATAATGCAAGGCAGAGAGATAGTAGGTGGAATATGATCATCCAAACATGGCGCCCATGATTAGGGAGAGCGAGAGGACGGCCCCAGATAAGGTGGTCAGACGATGTAAAGAAACATGCAGGATTAATGTGGAAGAGGAGGGCAGAGGATAGAGACAATTGGAAACAAATTGGGGAGGCCTACATCCAAAAATGGATCGAAGAGGGCTGAGAAGAAGAAGAAGTATAAACATTAAATAGATAGAATTAAAAATGCTTAAATTGTATTATCCTTATTTTAAAGAGGCGTGCTGATTTGGTTTTTTTTAAAAGTTAGCATCTATATGTCTATTAATGTTTATCTGACACTAAGTTTTAAACGTCTTTCTGAGATAGATTATTGTTTTTGTTTTTACAATGTTCCCTATTTTCGTTATGAAGGTATCAAAAGAGAGGTTGCATAATTATATTTAATTATATAAAGAATATTAAAATTATTTAATTTCTATTAATTTCCACTTTGTTGGTTGGAAAGTCGTGTGCTGTTCCACACCAGATACCTACGTTACACTGTTAATTGACTTTATGGTTACTTCTCAGTTTTTTTGTTAAGTTTTTTGGAAACTACTATCTTGTTAAAATGCCCAAACCTCTGGATCGACACTCAAAAGAAATGGTTATTTCTTTGATAGAATATATTTAAGCTGAGCACGACAATGGTGCACCGTTATTGCCTTTGTAGTGCGTAAGAGAGCTAAAAATTTTATTTTTATATTCATTTTTAAACTACATTACTTTTTTTATACAATATAATTGTGATATATAAAAGTTTATTTTATTATTTTTTATTGTACATTAAGTGTGAAGATTGTAGTAACAGTATTTTGATGAAAGAGGAGCATGTAATACTTCAAGTTAATAGAATTTTATTTACGGATAGCACAATGTCGTGGAAATTGCTTCGACAAATGGGATTTAAATGGCAGAAAGATAACCTTCGGAGAGGTTTAACGGAATGAAACAATAGTGTAAGTAAACTAGTACAGTTTCTCAGAAACTATTTGGATTGCAAAAGTGCAATGTGATGTCTGTGAAAACCACTGAAGTATGGAAATTATTGTAATCTAGAGGAAAGCTTTTGCACTTTTCAATAATTAATATGGTTTTTGTTCTTTAGGTTTACTAACTACTAAATAAAAATAAATTTCGGTAAAGAAGTGATTTGTAATTGCTTTTAAACTTTGAAGAAATATGAAAAAGAACTAAAAGTAAGTAGGTACGTATACGTATACATGTAATTGAGATTGGTTTTCTGAAATCTTACTTATTTTGAAATTCAGTTTTAATGTTTTCTTATTTTGAGATACACCGTTGTGCATGTTGGCAATGATAAGAGGTTTATCCATGGAGCTGAGTTGGTATTCTGATCATCCTCAAATTATGGTGATTATCGTGGAGAAATTAATTTCAACTTTTATCAATGTTAAAACCTCAACGTCTTGAGAAAGCTCAGCTGCACAAGTGATCTATGTATTGGCTGATGTATTGACTTTATAATGTGGGTACCAAGTAGTATGACTATCACTGGATTATTAACCCAATCGAAATCATACTATAGTAAATATGTGGGTTGAGATGGTAAAACATTTATTTAAATGTATTGAGTAACGTTTTATAAACAGTTACAGCGGGAATTTGCTGAAATTGTACTCGGCATTGTAAAAATGAGATTAAAAAATGGTTGGAAAGTGAGAAATGTCTAGACCAATGTGATACTTCGCCAAGTATGTTATATATAGAAGACATTAATTTAAAAATTAAACAAAAGTTTATTCTCAATTTGTTCCCAGTATGTTTAATATTTACTCAATTTAGTTTTAATCTTTTTTGTATAGTTAAGCTTTATAACCAAAGGTGTAACTTAAAATTGTAAATATAATACAACACTCATATGAACACCATAATTAAAACTACCTTGTACAGGTCTCTTATAGGTTGTAAAATATTTACCTTGCAACCTTCTTAGATATATTTAGGCTCAGAAGGTGATGCAATCAACATTTTTTCCACTGTCGCTAAATCAACTTATTATCTCATTTTACAACGCTTGACAGAGGTTTGTCCAAGATCCGCGATGATGTGTGTTCATGTGTGAGTGTGTGTGCGTGGTAGCGTGCAGGAATAAGCACGTGAATGCGCTTGTATGGGTGTGCGTTTGCGTTTGCGTTACGTTTGTGTTTGTGTTTGTCATCGTGTTCGTGATTGTGTGCGTGTGCGTGTCCGTGTGCGTGTGCGTTTGCGTTTGCGCGTGCGTGTTCTATACGACTATTCAACAACAAATTCCTAAGGTAGAATTTAAGCGTTCGTTAAAATTTTTTTCAATATCTGAATATTGATCAACTTTATAAAAAATGTCTAAACATATTTTTTAAGATAATTCAATTTTAAATAACCTTTTTTTTTAATTTTTCTTAATACAAAGTTAAATAAGCCTTAAAAATTGAAAGATAAAATCTAAAATGATTAAGCTGCATCTTTCCTGCATTTTAACTTTTTAAGTTTGACAGAATTTCCCTCGAGTCGTTTTCTAAACCTAGACTCGTGCGATAAAAACGCAACGTATGACACTAGTTTCTTAATATAATATTATCATAAGATTGACAATCTTTTGAATATAATACTTATGATGTATGAAAACGTTAAGGCACTAACGCTAAAAATAAATATCTAAACTAAATGAAGATGTTCTAAGATATAAAAACCAAATTAGCCTAACTCTCTGTCAAAACTGACAAATACTGCGATTTCAATTTATTTTACTAATAGATTTCTATCGTGTTTTTGAACGCATTTCACTTTAAAAGTAAATTTTAAATACATCAAACGTTATATAAGATCTGTTAAAAGTGATTGTATTTTTTCCGTAAAAATTCTATTATGCCTTAAAAATCTTATATTTTATAGAAACCCTTTGATTATAAATTTTTTGGGTAGTGAGAGATGAAATAGATGAAATAAGTTATCAATTGCATGTATCCGTCTATAACTATTCTTATTTATTTATAACACAAGGTGTACAGAAAAAATATTTTTAGTAATTTGAGTAACCAGAACTTTATAAACCGCATTGCTAATTTGGGTAAGGGAACCCATGCGTTACAAAGATAAGCTTAAAAAGTGTGATAGAGATACTAGCGTGAAAATAAAGCGTTCAATGAGATTTTTGGTTAATTAGAGCAATACACACGCAGGCAGAATATTAAGATTTATGGCATTAAAGTATTATAAAAAGAAAATACTAAAAAATTTGTTGAGGAGCTATTTAAGACGAAAACTTGGGTTGATTGTTTCCGAATAGTTCGTTGACATTTCTCATACGTTTGGTAAATCCAACAATAAATTTGGAATAACCATACTAGCAGTTACGAGTTACTAGCGGCAGCGGTAAGAACATGCATTGCTGTGAACGTGTGGATCACTAACGGTGTTTTTTTTGGTCCGAGATCTAGACACAATCGGAAATGTCCGGCGTATCAACAAGTAATGATTATTAGCATCACCTGTGACTAGAATTTTGACCTACTAAAGGAATTTAACCTTTTAGTAAGGGATCTTTAACATGTTAATCATCGTATTGCCACGGGACGTAGAGTTTTACTTCCTATCCGAGAAGAGGGAGTGCTTTGGTTTTTCTCTGTTTTAGGAAAACCGTTACGTCGACCAGGTTTGAACCCGCGCCTTTCGAGTGAAAGGCAAGCACTCTAACTATTCCATCACCGAAGCAGCTACTATCGGTATATGAAGGTAAAAGTAACAGCGTTCATTCTTTAGATGAAACAAATTTTTACTGATTTAATTTGTCTACACCTTTTTATTCATTTTATTATGTTGATCAACGGTTTAAATAAATTTGAGACATGCGTTGGACTTATGTTAAATGCATAACATAATACACTAGTTATGTTTGCAAATATTTGAAACCTGGGTGTAGCATCTATTAAGTTCTGTTTGTAAACATTATCTAGTTAGATAAGCCACTGTGGTACAAAATATTAGGTATTCACCAAATTACCTTGAAGTCAGTGTATGAAACAACACATTCAATAATCGCCGGGACACGTAAATTTTTGTTTTAGGAAGGAACGTTTTGAAAGCCCCTTTCATTATCAATATACCAAAAAGTTATGGACCAAAAACCACTAGGTTGACAAAAACTATATTTATTTTATTTATTTTCTTTAATGTATGGTTTAAGTAGTTATTTTCTTACGTATTTAATAAATGCCAACATTGAAAAAAATTATTTATTTCACGCAGTTTGAATGTTGTACAAAATCCAACTTATTCTTACACTTGTGCCCTTTTTAATGGTACGTCAAAAACATTTTTTGAATGCCAACTGAGTCAAAGATCACTTAGTTGACAGAACCACATAGTGTCCTGTGATTTACTTGCGTATTTGATAAACGTAAAAACTGCAGTAACCTATTGTTTGTTGTAGTTTGAATTTTACTATTGTGCTATTATTTAAGACAAAATGGTTTATTCTACAGAAGAAAGAGTTGAAATGATTTTCATTCATGGTGTAAAAAATGAATGTGCGCGAAAGATAGCGCAAACATTAGCGGCAGGCGTCTAGATAAAAATGTTTCATATGTTTATGTGCTACATTTTGTGAAAATGTTTAAAGAATCCGGATCAATAGGCAATGCCAAACGAAATACGCCTAGAGTATTAAATGAAGCGGCTCAGGTTGAAGTGTTGGGCCATTTTGGGGTAGATCCAACTACTTCCACTAGAAAAGTTTCACAGCAAATTGTAATATCGATTGGCTCAATACATAAGGTTACAAAATTATATAAGTTCCATTCTCATAAATTGGAAATACTTCAAGAACTGTACGAAGATGACCCCGACTGAAGGATTCAATTTTGCAAAATAATGTCAGAACAGATGAATAGATCACCCAATCTACTAAAAAATATTTGCTTCTCCGACGAGTGTACTTTTTACCTAAATGGTCAAGTGAAGAAGCAATACCCCCAGAAAATAAATGTTTGGGCAGGGATTTTAGGCAACACCATAATAGATCCCTTATTTATAAATGGTTCTCTTATTGGGGAGGTGTATCTAGATATGTTTCGGGGCACAAAATGAAATAGATCAGCACCGAAATCCTTTACTCCAAGAAGACCTAATACACTTTTGACAAGATGGTGCACTTGCGCACTACGCGAGATCTGTACGTGATTGGTCACATTCCCTGGTAGGTGGATAGGAAGAAGAGGGGCAGTAGAATGGCCACCAAGATCTTGTGATTTCAGTCCAAATGACTTTTTCCTTTGGAGTTATCTCAAATCAGTAGTTTACAAAACAGCACCACTAAACATTCAAGATTTAAAAAATCGTATAACAGCTGCGTTTGGGGTTATGAGGCCAGAAACTTTTCA
Organism: Vesta saturnalis; assembly: GCA_036346205.1. Classification (NCBI taxonomy): domain Eukaryota; kingdom Metazoa; phylum Arthropoda; class Insecta; order Coleoptera; family Lampyridae; genus Vesta; species Vesta saturnalis. The sequence continues at coordinate 185,771 of JARFJB010000190.1, forward strand.
AAAAGTGCGAGAGGAATTTCATCAACGTCTTTTTTATTGCTTGGAAAGAAATGGTGAATATTTTGAATGCTTTTTTTGACTTTTTTACTTAAACCATACATTAACTATTACAGAAAATAAATAAAGTTTTTGTCAACCCAGTGGTTTCTTGGCCCATAACTTTTTCAAATCTCACCCAATTTTCAAAAGGAATACACTGGTGTGTTGATAATGAAAGGGGCTTTCAAATAATAATACGGGTAGTTAAATTTGAGATTTTTAAATTGGGGTTACAGAGTTGAACGTATCAAGACCCGTTGACTGTCAAAAATGTTCCCCCCTAAAACAAAAATTGACGTGTCCCGGCGATTATTGAATGTTTTGTTGTTTTTGAATTACAAGGGGTGGTGAGTTTTAAAATGAACAAGAAAACCGTCGAGTTCTCACATTAATTACGATAGTTTACGCATGAAAATGAAATAATCAGATATGGTGACTGGCTTGCTTAGATTCTTCGGTTTTGGCAAGCCGTGGGTAAATCAAATCGTTTAGTATCACTAGCTTGATGAAAGTTGGGAAACGTTATATACGATCATAAGTACATCATTTTAGTTCCGTTAACCATTCAATTACTTTAAATCAGATTGATGTCCTTGGTATTACCGAGACTTGTTTGTTTGATAGTATGGCGAGCGAGTCTGAATGCATTGAGGGTGTTTTACAAGAGTATGAGTAGGGTGGGACGTGTTGTATATAGTCACGACTTAGCTGTGAGAAAAGAAAAAAAAACGTGCACCGTTCGACGCACTTACTGTCTAACGTCAGTCTTGTGAACTACAACTGTATATCGAGTTCACAAAGCGTTTCGCTACTAGCGTCGTTGTAACCATGCCGAGTAGCGAGCAGTTTGAATTATAATGCCATTACACTGCTGAGTAACATGGAAATTCTGTCACTGGAGCCACCACCGAGACCTTTGCTTACCAAAGATATTTGAAATTACACTATATACACGCATCTATCGTAAAGTGTATCGGTACATTTCTTTTGCACAGCATGGCTTCATAGAACATCGCTATATTGTGACCAACATTGCTTCTTTTACCAAATTTGTTTCTCAAGGTTTTAATAATCATCAACAATTAGACATGCTTTACACGGATTTTGCCAAGGCCTTTGACAAAATTGACCATGCGATCATTATTAGTACGTTAGACTTTCAGATTCTCTAAAAAAATTGTTTAAATCCTATCTAACAGAAAGATACTCATATGTACAATATAATAATTTTAAATCGGATACTTCACTAGTTACGTCGGGAGTCCCACAGGGATCTAACTTAGGTCCTCTTTTGTGTTTGTTGTTTATTAACGATCTGCCTCAATAGTTGTCCTGCAATGTTTTGATGTACGCTGATAATTTAAAAATGTATTCTGTTATTAATTCTATGAATGATTGCGATATACTTCAAATGCAAATCGTGGAACTATATAAATGGTGTATTAGTAATGGATTACGACTTAACATGGGTAAATGTATAGTGGTTACCTATACCAAAAAACTCAGACCCATATATTATCCATATGAATGTAACTCAGTTTTATTTAATCGTAGTTCTGTGATAAAAGATCTTTGGGTTACTTTGATTGCAAATTCTCTTTTAGGGATTGTGATTCTTCTATATGTAGTTCTGATATTAAAACTCTTGGATTTTTAATTCGTAATTGTCGCTCATTTACTAGCACGGTGGCATTGAAAACTTTGTATACAGCTCTTGTTCGTTCGTAGCTGGAGTATGGGGCGTTAATTTGGTATCCCTGTTATGAAAATCAAAAAGCATCATTAGAAACAGTACAAAGAAGGTTTCTCAAATATTTATCGTACACAGTTGATGGAGCTTATCCTGAAATTGGTATTGAACAAAACTCCTTACTGGGAAAGTATGATGTAGAATCATTAGAATAGAGGAGGGTGGTCAGCAGCATTACATTCTTGTACAAACTTTTACATGGAAAAATTGATTGCCCGTATCTATTATCTTCTCTTCAGTTTTATGTTCCACGTTTCTCCTCTCGATCTTTAGTTACCTTCAACTGTACTACGGCAAATACTAATCTTCTACTTAAGACTCCTGTATTTGTTATGTGTAAAAATTTTAACAATACTTCAGATGTTTGTGATATTAATCAATACACTATTATTGAAATCAAAAACGTCTCTCGCTAGTTATAAGATTAAGATCAGTGATAGAATTCTTATTAGTTAGCATAGTAGTCAAATTGCGCATTCCAGTGGTAACAATTTAATTTAGTTTTAGATTTAATCATTTAGAAACATGTAATAGGTAAAGTATTTCATATTATTTTACTAGCGTCATTCCCATTGTATTTTCTCTTTTTCTCGCTACTGCTGTAAAGTATTGTCCTGTAATTGGATCAATCGATCTGTTGGGCATTAAATTCTTTATTATTATTATTAAAATTATTATTGTTATTATTATTATTATCAGTAAAGAAGCGCCCCACTGGGGTTTTCATGTAATCTCCTGAGTGCCAATCGGCAACGAAGAAAGATGAAAGAAGTCCCGAGGATAGAAGCTGACATTCCAGTTACTGCAACTTCAGTAGCCACGACTACGAGTAGCTAACGTCGCACGGTCAAGAGTTCCGGTTCAAGAAGAAGAAATCTAAATAGATGGACTATACAAGTATACCCACGCCAATCGCTAACGCTTTATAGCTGGTCACTGACACCACAAATCTTCCGGAACCCTTGGAAGCCACTCCTTAGATGGAGAACTGGATCACTTTTTCCCGTAAACTGAACTGACGAGGAATCGTCTTTACTCATACTAAGGCTATCTCCGATGGATACCGAATGCAGCCTGCCTCAACCAAGGATCCAGGTAGGTTGATGAGCAATGTGGATGGTTATGATACTTTGAACCATACCTAACAGGTAACAGGTGAGCATACGTTTAAGACGTTTCTACCGGAAGTACTTGTAGAAATCTCATTTACATTAAGAAGGGTACATCTTGCTAACAACCAGGCAATCATTATGGATGACGAAATGCACTTCAAACAGGGCATCTCTAAAGTGAAAGGATTTGACCATTTTTGCTACAGACGTTCTTGATAATGTCACTGTAAATGAAAAGCCATATTTTCAGGTAAGGTGCTGGTATGGTGCGCTGTTTCTGTCAGAGACATGTCCAGGTCTTATCTATGTCGAGTAAGAGGTAATGCTCTGGATAGTCAAAGGTTTATTGATAACCGATAATAAATATAATGTTGTTGCAAAATATTAGATGGTATTTCTTTTACCTAAAAAAATATTGTTAAGATTTGTGTCAAAATTTATGGAATATACGTTAATAACCTATTAAGTAAAAAAACATAACTTACTAGGCATCGACGCATCACCCGAAGAGTCTCAGGGTTACCAAATACTCTTCAGCAAGGGGAAGGAGTGGAAGAAAATTCTTTTCAATTAGATACAAAATTAAGAGCTTTTATGATGATAATTGACAAATTTAATAGTTGTTTATGGTAAGTTCTTTGACGTCCTATGTCATAGTGCAAACAAAAATTTAAAAAAAATGTATTTAATTCTATATTTCACTTCGGTTTTTAAAAGTACATAGTTTATAAAATGGTGAGCGAAACGTTAGTCAGTTGTATATTTTTCCATTGAATGCACCATTCCAAAAATATCTGGGCGATCTTGGAGGTATTTAACTTACAGTAAGGCTAGTTTTTTTCTCTAGTCCAGATTTTATTCACATCAAAAATAATCCTTTCCGTGGCGGTGTTGGACCTCAGTAAACACATGGACATTTCAACAATTTTTAATACGTTGTTGTGCTGTATATATTCATTCTTGAAGTGGTTAAAAATCTCTACCCATTGTTTGTCAATAGAAACAAAACTTAGTTCCACTCTTTTAATTTTGACTGGTTATATTTTTTAATGCACACAATTTCATCAAAAAGTTCCGAATCATCTACATGAATATCAGGGTGTTAAAAAAAACAGTTAACGAGTTTCCAACATCTGACAACATAGGTTCTTTTTTTAGCAATACCCATCGAAACACTTGCGTCCGCAAGCTATACAAGTAGTATAAAACATGGTCACTGAGTTTTTAAATTGAGTTATGGCTAGGTCTTCTCCTTGATTTACCAAAACTACTAGCATAGTGTTAACTTGATTTGGCAAAAAGACTTCATTTTTTTGTTACTTTAAATTTGATTGATTTAAATTTACTACCATTGAATATTTTTCAGATTCCACCTGCAGCACACATTTATGGAATGTAAAAGTTTGTGAGTGAAGAAACCATAGGCAAACTTCAAACAAATTGTTTATTAAGAATCAACGCGGGACATTTTTCTTGAGAGAGAAAGTAACTCTGTAACGGTTAGAACATTTTTAGTATTCTTTCTATAGAAGCTAACCATCTGTATTTTACTGTATCTCAAAATTCCTTTCATTGTTCAAATCGAACAGTATAAATGTAGAAATAGCCATAGATTTTCAGTCATGGCTTCGGTGTCAATGAGCAAGCAGTCTCCTTATATTTGAATACTGTTATGAAGGATATGATCAGCACAGTTCACCCCAACTAAAGGTCTATTAAGTAACTGCTGTACTTTATGTATTGCTGTTTCTCCAATAATTGCAATTTGTATAGTCAGCGCATATTGCCGTTACTTTGTTGTTGATTCGGATTTGTCAATCATTTTAATAATATATTTCGTCCTTTTCGCTCACGAGCTCTTGGGCAAGAGTCACAACGACGTGAACGGTTTTGGAGTTCTTGTGGCGGAAGTTCTGTAGGAAATCCAAGATAGTCGCTAATAGATTGTCTTAGTTTTCTTGGCAATCTTTTATTTCCTGCTCTTTGCTTCATATGTTCAATTACCAAAACATCAGCTAATTTAAAAAAAAAATCGGATCGAGTAATACCATTGTTAAATTTTTGGAGTCGATTCAATACAAAAGAATTGATTCCAGCAGCGTCTATCATACCATATAAAATTCTTAAGGGCCATCTCCTCGTTTTTCGGGCAACTGTTTTGGAATTACAAAGCTGGCCAAATGTATCGACTCCTCCTTTAGTCGAATTTTAGAGCATTGTGATTTCTGGTTTTTTTGTTTCTAAATTTTTATCTTGAAAATGCATAGTACTAATTAAAACTACGCATTTCTTTTTATCTGTTACATGCGTAACTAAGGTAACGTCTTTTGAAAAAGCAAAACCTGCGTTTCACAACCAAAAATTGTATCGGTATTTCTCTTTTGTTTTTTCGAAGAGTTCCGACCATGGTAAGTTTATTTTCAAGCAGCCTTTGTGGTAAGGCAATAGATGAAAACCAGTTATCCATGGTAATGTTGCGATTTGTGCCTGCTATTGTATTTTTAATTTCATTACATATTGCGTTGGAATGGAACCGTCCTGAGGGTTTCTGTTGGGATCTTTCGCAAGATATGGAATAGCAGAACACATATACTAGGTTTTTGCGTCGCACATCATAATTATCTTCAGACCATATTTGTCCGGCTTGCTGAGTAAATACATTTTGAATGGACATGGTCCTCTAAAATTTCATAGTTGCCCATCGATAGTTAGGTATTCGTGTAGAGTGTAGTTACTTTTGCAGTTTGTTATAAATAAGTCCCATATTTATCTTATCGGTGCGAATCTGTCTACTGCTTTTCTCTCAGCACGCGTTGTTTTATTGTCAAAACGTAAACAATTTAAAAGAAACTCGAATCGGTTTTTGTCATCGTTTTACAAAATATTGCTACACCAAATTTTTCTGACCACATGTTGTTGGGAAAGATGTGCATCTTTTTAAACTCCAGGAAAATAAAGAAGTCCAAACAAAGCCATAAGTTCAGTTTTATTTATTTCTTACAGAGATCGTTATTCCGAAGTATATTTGGATTTACGAACTTCTATTTCTTTATTTGTATTGTTAACAATTATCCCTAGGATCTCGTTACTAAAAAAAGCTGTCAAATTTCTATTAAATTATTTGCAACTTTAGCTCTTCGTCTTGGACCAGGTAAACGCAAAACAATATTTTTTGCCCAAGACCTTATTTTTTTTAGAAACTAATGGCTGAGAGTACCATTTGAGACCATTATGGCCACAAAAAATACGACACGATCATTTGTGGGTTGTATGTTTATAACGTCTTTACCATTTTATATTTCTCCATCTAGATCTTGCCGTGTGTGATCATCCGGTACAGAATTACTGACTTATACAGCATCCCCGTCCTCGCTATCTCGTTCATCTAAGGACTCGCATATCCTTTCTCGCTTCGTCATTGTAAAGTTCATCCCAAATTTTATTTTCCGTAAGAGGGCGCCTTCTTTCGCGCAATGCCTGTCTTTCGTCAATCTGTTGGTTTGTAGCATCCATTTTTCTAAAATAATAATGATTAGAACAGAAAACAGATATTAAATATCTAAACTTACCGAAAAAAAATTAGAACGTAAACCACAACGTGGCGTCAAAACACTTAAAATATTGTATTACCGGTAAACATGAAAATCTAGACAAGAAACAAATACGCGCACCTCAAATAATCAATAATTACTGAAGCTACATGGATGCACAGTGCAGTGTCTAAATCACGCGCAAGCGTATTGAAGAAAAACTTAACGGCTGGGTAACGGGCGACCCCACGTTGTGGTTGTAGGGTTAACAATCGGTATAGATTGTTACAAAGTTGACCGTTCAAGATCATTTTGTATGGTGCTTAATGATTTTTTTTGTAAAATGTTACACAAAATACCTTCAGATTTGGTTCTAGCACATGGAAATTATTGTAGGAAGCAATTCTTATTAGCTTACTAGTGGAATCCATAGAACGAAAGGATTGATTATGAATTACGTTGTGTTATAATCGAGTACATTCAATCGTTGCTAGATTTTGTTCTTCCCTTCCAAATGTGTCCTTACGGACCAAAGCATCAATATCTACCTTAAGTATCGATATGTGTTGAACAATATCCGCCTTTCCACCTTGTGTAATTGAAAACTGTGCACAACATTTTAAGCATTTTACGTCACTATCTGAGGTGGTCTTTTTAATAAATGGATATTCGCTTTACAAATTTCTATTAAATGTACACTTTGTTTTTGGGATTACCTGATTTTCTACTGTCCTAGATACACACTACACTATAATGATTATTTATTTAAAAACAGTTAGTTATTAACATTTAATCGCAACTAACGAACTGTTTACATTATATTTATTTACACGCACCGGTATATTTATTTTTCACACGTACAAAACACCGTGCTAAGGAATTTTTTTAACGCTAGGCTTGATATTTAATACTGCCTCATAAACGGGATCGCGCGCTATTTATTTATGTCGACAAAAGTGCCAGAATTGTCTTATCCTTTTCATACTTTCTAGACTTATAAACATTGAAACGCCAGAAACGGGACAAAAAAAGTACTTCTTTATAAATACCAAATATTTCCGTAATTTACTAAAATAATTATATATACAAAATGTGTTTAAAAAAGGGACTGTCCCGTATAATACGGGACCAGTGGTCGCCTTACCCAAACACCATTGGTTCCTTAAAACCGATATTTTTAGTTTGATTTACTTCGAGTCATTTGACTGATCACAGTAGCTTTTTTTTAGGTGGAAATATAGTAAAAGAGAATAATTTATTTATAGAATGTTTTCTGCATTCAATTTATTTCTTATAAAGTTGCGGACTTTTGCTTTCAAATTTATTTTTTTACCTAAAAACGTTAGAAATTCGTTTTGATTGTTGACGTATCTGTCAGTTAAAATTTTATAAATGTATATAATTTTATTTAAAGTATTTTTTTGTAGAAATAAATAAATAAATCTGAAATTTAAAAAGTCATTGGCGTGGTAGTTATTTATTGAATAAAGGGGCTACTTAATTAGCTGTCTCTGTTAACCTTCGACGATCAGCATAATTTTACAACGCTTACAGGCGGTATAGGTATAATAATTGTACCTGCATATATTTTCTTTATAATTAAAATATTTCTAGAAATTAAAGAACTAATATTTATTGATAGAAGCTCTGGGGTATTTATGTGTAATTATGAGTAATAAATATTGGGAATTCCAAGGTAGGTAATTTTAGGCTATTTAGAAAAATTTACCTAAATATGATAAATAGAAAAGTAATGTGTGACCAACATTTAGTATCGTTTGTGCCGCTGAAGTGTTAAAGTAATACGTATTAGAGCAACAAAACAAAATAATTGTAATGAAAATGTGTATAAAACGTAACAGGAACATGTGTGGATTATTTGACCAAGTATGAATAATATGTAAAAATGAGTCCTAACAGGATATGCTAAAATAATTTAAGTTAGAGTAATTAAAATAATTATAAACAGAAAACTTACAATTAATGTGAAATCGGACAAAATGGAGGACCAGGCGAAAGCGTTCGTTTGAATTTTGAATGTGGCAAATGTGTTGAGATAAGGAAAATTATCAATTAGAAAAAGATAGAAGCACTAACTTAAATCAAAGTTACGCGGCGGGAAATTTAAAATGTATCCCTAAGACTAAGGAATGGAAATTTTAAAATCTATGTTTAGTAAATAATAATCTATTGTACTCAGGTTGCTAATGTCACCTCTATTGTTTATTGAAAGTTTAGTATTATTTATATGGCACATTTCCAGGAACATACATTTTGTAAGGTTTCTTTCTTTTGCTAAAATTATCGGAATTTCAAAGTCGAAAGGGTGATTATTCTCCACAGCCAAAGAACGTTCGTATTACTATCGTTGTTACTGTATTTTGTAGGAATTCATAAAAAGCATGCAATTTCCTTTTTTCAAACTTTGCTTTTCAAGAACCCAACCCAACCTTATTTACATTTTTGATTCCAAAGTATGTTTTTTTATATACTTAGACTTTCCAACCAACGTAGGAGCAATTTCCCAGCACCTTATG
>JARFJB010000191.1:0-206189 GCA_036346205.1 Vesta saturnalis
GTTACCGTCGTTAACGTTATTATAGTCGTTATCGACGTTACCGTCGTTATCGTCGTTATCGTCATTATCGTTATCGTCATTATTGTTATCGTCGTTACCGTCGTTATCGTAGTTATTGCTATCGTCGTTATCGTCGTTATCGTCGTTATCGTCATTATCGTCGTTGTCGTGGTTATCGTCGTTATGGTCGTTATCGTCATTATAGTAGTTATTGTCGTTACTGTTGCTACTGTCGTTATCGTCGTTATCGTCGAAATGGTCGATATCGTCATTATTGTCGTTATCGTCGTTATCGTCGTTATCGTCGTTATGGTCGATATCGTAGTTATCGCCGTTATCGTCGTTGTCGTCGTTATCGTCGTTGTCGTCGTTATCATCGTTATCTTCGTTATCTTCGTTATCGTCGTTTTCGTCGGTACCGTCGTTAACGTTATTATAGTTATTATAGTCGTTATCGTCGTTACTGTTGCTACTGTCGTTATCGTCGTTATCGCCGTTATCGTCGTTATCGTCGTTATCGTCGTTATCGTCGTTATCGTGGTTATCGTCATTATCTTCGTTAACGTCCTTAACGTCATTTTCGTCGTTACCGTCGTTAACGTTATTATAGCCGTTATCGACGTTACTGTCGTTATCGTCGTTATCGTCATTATCGTTATCATCGTTATCGTCGTTATCGTCGTTATCGTCGTTATCGTCGTTATCGTCGTTATCGTCGTTGTCGTCATTATCGTCGTTGTCGTGTTTATCGTCGTTAACCTGCTCATTGTTATCTTTTCAACAGAATTGTTTTTATCGTTATCGTTATCATAGTAACCGCTATCACCGTCATCTTCGTCACTATTATCGTCATCGTTATCGTCATCCTCATCGTCATCCTCCTCAAGGGCAATTTCTAGGTCAGTGATATAGCAAAATCTCGTTTAGAGAAAATCCCACGGTCATTATGAAGGAATTAAAACCTGGTTGGTGTGTCAGTATTCTCACTAGTCAGACCCCAGTAGCTACGAAAAACCGATGTTCGAAAACGAAGATCCAATAAACGTAAGTGTAAAATGATTTTTGTTAATCTATCTAAGAACATGTGCTGGATGTGTTAATGCCAAAAATTTTAGAAATGTGAGTAGAATGAGAATAGTGGTTTTAACAGCTTTCACGTAATAAGTGAGGAGAAAATAATAAAAATAAAAACCTGCGAAAAAGGTTATATCGGTGCTCATAGGAAAGGATTAAGGTAGCTGTACGCAGGTCTCAAAATTATGGCAAAATATCTGTGTTGAGTGTCATTATGTAATTGACAGAAACAGAGCACAATTGATTACGAATGAAAGGTTTAGTGTTATTTTACACTTGTATATGTGACCCACATCATTAGTAAGAAAAAGTATCAGGACGTAAACAATAATTGCAGTTACTTTATAAAAAAGTTGAACGTATTGAAACGATGATTTAGCTTATTTGCGTTTTCGTTTAATTTAATGAATGTACATCACATCATACGGTACTTTGTGTTTAAGCTAAACAAAATATTGTTTTAATACCACTGGTGAACAATAAGGTACGCCGTTTATTTGATAAATTTTAACAAACCTCACTTAAACACAGTAATGTTCTTTATATATTTACAGATAAAAAGAATTGTGTATTTTACAAATTGAACATTTTAGTTTTCGACACCACTGATATAAGGTTTTTCGTCGGAACGTTTTACGTTTTAGTCACAACCTGAAACGTAGCTTGTTATCAGTTTCAACTACAAGTAAAAGTTAAGAATTTAAACATACAGTGTCTCTGTTAGTTTATCAACAAAGCAGGTGACAACTTGTTTAATTCTCTATTATGTGATAAAAACAGTGTTAGTGAGTACTAAAAACATCCCTAATCCGATTTCGTCAAATATTCATTACCGAATATACGTCAGTTTTCAATGCAACCGAAGTAGTAACTATTGTAAGGATTGCATTGGTAAGATTTTAAAGTTTACACAAGCAAATTAATTTTGTAAGAAATAAAGAGTACTTTATCGAAAAACGTAATTATTCATTTTCTTGTTTAGAGAATATTCCCAATTATGAGCATGATCTATGAATGTAACTTAAAAACCTTTAGTATACGTAATTTTAAAATACACGAAAAACTGTAGATATTATTGTCATAAAGTGGGATTAACTGCTACTTAATACGCCGTAAGATAATAATCGATTGTTAGGACAGTTTTTGAATAGTGGGTTTCTAAACCTACTTAATAATTTGAAAAACACATGTTTTTCGAATCACGTGTTTTTGGAATAAAATCAATATGTGTGTATATCATAAAAATGAACTTAACACTTACCTTATTTATTCGGTTCGTCCAGTCGTCATGTTTTCGTAAAATCAAAAATTTGAAGTATCTATAAATATGTTGATAGAGTGGATGTCTTAAGCGAGAAAAAACTAATCCACAAAAAAAACAGTTATATAAGTTATTTCATTTTTATGCTTTTTCTTTACTGCCACTTAAAAATTTAAATGGGAATTAAAAGGAAATGTCCTTAATACCCAGTTCGGAAATATACGCGTCAATGGTATAGTAGCGTTTAATACAACGTTATGATGTGATCTAATCCAGAAGCAACCCTCTAGAAGAGCAGTATCGTTGAGTCCGATTACCTACACGCCGTGGTATCAAAACACTATCAATGCCAAGGAAATTAAGGCGGAAAAATATTTGCTGCATGGCAATTACGAGACATCGGCGGCCAAATGGTCGAAGGAAACTGTTTTATCAGATAAACATATTTCGCTGTTTCCATTTAAGACACATTATTATTCTATTGGCGGAGTCGTAAGTGCTGACAATTTTCTATTTTAAAATGTTTTCTTAGGAAGAGCTTCGAAGAGATAACACTCTGATAAACGCCAACGCCAGCCTTGTAACGTTCTGATTGAATTTTAATTAAATTTCTCGCCGCAGATATATTCTAGATAGGCGTCTTCGTGTAGCAGTTACAGTTTTTCTTATTAGTTGGCAGAGCAAACAATGTGCGTTTAGCTCAAATGCAGTACGCTTGTCTCCCCTTTTAAAGAATGCTGGCAGGAAATTAATTCTCAAAAATGAAACCTACCGGTGCGGTCTGTATGGTGACAAATCAACTCTGATAACGACACATTCTTATTTCGTTTTAATAAATTCTGGGTTATCGTCTCGTCCAAAAGCGTTCATTTCTTTGAAACGTCTTTTATTTCTTTACTCGGTTAACAGATAATTTTTATACAACTTTTGTTACCCCATCGAATTATTTAGATAACCGGCTGCACACAGCGAAAGCACAAGTCATAGGAATACTCAAGCGACCGATTTGTATTCTCTGATCCCGTCATTTACATAGAATCGTTCATGTTTAAATGACGATATTTTTGTTCGGTATGTAGGATTAATTTGCACCTACAAGGAATTTACGCCGATTTAGACATATACAATTGATGTTCAGAATATTGTGATGTTTAGAAACTGAGGTTTCGACGACCCCACTGCATTCAGTTTCCTGTATGAAATAGTAGATCCTCAACGTTTTGTGTTGCAACCCCGACATCACGGTGCACTTACTTCAATGCTCGTTTAATCCGAATTCTGTATGTACAGTGTCAAAATAATAAGCTTTTTCTTTCAACGAGGCACGGATGATGAAATTAATTTAAAAAAAAGTATACGTAGCGTAGGAAGTGTTACTGTTAACACGTGCCTCGTGTTTTCTCCATTCCCTTAAGTGGATTGGATGTGAACCGCATTTTCCACTTACGCGAGATAAGCCAGCTAAGAACGCAAAAGCTTTATCCAAAGTCAATACTTAAATGATTTTAAATTCAAATTGAGAGTTGTTTCTATAATCGATCACACCGCCTAATTTTATTCTCGCTTATCCCTATAGCTCTGATGGTGACATCGTCGCTGTGGAATATCTATCTGTCCCTTCCATTATCCCTAATTTTTATTGCCATTTTTATCATTACCGAGATTGCGACGGTGGCGCCGCGAAGTTAATCGGATCACAACTCGGTTCTTTAAGAACGTGATCAAGAGATGCGGCAAGGATTTTCCGTACACGCGTTCTTCATCGTAACCTCACATATCGGTGCCACGCGTTCTACCAAAACGAAAATTGTATAATCCAGTTAAAATTGATATGGCGTTGTATGTCTTATCTTTAATTAATCGAACAGTCCCAGCGGTTACGTACCGTATCATCGATGCCACAGTGTTAACCTACATGCAATAATAGCAAATCTGTTACAAATTTAATGAAATCTTTTTCGTTGTATTTTCACCATTCCGTCGCTATAGTAACTTAATAAAGTAACTGAAGCTTTGTAGAGAATTCACAAAGCAAAGATGAAAACAAAACTCAGCCCTTCAGCTTAGCAGTCTCGATTCACCCTTTCTGCACATCCCAATTACACTTGTTTGCATGTTATTTAAGTACTACACAAACATTTAAGAAATCGCTTGAGCGTAAAATTAGTGTTAAGGAATAGTGCTTTTATATCATATTAAGATGTTTTGTTGTTGCTTTTGCCGTTCTAAAAGGAGCTCTATTGGATTGTCTTATGTTTCAAATAAGGATAATGAGCGAAATCCGATTTTCCCAATTAAAAATGTTTCAACTTAAAAGTTAAAATACCTGCAAAGAAGGTATCATTTGGATTATTTAGTTGGTGTTTTGCAGATAACTCCAAACTTGTCCCACATTACCTATTGGTAAAGATATATGTATAGGCGTTATCTGAAGACCGGTAAGAGATAATCATTGGTTGCCTCTGGTTTCCTGTTGACTTGGAAACTTGTTCGTTGACGAGCTCATTGTCGCACACCCTTGCATTGTTACGTATCAGATGTAATGAATTGAGAGGCGGACATCTGAAAGACGTCGTGCAAGTCTATTTCAAGCGGGTGTTTCGATATATCACCGGCCGGAGTGGGTGATTGTGTTTGTATCTACCCTTCCCATTGGATAAATTTAACAAAACAAATTTACTACATCCATATAAACGTTATCACTATATTACGGATAGGATTCTGAGATGTAAAATAAAAAAGAAAACTCGCTTTAGACTTATTAAATACAAATTGTATTGACATACAATGGGCACAACTACACATATAACATTACGCTTTATATATTTGTACACTTGTACAGCATTCAAATTTATAACAGGTTTAATTTAATAATAATTCTAAAGTATCACCATAACGTTTTGTTACTACATCATTACCACACATATAAACAAAACTGGAATGCATAGTGTTTGAAAATCTTTGGCAAGTATAAAATGTTTACAGCTTTAACATAAATACGGAAGAGCATCTATTCTCTATCGCCATGATGATAATGTACTGACGCTTGATTATCAAAAAGTGACATTTTAAGTCTTTTACACTTTGCGCGTCGATTCTTAAACCAGAATTGCACATTTTTTGGTTCTAACCGAGGAAACTTTTGGCGATAGGCCATGCAGTTTAGCTCTTCCGTATACTTTAAAATAAGATTATGTGAAGGATGGGTATTAAGTGAAAACCACTGTTCTAACCTTGGTACTTCTGTAACTGGATCTATAAACGTTCTATTACGTTTTCTACGCTCGTCTGCGGACAAACCTGACATTCCTAAAACATTTGAACTAGTAGGAGAAGTAGCAGGATGCGACAGTCCAGGAATATAATGACTCATGTACATAATACTTTGACTAAACATTGAATTTGGTACCAATGGAAAACCAGTAGCTAACCTTTCTAACCCATCACTAGGAGCGCGATTTTGCAGATGCCTGTCAAACTCTGGGGAACCGCAGTAATTTTGTGAATGAGGCCTACCTATAGGCGATGGATCGCTACGATTATCTAAACGATGTTTTCCTTCTTCATTAGTCTCGGTACCATCTTCAGCATCGGACATATTCATTCGATTCGAATGCGAATGGCTACTAGGTGAATGGTAATTTATGGCATCGTCCTTGGGTTCCGGCTTAGAGTTATCCCCCTAATTTCTTTCAATTAGTAATTTTCTACAATAATATGTGCAACTTACCCGAATTTCAGCAGCTGTAGGGCTTCCAGAACGTGGACTGCATTCTTTTGAATCGCGCTTATTAGTCGTTAAAGAAAGAGGCCCAATTGGACTATGTGGTTGACTGTCGATAATATCTTCTTCTTCTAAATCAGACGTTGCGTTTGAAAGTTCGTCAGACATACGAGTTACATGAAAATTGCGCCTATATGTTGCAGGAATATTATTTTTTAAATGTTGATCTGGGTTCATGTAGCAGTCTGTCATTAATAAATTTGATCCATTATTGGGACTATGGTCGTTATACCCGTTTACTGACATATGGCACGATAAAGCTGGTGCAACATTTCTAATTTCAGCTCGTTTTTGCGCTGCACGAGCATTTTTAAACCAATACACAACATTATTAACATCGAGAGGTTTTCTCCCACGTCGAGATTCAAGACCATTCAATTCTTTTACGTATTGTTGAATTTGCTGCCTACTAGGGTGCTGATTATCCGAAAACCACCTTTGTAATTTCGGTAGTTCCAATTCGGGATCAAAGCTAGTACGCATTCGAGTTTTTTGGGTAGGAAATTGATTATGGACGTTTTGCATTGCCGGATGAGCAGGGTCGGGTAAGGAACGTTCTAATGACTTAGATGATGAGTGTAAAGGAACTGGATATTGAGTAGAATAAGGAGTAACAGGCGGTACTCTACTGCTTGGTGATAAGGGGCAAAATTGTGATGACCACCATTGATCGAATTTGCGGCGACATTCTTCGGACAGTTCAGCGGAGGAGATGTCACTTCCGAAACCGGCACGACAAATCTGCGATAAAAGAAGCTGTAACAGAGGTAGATCGATAAACACTTCAAAGCAGATTGAGAAAAAAAAAACAAATAGCTACATTGTAAATGTAAGTTTTACTTTCAAATGAGAATTATAGTCTATACTGAAAAACTTCCATTTTAATTCGTACTCTGTAAATAATCTTAAATCCTGTGTACACTTTATATCGGTTTACGTACAGAAGAAATAACAGTTCACTATATCAACAATTTGAGAATAGAAGCAACACAATGAAAGCACAAGGCCCCAGATCCGCTCAGCATTGCTGGATGTAGAAGGCTTTTGATCTCATTAATACCATAAAATAATTCTACATAATCTTATTAAAAGCGAGGTTACTGCTATTCTCTGCACCCTTAATACATTCGTTCCTATCCATTTCTTAAGTAAAACGTACACTTACTAAACGAATTTTACTTGTGCACATTAAAGATTTAAGATTGATAATACAAAAAGGTACGTACCTCGTCAATTGGACAACCAGCCGATACAAGAAGTCCCTGAGATTGCGTTAAAAAGAAGCGAAGTAATTTTTCTTTGATGTCTGCAAAAACGGCAGTTCGACTACGTATTACTTGAATGCGAAGCGTCGCAACAGCCGTTAATTCTCCTAATATATCTCCGACAGTAACTAAAGGGTCGTCTGAAATTTGATCGACGCTTAAAGATTTCCAATTTTTAATAATGACCGATCCTCTTGCAGTGGCTGCACTATCGGCAGAGTAACCCAAACGTAACAAAGCTGCTTGCACCAATCCTTGAAAAGGAGTCGCTACAGGTATAATAACGTAACTGTCGGTTTCGATTAAGGGTCGTCGTCTCCAGGGACCTTGATGAATAACGCGAGTTTCGTCAAGAGTCGACACAGTTTCCACAACGCAATGTACGGGTAAAGATTTTCCTGAAAAAGGCATAAGATATTAGCGTAAGCGCGTCGATTTGCATATACTTGCTCTTAATTATTACAGTAACGAGCGCGAAACCACGTTTATAATTTTTAAACGGCTGCTGACACTTATAGGGCTGTTAAGTTCATAATGAAGAGTTCGTAATATCTGAATGATCCGGTAGCTGTCACGTGCTCGCTAAACGATGTTCGTAAGATTTACGCGAAGATGAGGAGATAAATACTTCGACCGTAAGCGGTTTCGAAGCCGAGGGCAACGTGGCGGATCCACGATATTCGAAATACAAAATCTTTTCAGTCACTGAGAATTTAATGGAAACGTGTAAAGCGGAAAAGTATCCAGAGATAAGAAAGACAGACAGATCAATTGATAGCGGCGTAGAGATGACATTTAATGTTACTCGCTGTCGAAGATTTCTTCATTTCCTTTCCGAGTTCAAACACGACAAAATCTTTTACTGGAACAAACTAACGTATCTTTTATTGCACTACATATTTGTAAAAGAAGTTGCGTTGTTGTCAGCGTCACCATTAGCACAATGAACTCACAAGCTTGCTGGCCGCGCACGCTTGTCTATGCTAATCTTGTTAGGTTAAGAAGGTTTCTGCATATTACGGAGCTTTAACTGGAGCAACCCAGACCTAGCTCTGCGTCTTAAGGATTAGTTGGCTCGACTTGAGCTTACTTAGACGGCTGCCATACAAAGAACTATGTGTGCGACGTCACAAGAATTAAGCTACAGAATTAATTTCTAAGCTCCGGATTTATTTTTGTTATTAGGTTAGCGTCTTGACCGGTCTTACGATGCAGATGCGGTAAACCCGAATTCCACTCTAAATCTCGGGGACAGTTCGTAAGCGGCCCGCCGGATCCAACCCGGACGTAATTCCACCGGCTTACCACGCTGTGTATAGTCCAGTAGTCGCTAATCCTACGGGCTCTAATCCAGGCGAGCTGACCAACGTCTTAACTCGGGTTCATATTGCCTTCCGGCCCTTTGTTCGCGCCCGCTTGATCAATAATGCAACCTTATAAATAATACCACCGACACTAATAACTATCCTAGAATGACTACTAACTTGACCGCATTAAATACGTAACATTCTAACGTCAAGCCACAAATATAGTAATTTTCTTAGATCTAATATTAATTAAATGGTAACAAATGTGAAAAATATTTAAATTACACGGTTTATTAACTGGTTGAGCTCGATTGTCATTTTCTCGAGTTTGAGCGAACTTTAAGTAACTCACAATCTACCACAATCGAGATTATGTCAACAACTATTTAGCGCACACCAGTTAAAGCTTACGGAAGAGCGTTTTGCGCGATTTACCGCTCCAAGTTTTGTTCGACCACTTATTAGAGATTATTCCCTAAGTAATACTAGCACAAAAGCTTTAGATCCCATTTTGCCCTTTTGACGTCATTCCACGTTTTGTACTACAATCGTTTGAAGAGGTATTTATTGATAAAACTTTTCCTAGTAGTGGATTAAAAAAAAGTGAACCTTGTAAAATTGAATTGATACATAGAATTGCAATATATTATGCGATTCTGAACAACTTCCAGCTTGTTAATGCGATTCAGTCTGAATTGCATGTTTTAAGAAAATTTTTCAATGAATGGTCGATAGAAATGCAACAAGCGTTTTAGAAACACGGTTTAATGAATATCGGTTAGAAGGCGGATGTGCACTATCACACAGTTAGTAATCTGCTCGCACTCCGACACTGTCAAACATTTATCTGTTTCCGGCCTTAGAACCCCCTTCGATCCAGTCTCTATTCGCCGGTACTACTGCAAATGTATCGCTCTAATCCGTTCGGTGCGTCTATCTTGTTCACATCGCTCATCCACTTCCTTCCGTTGCTTACGCTTTCGGTATGTGATTAACGAACTGTTCGATTGTTGAAAATATACACCGCGAGGTTCATTCATTTTCCTACTTCATCGATAATTGAGCATCCAATTCGATTCATTCTTTAAACCGACCTAGTACGTTTTAAGCAAATCCGCAATTAAAACTCGAACGCAACGTACTCTACTTTCTTGTGCTAATCCTAATAACGTAAGGATTAAATCCGGTTAGGATTAAGTTTTAGCTATTGATGTGTGTTATCGCACTTCTCCAGATGCTGGACCATTTTTCGATTGTACAGTTCACTGGCCTCTTTGCTTAATTTCATAAAGCCAATTCTTATCTCTACTCCCTTATATTCGAAATCGATACGCAAACATTTTATATACAAAAACTAGTTGAATAACAACAGATACTATGTTTTTTACGTCTTGTATAGATAATAGCGCTTATTAAGAACGGTCCTACCTATGTGTCTATCTGGTGGAAATTAAAATGCTATTTTTGTTAAATTGCAGTAGCTGTGATTTGAAGTGTTTTTTCAACTGTTTTATTAAATTTAACTTAATTAATATGTATGTATCTTAAAACAAAATGATTAATAATGTGTATTCATATTAATTTATAAATATCCATAAAAAGATAATTGCATTATGGAGAGAAAATCTTACGTTATAATTGAAGCTAAACTATTTACAAGTTTGTGGAGTCGTAAAGTTATTAAACATGATCTGTTTTTTTTAATAGTATCTAGCATTGTTTAGATTTTCAAAAAAAAAATCAAGTGTACCTATCGATCCAGTATTCTATAAACATGGCGATAATAGAAATTAGTACACACGCCAGGTATGTGTAGATGGCCGGGACATTTTGGAATAATCTGGCAAAAACACGTCTATAATTAAGCATTATGCGTCTTTTTAATTAAATTTGGGGTTCCAATAGGGAATAAGTTATAGCAAAAAGTTTACTGACACTGCTTTCATCGAGCCGCCAATTTTTCCATACGTAAATTTTTTGTTATGCAGCAATTAGGTGTCAATTATGGACCATTTCGCGCCCATGAAATGAAGTTTTGCGCCCCTAAAAGAAACACTACTTATTGCAAAGATTACACCAACCCGGCTAAGTTCGTGAAGACGTGAACTTATGCATAATTAGATTCTTACTATGCGTAAATTAGGCGCCAATTGTATGCAATTTTGTGTCCTGCACATTAAATTTTGTACCATTATGGGAAATTATTGCAAATATGACTTCAATACGGATAGTTTACATTTAATTTTGTCTTGAACAATGACTAACAGAAAAGGATAACTCTGTTATTACATTAGTACGCCCACATATTGTGCTCTCTTCCCTAGACTTTATACGGTATAATAGGCGCAGACTACAAGGTAGCCGAGGCATGGGAGAGTACAGTTACAAACATGTGTGAATACGGAAAATTAATGTGTCGCGGCTTGAAGGCTATTGAGGGGGAGGTGCCGTGCACAATCAACAGACTGTGCGTAATCCGCGTTTGTATAGTCACTTATAAAAAGTTACCTCTTCAACTAGTGTCCTGGTATTGCAGCACTGCCTACTGCTCTCTTGGTAGCAGGGATCGCCTAGTTTCGTCATGACGTCGTCTTTTGCAATGCACCTGCCTACACTTGTCACGCGACCATTACGCCGACTCTGATTCGCCTTTAAAATGGTCACGAACCGTTATTAACTGTTAAAATTAGTTTTGACAACAAACAAAAGTAGAGAAATTCAAATTTTCGTGTAACAGTGATTTCAATAACTTTCATATCGAGCGCGGAACATGGGCGTTAGAGTATTAAGAGGGTTATACTAGTTTATTCCTTCTAGGGATAAGAGTACAACAGCATGTAGTTAGAAGTTCTTGTAATCCTCTTCTTATTAGAGTCTAAAGCATCTAATTATTGCACTACAGAAATTTAGTATATAAAAAATTTTCATTTGTACCTTTATTTACAGTTTCCTATCAAGACATAACTTACAATTTCACGTGCTGGTGGATCTTTTCTATAACTTGTTTCCTCTAAAAGACCAAAATTAGTTTACGAAAGTCAAGTTAGATAGATTTTTTGCTCGTTTCCTGCAAGGGTATTAAACCCACTTTCAACGGTACAAAGCGCGATTAATTGCTGCATAGACCAATATTAGTTTATGTCTAGTATTATGCAGAACACGGTGGGTTAGGTGCGTCTGTGTAATTGGCGTTGTCTGACGAAATGGATCAGGTCTAGGCCATTACCATTCCCATTTTGCAACCTTACCGTTAGGCTTTGAATTGTAGTTGTTGTTTGCTTAATAATTTCCGACAATCTCACAAAGATTTCATGTATCTGCATGGCACTATTTTTGTAAAATAGAGCAGAAGAATTTTTTAAAAAACCATATTTACCAAGTTTAAGACTTTTTCTGTAACAATTTTACATACATTCATATGTTTATGTCCGTCCTGATACATGTTTAAGGATTCTCGTAGTTGGTTAATATTCCTTGGAGTTTTGTTTCATTTCGCTCTTTGCTCTCCACTCTCTCGTGCAATTCGAACAATTTAAACAGGTATGCATCAACCAGTATACATCATTCAACAAGAGACGCAAATTTTTCCCTTTTAGATTTATTGTACATAATTTCCCAGAATCAAGATAAAATTTTATGGAATATTCTTCTAGTTCGTCACAGTACCACATCATATTTTTAATGGTGATAAAGCCAACACAATTAAAAAAGTAAATCAAACCGGCAAAAACTGCATCCTGACACCATGAAGTGAGTGCGCATATGTGCACAGTTAATGCACGTATGAAACGATATGCAAATATAAGTGACTTACAATTTAAACTCAAAGTTCACTAAATCCTATGTGATCTATTCTGAAATATTCAATTTTGGATCCGAGATAAAAATCTGTAGACACACCTATTGCGTTGGGAACAAAAAGTGGTAGATGTGTTCGTTGAACCTTATTGGAGAGCACTTCGAAAGTGCGATATAGAAAGTTTTAATTGGGAAAGACATGGATGATATTACGATAACAAAATTTATGATTTCTTACGATTTAAATCCTCCATGTTAAAACCTGTAGTTATGACCTAATTCGATTAGGAAAGGTGGTATATTGTTCTAAATAGGGAAATAAAATTTATGACTTTATCAGTTGGATATTTGTTTGTAGCTGCCATATTAATAATGTTTATTTATAATCCACTTGCCTTGAGCAATAGTCAAACAGCTACGACGAGCAATTCACCTTAGTTGATAACATGCTTAATGCGCTACATTAAACATTTGTAATTTATATATCATTTCCTTTACAAACATCAACTGCGTAATTTTATGTTGTTGGACTCCATCTTTACTTATAGCTTAACTTGGTTGAGAAAAACGTCATCATATTATTATAGCAAGTTAGGATATGGTAAACCTTGAAAACCCTAAGGCGTGAAGTACCTGCGCAGGGTTGTTGAAAACCATTCAAACAAAAGCTAAGAATTATCCCAATTGTTATCCTTGTCACATTTCAGTTTCCATTTAAACTCAATAGTTCATTAGATCACATGGCTTCTATTAAAAAAAACCAATGTTGGACCAATAAATTGAAAGTTGTAGTTCATAGTCATAGAAGTGGTGCCATTGTGATGAGTAAAAACAAAATATTATTTTATCTTAATAGACAGCATATTATCGTTATATAATACATACTTCTCCTGGATTTTTTATATTAAAGATCAACAATATGCACATTTATATTGACAATTGACAGACACTCGTTTATGGTGACTTGATAGTCTTTTCAGAATATAGATTAGTTATATGTTCGAAAGGCAAGAAACAGTCGTGATGTAGAGACTATACAAAACGTAGAATCAGGACAAATGGGGCAATTAAAGTAATCACACTTTTGCAATTGCATCTTGTACTTGAATTAAGTCTGAAATCCAGACGTTTATAACTCGGTTATCCAGAATTAGACATTGAACATTAAGGGGAACTAGTTCGCATATAAAAGCTCTAGAAATGGTTTGTTCGGTCTGACATTTCTGAGCCAAACGCCAAAAGCCTTAGATATGGCTATCTTTAAACAAACCTATTGGTTTCAAGGATTGAATGACTCAAACTAAAAAAAATATATATTTGCGGATTAATTGGTAAGGTGTAATCGTGGCTAATGTCACTAATTTATTTCCGATACCATTTTGTTAGCAAGTACCACAAATGAAACTATTCACGATCAAGTCACTTTATATCTAACCAAGAGATACATTTTAAAAAAACCGTAACAAAAAATACTTTCAAGCGTTTTTAGATAAGAAAGACAAATAAAGTACGGAAACAAACCAAAAAGAGAATTTAAAATGAGAAAGAATGGACAAAACATTTCAAACTCAACATCCAAAGGTGAATCTATTTTAAGCTCTCGTGATGAGTTCTTTGAAGAAACCAATCACTATAGCCTGTCCGGTAGAACTGAACGGGTATCGGATTAACAAGGAGGATTGTCAATATATGGTTCTATTGTGCTTGAAACCGCCTTAATGCTTTGCTGTCTCGTACTTATTGTACGTGACAAAGAAAGATGGATATATTATGAATAATGCCTCTATTTCTGCCGAACAAAAGCGTTTGCAACTTTCACACATAATGACAAGGCAATAAGAATCAGATGCAGGTAGAATAGAAATTCAATAGGTATAATAAAATGCCAGTGGTTCTCAACACTGCTTTAACATTATATAATTTGTGAAGAAATGCAACTTTTGTATAATAAAAATAATAATCGATTACTAATTACCTATAAGTAATTTCAATTGACACCTTTCACTTATACTTATAACAACAATAACAAATACATTTTTATTATAGTTAGTAAATATTAATTAAATTACAAAGATATACTTTTATAATTAAATGTAAAAATTATAATTGTCATTCGGCTTCAGATTCATCACTTCCTGAGTCATCCAAATCTTGGAAAAGATCATCGTCATCACTTTCTTCAGTGTTAACTGTGAAAATAAGAGGTCTTACTTCATCCACAATCTCTTCATTAACAAAAGTATCTTTAATTATTTTATCCGTATGATCAATACATTTTTGCCATATTTCCGCACTAACTGTTTTTAATGCGTCGTTCCACGTATTAAGAACATCTTCGTCTTTCCGGATGTCGCAACGATACTTTTGTCGTATTTGTTCTTAGTAATGCCCCATACCAACTCAATTGGATTGAAATGGCAATGATACGGGGCAGGCGCAAAACTTCATGTCCATATGATAGAGCTAGCTCATCGATTACATATTTTTCGCATTGGTCTACTTTGTTTCTTTTGGCCAATTCCACTAACTCTGCCTTTGTCATAAAATTTTCCCACGCTATTTTTTAGCGGTTAACCATTGCTGTATTTCTTCTTTTTCCAAGAAACTTTGACTGCCTTCTCTGCCTTTCGAGAATGATAACTCGCATTGTCAAGGACAATTATTGATGGTTCCTCTAATTTTTGTAAAAGTGATTCCTCAAACCATTTTTCGAACAATTCTGCGTTCATATTATCGTGATAATCTAATGATTTATTTTTGTACCGAAAATTAATTGACTTCCGTCGATAAAACCGTTTCTGTTACCTGCTTCAATGATAATAAATCGTTTTCCATCTGATGATTTGTTCGGTTGATGTAAACTCTTTGCACTGTTATCTTGCCAAGTACATTTTGACGTACTACCTTTACTAAATATCCACGTTTCGTCTGTAAAACAAACTGTCTCGAACTTTCGGAGTTAAGATTTTTGAGATACTTTCTCAGAAAAACGTTTCTTTTGGCGACAATGTGGCTTTGTTCACACAAACCGCGTCTATTGTTGGTTTTTGGAATTTAAAGCCCATATTTTTAACACTAGAGCCAAACTGGTTTTTCCTATTTCATACGCGGTTCTCAATTTTAAGAAGTTTAATAATGAATTTAACGTTACGTGTTCCTTCTTCGCGTACATCTCGTATATTAATGCACGAATTGTTTGTTTTCCATTTTCTGGAAAATCTGTAGTGCAAAGTTTGACACGCTGTTTTTCACTGGAGGTTCCAACTCGCCGCCATTTTTTTTAAAGCACAGATTTTCCCCACCGTCGAAACCGAAAGTTTTAACGCGTTTGCTGTTCTTTGTTGAACAGAAAATGTAGATAATAGTGGACCACCATTTTCTTTTCTTCTTTAAAATAATCGACTGTATTTAAAACTAATTCGCGAATTTCTTTACTCAACTTTTTCGGCATTATATTAATGGTTAGTTTATATAAACGCTTACTCAAAGAATAATGATAATATAGATATTGCAGTTGTTTTATTTATACCTATATGTACCTACTAAATGGTATAATAATCTATTATTAATTACTTATTGTTACAGTATTGCATATTTATTTGGATTCTTTTGTAATTGGAGTACACTAAAACGTCATTACCATACTTAGGTATACAATGAACTTTCTAAATGTAAATTGAAATACCTATACTTAATCGAATATTCATTATTATGAATGGCTTTTATAAATGTTTATTATAAAAACTTGCATTCTTCCATAAATTTTAAATGTAATGTTAAAGCAGTGTTGAGAACCACTGGCATTTTATTATACCTATTGAATTTCTATTCTACCTGCATCTGATTCTTATTGCCTTGTCATTATGTGTGAAAGTTGCAAACGCTTTTGTTCGGCAGAAATAGAGGCATTATTCATAATATATCCATCTTTCTTTGTCATACAATAAGTACGAGACAGCAAAGCATTAAGGCGGTTTCAAGCACAATAGAACCATATATTGACAATCCTCCTTGTTAATCCGATACCCGTTCAGTTCTACCGGACAGGCTTTATTACACAAGTTTGATTACTACTAGCCAAGCAAGTTTGAGGATAACTGGACGTAGTGTTCGAAATGTATACGAGCCAAATAGAAATGTGCGAGGGTTGTGCTCAGTAAAACCTGGAAAAGAACAATCTTCCGACTTTAAGGGGCAACGTCTCGCTGTGATATTCATTGTCATTCACGTTATCCTAGTGACAAAATGTGTATAATAAACAAATTCATAACATGCATTTGGTTAATGTGTGTAATCATAAATAAAACAGTTTTTATAGTGTCACATTTTCCTTAAATCTGGGAATGGTTGTATTTTTCTTGGTTACGATTTTGAATGCGCTAGTCAATTGCTTTTGTTTACATTACATTTTCGTTAGAAAACAGAGTAGTCATTGTACTAGGGAAACATTAAATTATATGATTCGACAGTATCGTGGATGAGTACTATTAAACTTTTTTGAAAAAAGAGTAATAACGTTATTTTGAAGTGCAAATAACCAGCGTGATGCTTTAGGTGATGCGATTGCTATTAATAGTGTAAAGGAGAATTATTTTACTGAATTAATTACTTATTATGTTTCTTATACTACTCTAGAAGATCATATATAGTATTTACTTTAATTTACCTCCACATGCTAGCTGCCCAAAGTAAAAACCCCACAGGACAAACTTCATGGCTATTTATAAGCTTTCAAATTCTGCAAATAAAAAATTTGAGCTATTAACATCGAACTCAAAACTATATAAATTGAACCAATTTTTACACAAGAGCGGTATGTGAGGTGTAAAACCCGTACAGTTCCGATTTTTGCATAAAACCACCTCACACTAGAGAAAGCTATATCTAATTAATTATAAAATTACCTACTTTGCAATAGAAGATACTAGTTGATTAATGAACTTTTAAAATACGTGCAGTTCGATAACAATTACCTTTAACACTGCACAAAAAGTAACTCTCAGTGACTATAACAATATGAAGCACTCAAAATTAATCATCTGAGTTCTTCTTTTATTCAGAAATCCATGCAAAATATGCTGTCTTCATAACCAATTAGGATAATCTTCAGGTGATGTATAAGATTTACTTTACTCTTCGCTGCAACGGGTTCATGGTACGTAACGTTTTTAGGTGATTTGCTTAATTTCATATTCATAGTTAACACTATATACAGATTTAACGTATTTCACTTTTTGGTGAGATGAACGTAGTGATGATAGTAGAGATAAGTAGGTCATACATCCTTAAAGCATAACATAACATAACCTTCACGCTATTCCCTTGCGGGGTAAGAAAAACAATCTCTGCCTCTTATTCATTTTCATTCACAATTTTTCTCCGTGCTTTCCTATCTGTACATAGCTTCCTAGCTTCCGCAAGATTCATACATTGTCTCTGACATGTCCTTTAATTTTTAGACTCCCTATCTTTCTTTCTTTTATCATATATTCTACTACATTCACCCAAGATTTACGCGGCTTGCCAAGCCAGACCTTACCTCTAATCGCACCCACATATATTTGCTTCGTTAATCTTGCGTTGTTCATTCTCTCAATCTGATCAAACCAACGTAGTATACTGAATCGTTTTTTCCTCGCCACACTCATTCTTTATCTTATCCCTTCTCGTTTTACCACGTGCGCTTCTAAGGAATCTCATACTCACAGGATTTATTTTTCTTTCGTGCTTTTTGTGACATATCCTTGTCTCACTTCCATACAGTACTGACCGAAGAACCACGCTACTATAGATAGCTCGTTTCGCAGCTAGACCCATGCTTTGGTTTCTCATTATCGTCCACATACTTTCAATCACTTTCCTTCCAGTATTGATCCTCCGTCCAATCTCGACACCATTGTACCATCTACAGTAGACATTCTACCCAGATATACCAACTCTTCCACTTGTTCCACAATTTCATCTTCCAGAGTAAATACTCTGCTTTCCTTTTCACCTTCCCGATTGAACACCACAATTTGTGTTTTGTTCAAGTTTACCTTTAGGCCCATGGTCTCACAGACTGTATGAAACTTCCTCAGAGCAGTTTGTGGCTCATCCGCACTGTCACTTAATAGTACTGTGTTATCTGCACACGCCAGAACTCGTACATTTACGTCAATAACCAATACACCATTCGTATCGGTACATGCTTGCATAACACATTTATCAATGTATACATTGAACAACCACGGTGACATCACACAGCCTTGTGGCACTCCTCGCTCAATATTAAAGTATTCACTCACACCTCCTCTTACCCTTACACATGCCCGGCTACCGTTGTTCATTGCCCTTAAAGCACCGAATGAAATACATGCTTATGGAACTTTGATAGTGAGAAAATTACATATAACAAGCGTAACGCCATTACCACATTTATTCGTACGGTGTGGAAGACACTGCAACTCATTTTATGACAACAAAAGCTTGACTGACGCCAAGATAATGATGCTAGACCTACTAACATTAAAGTAATGATTGTCAGCGATGAGGCTTAGAAGAGCGCGTAACCAGCGAGTATTGCAATGATAATAGCGATGACCTCGCTGGCGACTACGATTCAGATATAATGATGGATACTGATTAGAGTTATGATACATACGACTATGTGAATGATGCACTGAGATAATACAGACTCGGATAAAATGGTTTGCGTTATGTGCTGACCACGTAGTTACTATTGATGAAGACGGAAACGCAACATCAATAAGGACAAATATTAAAGAACGGAGAGGCAAACAGACGTCTACATGATCTGCTCATTCATCATTCATTTGCATAACGTCTTCATCAAACCGCGAGAGAAAATAAAAACTGGGGTAAGAGTACAATGCGCATATACTCAGGTAGGACTGGGAGATTACGTTCAAATTATCTTCTCACCAAACAAAATCATTTTTCTGAGCATAATATTTCCTTTTTCCTACTACCTTATACCAATAACAACTGAATGTAGGACAGAGAGAGCAGCAGGGAGGAGGAAAAGGGAATGTATTCTAATTCTTGCTGATTAGGGCTTGCGTTAAATGCTCTCTATGTTGAATGTTGAAAAAATGACATTTCGGTTGAATCTCATCTGTCATATTCGGGTCACTCGTGCCCTGATTTTGATAATATGCAAATTGAACTTAGATCAAGTTAAATTCCAATTGAACTTAGATCAAGTTATGAAACCTTGAGAAGGTTTGCATTTCCATGAATGCAAAATCTCTGGAAATGTGCTGACCTTGGAACCATTGTTTTAAAACTCTTCCAACTTAGCTACAGTTTTTCTATGATTTTAAGTATAGTTTTATGTAATTCCGAATGAGAGTAAAAAATCAAAATCAATGTATTTTTTGACCTGATACATCGACTAAAGGTATTCCATGTAAACTGTCATTTTTTTGCATTTTAAGCGCGATTCTATACTATGCAGTAAAAATACGCGGTGTTTTTTTTGCGAAGGGATTTAGTTGCGCAAGAAAAATTATAATGCGTGTATTTTACAAACTCATAAATTTACTCATATTTATTGCACATGTAATTTTGTTTTCATTCTATCTGTATTAGTAAGTGATGTTCTCTTCCACAAAAAAAACCTTAAATGACGAGCTCTAAAACTTTTAATTAACAGAATATGAAAGTTTACGAATAACTCTTGAATTAAGTCTGTATATGTGTCGGTTTTTGCAAGTTGGTCAAGAAGACCAACCAAAACTACACAGCTACAAAGGCAAAATAAACATACAGTTACAGTAATAAATTTTAGCAATCGATTTTTGGATTTTTTCTTGAGCAAATATAAAGTACACATGTGGGTTCTGCCCTTCTAAGGAAAAAAACCTTAACTCCAACAAAAATTGAGTTATGTCCATTATAAGGTTTTTAGGGGTGTTTCATACTTATTTTGTAAGTAATAATGTCGTATCCCCGCTCAGTATGTCCGAAAATCACTAATAAAGTTTACCGCAAGTACAAAATCTTACTACAAACTAAGGAAAAAGCTTCAAGTAACAATTGCGTAGGTAAAATGCCTTATGTTCTTACTGAATTGGCAGATAAGGTTCTTTCCTTAGTACACTTTACTGAATTTGCCAGCTTTTAATGAAAACCTTAACTCCAATTAGGCAACTGCATCTGATGTATCAAACCGGCTTAGGAAAAAGACCTTATCTCCGTAGTTGACGTATTGTAACTTAGTAAAATAAAATTATTTCTCTCAGCTGATCAACCTCAAAACACATTTAGTCCAGTAAACAGCTTGTTGTTTATGTTTTTAGTGAACCGGTTATTGTTGTTAATATATTATCTTATAAGGTTTTTTTTTTAATTATGAAAAGTTTAATAGAAAAAATCAAGAGGAGTTAGAATGCTAAATTTGTTAGGAATATGTGTATTTAGTAGTATTAATAGTGAAATGAATTTAGAAAAAAGTAATCAAAGTATTGATAACAAGAGGAAACGATATGATTCTACTGCAGTTGCTGATCAAACTTTTGTTTCTTATGAATTTTCCAAAATTAATTTGAAAACAGTCACTACTTCAGATAATAGTTTGCAAACCCTTTCAGACAATCCAAAAGATTAAGTGGATAAGCAGAATAGGTTGGGAACTTATAGAATTAATTATAAAAATTGTGTGGGGCAAACTAAACGACCTATCAAAATTCGCTGTAAAGAACATTTAGCTCATATAAAATACAAACGTTAGGACAAGTCAGCCGGAGCCCTACATATGTCTGACAAAAATGTAGTAGATAAGGTATCATTAATCAAACATGTTAGTAATAAACACGAACTTGATTGTTATGAAAGTTTAGAGATCTTCAAAAACAAACAAATTCTAATGAATAACGATGATCAAGGACCTTTAGGCTCATCGTAAGTCATTAATCTTTCATAACTTTCACTTTCACCAGATAATCAACGAAGCGTTACTCGCTGATGGTGTATATGCTAGAAATTTTCTTTAGTTCGCCCTAGTCGACCGATAATGATGATAGCGTAGCTATCGAAACGCGTTCGGTGTTTTTTAAATTTGTACGGTACGTGGGTGTATTTTGTTTGTTTTAGTTTTAGAAATGTTGTCTTTGCAAAAAGAATAGTGGTATTCAATGAATCCTTTGCTCACCTTGGTAAAGTACACAATGTTTTCCATTTCGTAGCTGTTTGGCATGAGGCAATAAGTGATCGCAACAAAGGACATATCATAAGTGCATTTTATCAGTTTTTCCTTCAAATGCAAGATGTCGAAAATAATGTTTTGTGTGTGGACAATTGTTCAGAACAGACTAAGAACTGGGCGTTCTTAACTTTTCTTGTATACGTAATCAACTCTTCTGATGTATCATTAAAGACATTATAAATCAAGTACCTTGAACCTGGGCACACCTTTATGTTTGCAGACTCTTTTCACCATCAGGTGGAACTTTCAATAAAAATGAAAAAGAAAAATAAATTGTATGATCTTCATGATTTTGTAGAAAGTATCAAGACAATCAATGATGGGAAAGTTAAAACCCTTGAGCAGTTTAACTTTTCTTTGCGGACAGATTTAAGTTCACAGGCAAAATTAAAAAATAGAAAAGTGATTTTCAGGAGAATTTTCTGAACTTTCTGATGTATACAGTTAGTAAAGCTCAAAAGATAGATGAACCAAAACGCCAAGACAATCCCAGAGGTATCAACGAAGATAAAAAGACAGGAATCATCAAACAGTTGCTGCCATTAATGCTTGAGAATAGGAAAAACTTTTGGCTTACTTTACCTACTGCTAGTACTTCTGCAGACCTAATCGATAATTTTGAATAAGATGGAAGAGTCAATAGATAAGTATATTACCATACATAGTAATGTTTTCACGTAGTAAGTTTCACATAGTATTGTTTTCTGTTTACAAAAAGTTTCATATTGATAGTGATTAAGCCTTTTGTCATTTAAAATGTTGAAAATGATTTAGGGAGGTCATTTAACTATTTCGTCATCTTTACTTAATTAATGCATTGGTTCGACAGTGACAAGTTTACTATTCAAAATAGTTTCTTAGTTTTTTATTTATAGTAGCAATTACATAATCATATTCTTTTCACTTTGTAAATATTGTTTGTTATTCCAAATGATTAGTAGGATGAGTAGTAATTTGTTTTGTTATGTTAGGAGATCAGCTGATTTTTTCCATAAAATTTCATTTTTATTATTTCATAGAAAATAAGTAACCTTCTGGTAAACTAAAGTTTCTTTGTTCTGACAATTTGTTGCGTTTTCATGAATATATGTTAATATTATTTATGTTACTAGCGACTAACTTAAAACTTATTATTATTACTACCAGGTATTTCACTCTACAAAAGGTATTTTGTCCAGGTGAAATTGACATTTTACCAACTGCCTAGGCATTTCATTGGAGATAAGGTGTTTCTTCTAAGTAAAGGCAGCAGTTTTTTTTTACAACAGTACGCCTTATGTCCAATTTTGGTAAAATGTGCATAATTATTTTCAAATCTCATACAGTAATGTAAAATTTTAAATAAATGATTCCAAAATTATAAAAATATTTTTTATTTGTGTGGTGAACTAAATTCTGAACAGGGCTGTCCTAAAAAATGTTGTTTTTTAGAGTTAAGCTTTTTTTTCTTAGGAGGACAGTATTATGCAGTGTGTCTACGACAAATAATTTTCTTATTTTGGGTTTTATCAAAAAAGTTATTTTGTACGAACAATTCACCATGATCCAAAATGTAAAACTAAGTCGTCAACTCGCCAGAAATAAATTTTTGTCAGTAATTTCAGAGATATGTCAAACAAAATTAATTCTTAGAGTAGCAGTACAGTTCTCTTCAATAAAAAATATTACTCTTGATTAAATTATCTAAACAAAGCTGTACGATACTTAACAGACAAATCTGAAAAACAAACAAAAATCCTTTTTTGTAAAATTGTAGGATGACAAAGAAGGCTAATTGGTTGACATACACTTTTCTGTAAATTTTCGGCATAAATCTTTATTGTACTACAATATAAAATACGAGGTATAAATTTGTATTCGCTCTTCACTATTTAAGCCAAAATAAAAGCACCCCTAGAATTGGTAAGTTACAATTCGTACACAATGTTTTGGTTAATGGAAAACAATAGTGTAAGTAACGAAGGGTCATACAGAAAATTATATAAATGTACTTCATTTATAATTATTTAATCTTTAATTAATTATGAACGAGGTCGAACGGTAGACAAAAATGGTATCCGAATACTTTTCTGAAAGAAATTATCCACAAATTAATCATTTCAATATTATGCTAGAATCTTTTGGCCAAACATTTGGTTTTAGATATGAGAATAATTCTCAAAAAAAGCCAAAAAATACAACAACTCCAGTCTTGGTTAACCATAAAAACGTACGTAAAGAAGCTTTTGGCTATCAGAAGAATGCAAAAGAAGTTTCCTACGAAAATTGGCCGTCAAATAAAAACTGCGACATAAAGATAGAAACGTTTTGATCGAACTCAGAAAATTTATTGTAGTTAGCTTGTGAACTAAAAATCAATACAAATAGATTGCTACATCTAAAGATAAGTGGCAAGTGGTACGAAGTGAGTGAAACTGTAGCTCCGTAACTCAAATAATTTAGAAATCAATAAAAGCACAATAGTGGGTAGAAGTATTGCAAAATACAAGAAGAAATTCTCCAAATAACTAGTGCAAATTTTGAACGAGTTTACCTGAATTTACATTTTCTACGCGCTGTTGCAGAGCTAATCAGAGATAGAAACAAAACTGGCATAAAACAAATACAGGGTGAGCACAAGATAATATATTGTGTCAATAAATTATAACAGGTTAGAACTAGAACTGGATAATCCTAAATCAATTGCTGATGGAAAAAGGAAAAGTAGGTCAATAATGGAAAAGTTCTACGAACGCCAAACTAGACGAGAATGTCAAAAAACTAGATCTAATAATTACAATAAAAATTTTGACGCAAAATGTGAAAGAGTAGAAAATGAGAAACCAAATGAAGAAGACTAATACAAGACTATAAAATTTGGTTAAAGAAAACTGCAATAAGGAATAAAAAGCTTCATCAAACATCTACTGCACGTGGAAGGAAAATTTTAAAAACATCAGGAATAAAGGGAACAAAACAATAGTGAAAAAATTAATAGAATGGAAGGTAAAGGTAAATAAAGGTTTAATATATGAAAAAATATACATTAAAACCCATTAACGGACATAGATGCGTACACGAATGATATTGTTTATCAAGATAATTTAGCTATTTCGGTGAACACTATGTTATGAAAGCTAATAAATTATTTAAGCAGGTATTTTTAAGTAATTTACGAATGGAAAATAATTCTGAAAAATTCATTATAAACAATTATAATGCTCTGCGGGAGTGTACCTTCAATGATCTGAAATCCTTTGCAAATAAGCTAATTACCTAAGTACAATTAAAAACTAATTACGGTGAAATTATTGCTTATTGTAATAGTAGGATATCTATTTAAAAACCTATTTTTCATCCTTTATCTCTAACTTCATGTTAATGATGTGATTACTCATTAACGGCGGCTTCGTGCAATTCCTTATTATGATATTACCAAAATTTCTGCTGCTATATGCCTATAAGTAGTGATTGCGATTAGTAAAAATGGTCCTTTTACAAAACCTCTAAGCACACTCGAATTAGAAGCGATTATTGAAGATTTGGATATTGGAGAAGCTAATATAATTGATGCAGTATATACTCCTCCAAGTATCGACAAACTAAAAGATTTGGTGAAGATTTATTAGAAGGTTCAAGGAGGATACCGAAGAGTAAGAATCAAATAAAGCTTTGCCCAAACGGTTAAAGAGTGAGATAATTAAAAACAACTGTATCGGATTAACTGAAAGCCAAAAGGAAGATGTGTTGCGAGTCTTGCTAAAAGTAAAGTCTCCAATGGAGTTTTTCACTATGTTAATGATGATGATTCTGTATTATCACAAATTGTATCAAAATCGGTGAAATATGCTTCCGATAAGAATCCTCATGATTTTAAGTTTACCACAAGTGATGTGTAGAAATTTATTGGAATTTTGACACTTTGATAGGCATTCTGCAAAGATGTTTATCAGAGGAAAATCGATAAGCTTTTGGTTTCAATCTTTTTTGCTTATGTAGTTCGCAAGGGGATTGCTATCAAAGAAAAGTATATTCGCGGTTTAAGCGCACAGATTCAGTGGGGTTTGTTACATGTTCGAAATCAAAGAAAATACCGCATATTGTTTGGCAACTTCTTCTCGTCCTATGTTTTGCACTTTTGAGCAAGAGAGATTACTTTTTGCTAGTGGGACAACACGAGAAAATCGCCTTCAAAATTCTCCTCCTGAGACCAGTAAACTGTCGGCAAGGAAATGCAGAGGATAATTTGACTCTGTATATGAGAAAGCAGCATCCCCTACAATAAAATGGAACGACAACTTTATTGTAACGGTTAAGCAATAGCGTACAATTTCAACTGATAGTTAACGTTAAACGCTATGGTAGAAGGTTCCTTATCCATACACGAATAGTGAGTACAATAAATACATGGGAAGGGTGGATTTACACGGTAATGGTCGCCAATTATTTGTATTCGTGGTAAGAAACGTTGGTGGCCCATTTTTATATATTCCCTTGACAGTGTTATTGTGAATTAATGGAAACTATATAACACAGGTCAAGATAAAGGTATCTCCCAATTGAATTTTCGTTTATATTTAGTAATGACATCGTTGGTCTAAATTAAGCAACGGTACTATTAACAGAAGTGATAACCGCAGTGCTATCTTAACTAATGGGGGAAGATCCCAATTTATAAACGCAGGGCACGTAACAAAGACTCGTAGAAGGTGTAGAGTGTGAAGCAGTGTTACAATTTCATGGTGTCAAGAGTGCGATGTTCACCAACACAGTCAGTGTTTTCAGAAATATCATAAAAAAGGAAACCTTTAATGTTAAGTGTGCATCATTATTTATACGTCCTGGTAAGAAGTAACAATAATTGTGAAGGTAATGGTAAATATACTCAGTGACATGGAAATTGCAACACCAAGAAGGGGCAGGAATTCTTTGACCAAACTTGACAGAAACGTTGAACTACTAAAAGGTAGCATTTGATTAAAATTTCAAAGAAAAAGGACAAAATATAAATATAATATAATAATGGGTTGGTCCCCCCGTTGATTACATACTCCTCTACTCGTCGTGGCATCGATTCTAGCAGATCGTCGATATCCTCATGAGGTGTTGTGTCCCAAGTAACCTCTAATTTGTGCTGTAGGGCTTGCAGCGTCTGCGGAGGATGCTGCAAGGTTCTCAGTCTTCTCCCCATAAAGTCCCAAATATGCTCGATGGGCGAAAGGACATCTGGGTGGGAATGGCAAGAGATTAACATTATCCTTTGCAAATAGGTCCAAAGAACGTCTTACAATATGGGGACGGGCATTATCCTGCTGCAAAAGTGGGTCTTCCAACTGCTGAAGAAATGGAAGAATAACGAGTTCTACCACCTCAACCACATATCGTTGGGCGTTCATATTGCCTCGGATGAATACAAAACGAGACCTACTCCCACACGTTATAGCACCCCACACAGCACTCCCTACAGTTTGGTGCACATACCTCGCAAGAGAAAATTCAACATTTCGAAGTTTCGCACGTCTTCGTCTGACTCTCATCCCCAAACAGAATCGGGATTCATCAGTGAACACCACCCTATGCCCTTGGTTGCAGTGAAGTCGCAATCTACACCATTCCAAACGTTGCCGCCGATATTGAGCCGTTAGTGGTAACACAAGATGTGGCCGATAGGACTGTAAGCCGAAAGCTCTGATTCTGTGGTAAACCGTTCGAAGGGTTACAGGACGACCTTTGTTAGTTAACCACCGATCAGCAATTGATCTGGTACTTGAGAATCGGTGTCTTGTTGCCATAAGTGGCGGTCCTGCACCCCATTTGTTTTTCTTCGCCCCCCGGTTCCTCTTCTGCGGCGTTCCTGACTCTCCCTAGTCCATATATGATAGCAGAACATGATGGTGATTTGGTTCCGGTTAAGACGATTTGCAATTTCTCTAGACGAAAGACCACCTTCGCGCAAACCCACAATACGACTCCTGTTGAATCCGCTTAAATGGCGGTAATTTCTACGCTGGCGCACTCTAGGAACGATCACACCTTCAAAGCAAGCAATCACAAGCGAAAACAATAAAGAATTGAACACAATCTCGCACAATCTACAATTGACAAAATTGTTCGTTTTGGTCAAAAAATTCCTACCACTTCTTGGTGTTACAATTTCCATGTCACTGAGTATACTTGTAGTTGGAGATATTGAAAGCAGAGTATAATAATAAATAAATGTTCACCAAGGTTATAAAAATTAGGTGTGGGAATAAGAAGGGACTTTTACCGACGATAATAATGGCCGGAAGCGAAAGGGATTTACAGAGAAACACTAGCATATGAGTTGAGTTCATATAAGAGAAAAACCAAGATAATGTTACTAGAAGGACAGGTTAATTTAGATATGCATATAGTCGCAGTACACATAGTATGAAAACGGTTAAAGGCAGGGAGTGGATATAGAAGAAAACGGAAAACACGAAGTAGAAGAGAAAACATACTAATGATCCTGTATTATCAGCGTTTTGTAACTGTGGTTTCGTATTAATGAGTTGATGTTAATGATATTTTACGTGATGAGTAAATCATTTGTAAAAAAAGATAAAAGAAGGTAGATGTATTTAAAGCAAATACAGACCAATTTGAACTGTTGGGAATCATGTGTGCTCACAACTAGCCAAGAAGTCATAATTCAAGGTGTTGAAATGAAGTACAGTAGTCAACTGGGTAATAAAGAGGACCAAATGAGAAGTACGAAATTAAAAAAAAATGGGATGGCGTACTTCGAGAAATATTTGAAAAGAAAGGAAAAATATGAACAGAACTAGTGCTAACATTTTTTTCGTTTACCGTCAAAACTAAGAATAGTAAAATTATTTACGAAATGTGATAAATACTATTTATTCTGATTTTGATGGAATAGCCCAATTAAAATCGATTTATCACAAAACTTAAGAGTGTTACGTCTTTAGAATCTTCCATCATCCTTAATCAAGACTATACTTCGTATTTTGTATTATGGTGTAATAAAGATTTATCTGTTTTTTGAAAGATGCTAGTAGAAACAATTCACTTGCGCATTCACTTTTTGATCATAATTACTTGTTAATGACATTTGAAATTCCCCATGGGTCTACTGGCTCGTCTAAGGCCATTATCCGCACTGGTAATTGCAGATTTTTGAATTCGCTAATTAGTTTTATTTAAAAATAATTTGTGCGAAAAATATGATTCAGCACTGTTTCTAAGTTTGATCTCTAGGGTTCCCTTTTGATTATTTGAAAGATCATGATGTTTAATTTAACTCGAAAAAATATTTGAGACTAAAATGAAGAAATAAAATAAAAGTAGAGCTCACAAAACTGGTAAATAAAATAAGAGTTGTTCGAGGTTTAAGGTTCTTGGTTTTAAATCAACATCTTGGACCTGCATTTTGTTTGGGTAACTAACTCTTTTGACAGAGCTGGTTGCAATTAACATTTTGGGCTTGCGTCTTTGTTTATGTATCAGAGGTTTTTTTGGCAGAAGCTAGTTTCAATCAACATCTTCAGTCTTAACATCGACACTCTTCGGTCAACCTTCACCTGACGTGGGGTACAAAAAGCGCTGCAAATTAAAAGGTTTACACTAAAGTTATGAGAAGACGAATTACTGCTAAAAATAAAAAGTTAAAAAGCGAGCTGGACACGTTTGGGGTTCAAAGAAGACTAAAAAAATGAATCTGAATAAACGCAAGACCAATCAGATCAAGAGATTGATGTGCTTAAAATAAAATATGTGCTCAAAATTAGGGGTATTTTGAATTTGTAAATAAGGAAGTATCCACCTGCACCTGATTCTTAGTTGGTATTCACATGACATGCTCAACAGATAACTGTGATCTTAATATACAAAAACATCGTAACTAAGAAAGTACATACAGTTTAAGTTTAAATCGAGTATGATTTGCCTCTCTAAAAGCTCAGTTAGTGGAACGCTACTCTAGCAAAGTAGATGTCATGGGTTCAAATACCACTCGAAGTAATCCTTTACTGCATATATTTTAGCAAATTTAAATTCAAATTCAATTTATGGTGTGGCTTTATTGAAATGTCTTGACAATGATCAAGCCTATTGTATTTGCAGTAGCATACCTTAAGACGTTTGGCATATAATCTACAAAGAGGAAGAAGCAGAATAGTGGTGCAATTCTACCATTCCTATTAGAACCATTACTTGAAGGAATTGTGGGTAATTTTTTTAATAGCTATGGACCACCTGAAGAAGATAATTATTCTACATCAGGAGAGATGGGTGACTAGGACAAATGGCAACAGTACAATCAGGTGCTTCAAAGATAGCTACGTTAGCCTGTCAGCATAACCCTCAATAATGATGATGTACCGAGACGTGAAAGATTGGGATACTCTGCAGTATTACTAAGACTTCCGCCTACATACAGTATGTCCATAAAGTGTGTAAAGCGCTGAATTATCTTAGGAGTTAAAGCTAAACATAAAACTGGGAGCATGTCGGTATTTTACTTCACTTTCATACTTTTTTTCAAACAATTAATTTCTGCCCCACTGCCTTACAAGATATGACGTCGTCGATATGTTTCTAATTGAAAGAGTATATTTTTATATCGAAAATTCGAAGCCCAGACTTTTTTTGACTTTAACCATACCACATACGTCACATGTAACACTAAGTATACAGAGTATAAAGACAACCAGTACTCATACCTCGTAACATTTTTTCATTATTTAGTTTGCAATGAAAGTATTAAGAGTAGTAAGTACTTAGTAGAGATAAACAAATAACATATTTACAACCAATGTTTGAATTGGGCTCCTTGGGTTAGTTGACAATACGAAACACGCCTGATAATTTCTTGGGTTACGTTTGACAACATCCCTGATAAAACTCCTTGAATTTCAATTCGAATTATCTCTTTAAAGTATTTTAATTGGACTTTAATTTTTAAGTAACCCCATTGGTGTTAAATCTGGGGACCTAGCCGACCAAATATGACCGCATCGTCCAACCCAGTGATTGAAGAAAGTTTCACTAAGAAAATCTGTAAGCACTAGACCATAATGTGGATTTGCTCCATCCAAATAGAATCTAGTTGACCAAGGTGATTAAATTTTGAAATCATAAGTTTGCAACATTTCTATATAATTTTCACAGTACAGTAAAAAAATATGGTCATACGATGGTATTTCTAAGAAAGTGAGCCCACACAGATATTTTTTGACGATGTTAGGGTATATCCATCGTTCACTGTGGAATTTCCGTTGTCCAATAACGACAGGTTTACTTATTCCGGGTACCGTTTGAACAAAAAGTTACATCGAAAACAAGACATTAAAGATATATGCAATGCTAACTAAAAACTTTTTGTTAAGCAATATACCTACTTATATAAACTACTGAGTAAATCTCAGGTTTTCATTGCAAAAATGAAAGGAATGATAAGAAATATGAGTACGGTTAACTTTATACTCAGAATACTGTGATTTAAACTGTTACATATGACTTATGTGGTATGGTTGAACTTGGGCTTTTAATTTTTTATATAAAAATATACCCTTTTAATTAAAAAAAAATCGTTAGCGTCATATCCTGTAAGGTAGCGGGAGTAAATGCTTAATTTTTTGAAAAAAAAGTAGAAAACAAATAAAAAATTGACCCGTACGAGCCTTAGCTCCGAAAATAATCAACTCCTAAGATAATTGAACGTTTCAAGGTGAAGATTTCTTGTGTATACTGGGATAAATAGTCTACATTCCAATATTATCGATCTGGTTCACGACACGTTAAAACACCGAAAAACTACAAGTCTGCACGGATCGTGGCACCTTACATCATACAATAAAGAAATAAATATACCGGTAAACTCATACCGCGCGAGTTTATCGAGAAGACAGGAAGATAGGATATTCCATCACTTAAGGTTGGACGGACGCTGACGTTTACTAGATTTGGATACATGGCCGTTACTTACTATGATCCCATACACCAGGCGTGGGTTTCGGGTGTAACACCTTTAGGTTACACCTTAAAACCTAAACATCCCGAGGTGTGACTGCACAGGAAGCATATACAGTACATAAACCCGTCCGAAAAAGGTTTTCCACGCAATAAAAATATTGTAAGCAGTCTTTAGCAGTTACGACAAGCTGATCTTTGCGATACGCGAAGTTGAAGCATTTGCCGATATTTTTAAGGAGTGATACCTTGCCTGCAAATCTACAGACAGATAAAGGCAAAGGGTTGGTAGCGGATAGTGAACAAAAATTTGTCAAGGAAAAAAGTATCTATTCCTGTGTAACAAATCATGACAATGTAAAAGATTCTGTAGTTGAAAGATTTAATAAAACGCTTATAAAGGAAAATGGAACGTTATTTCGTTTACAAGTGAATTGATGTACTCCATGAGCGCTTACAATAACAGTCCTAACTCAAGTATAAAGAAGGCGACTGCGGCTGTACACGATGAAAATATTTAGGAAGTGTGGAATAACCTTCACGCGAAAGTCTTAGACACTGTTCGCCAAGCTAAATATAAAGTCGGAGATACGTGTCATTCGCTAGCACTAAATATACGTTTGAGAAGTGATATTATACAAACTGAAGTGAGAGGTTTTTACAATTAGCGAAAGGATAAAAACAAGACCTCCGGTTTACAGAGTAAGTGACCTTAATAACGAGTCAGTTGCCGCTCTTGCGAATCGCCAACACACAGCTAACATACTTCGAACATTTATGTGCCTCAATAGCAGATCATATCACAGTTTCCGAACCCATAGCTCACTATTTCGATCGTTAGTGCTTTCTACGCACCACGATCACATCAGATCACATACCACTACTGGTCAAAACTTCATTTTGTCCAGCTCCCCCTATACCTCCTCAATGCACAGTCATTAAAGGTTTTTTAAAAGCAGACTAGAATGTGTTCTCTGAACACATCTCCAACAACCTTCCTACATCCAATCTTCAAACGACCGAAGATCTCGAGAGAGCCATTAGAGACCTAACTTCCGTAATTACAGAAGCGGTCGGTATCTCTGTACCACTAAAAAACATCGACACTTCCCGCAAACCGCTCCCACAACACATTGTGAACTGGATCAAAGAGAAAAGACGAATCTATCGTCAATTCTTGCGATCCAGGGACCCGGCTCCCAAGACCGAATACAATCGCCCTAACGCCTTAATCAGGCGAGAAGCCAACAAACACGCCGAAGACTCCTGGACCATCGCTACCTTCCAGCTAGAAGGAAAGTCAACCTTAAATCCCACTTAACCGACCTACAGGGCAACCTAATCTCCTCCGACCAAGGAAAGGCCGATTTCTTTGGTCATCACCTCCAATCCATTTTCCAATCTCCCGATGGTCCCCAATTAGATAACCGGTTCAAGGCACTCCTCGAGGGTCGCTTTGAAGAATTCCGCAACCTTTACCTTCCTGAAATCCAACTCGATAAGGAGAATCCTTTTTATGCCCCCATCACGCCCGACCAGGTCCACACATTTCAAAAAAGGGAAAAATTCTGCCCCAAGCCATGAGGGCCTAAATCGAAAAATCATCCTCCATTTACCCGACCCAGCCCTCCGATTACTCTCCAACATCTACAACCAATGCTTAATCCTATCCCACTTCCCGAAGGACTGGAAATCGGCCTCCACCGTCATAATACCCAAACCCCACACCGACCTAACCTCACCCTCCTCCTATAGACCAATCTCCCGCCTGAGTTGCCTCGGAAAATGCTTTGAGCAGATTCTAGCCAGGCGACTCAGGGAACACCTCGAATTTAACGACCTCCTCCCCAACAGCCAGTTCGGCTTCCATCCCAACCGAACGTATCACGGTCCCTTGTTGAAGATGCTTACAGAGACCACCAGAGCATTCAATGCAATCTGGCTGTGTTTCTGGACATTAAGCAAGCATTCGA
This sequence comes from Vesta saturnalis, assembly GCA_036346205.1. Classification (NCBI taxonomy): domain Eukaryota; kingdom Metazoa; phylum Arthropoda; class Insecta; order Coleoptera; family Lampyridae; genus Vesta; species Vesta saturnalis. The sequence continues at coordinate 33,604 of JARFJB010000191.1, forward strand.
CAGGGTCTGGCACGCCGGTCTCCTGCACAAGATCCGTAACCTCAACATTCCCGACTCCGTCTCCAAACTCCTACTCTCGTACCTGACCAACCGGTTAGTTCGGGTCAAACTGGGCAAAGCCTTCTCAGATCCTTTCCAACCTACAGCAGGCGTACCGCAAGGCTCTGCCTTAGCCCCGATCCTCTATATTATCTTCGCATCCGACATTCCTGAAGCCACACAACCCGGAGAAGTCGTCGCGCAGTTTGAGGATGACACCGCCTTCTGGACGGTTAATCGGAACAGCGAAACGGCCTCTCGCCTCATATCCAAAACCCTTCAAAACTTCTCCAACTGGGCGAACCGGTGGAGACTCTCCGTCAATTCCACCAAAACGCAAACAATTACACCGAAGATAAGTTCCCAAAGCTTGCCGTCACCATAAACCAAGAAAGACTCATACTCCAAGATCAAATCACCTACCCAGGAATCCTCTTTACTAGAATCCTCAATTCGCTCCCCGATGTACAAAGAACACTTAACAGGATAAGAAACCGCGCAAACCTACTGGGCGCCGTCCAGGGTAGAATCAGAGGTTGCCACCCCAAAACACTACAACACACTTACAAAACATATATTCGCGCTGTTAAGATTTGCGAGCACACATATACACTAACATAAAGCCCAATCACCTATCCTCTATTGCTTGCTGTGAACGCCGAATACTCAGACGCATACACAGGTTACCTCTCAGGTACCCTAGCGACCTCACAACACAACACGCAAACATACCAACCATCACGCACAGAATCCAAACTCTACAGAAAAACTTTGCACATAAAAGAATCTTCGGCGACAGTATCCCTACCAAAGAGATCCTTATCACTCCCTACAACTATCGTTTTCCCCAATTCCCACGAAGAAAACCTAAATTAAAATTCAAGCATACTCCCGCGATCCTTACACAACTCCTTGACGACCTCCCTGACGAGAAAGAAGAATCTCTAGATAACAGCCTATATGCCCTCCGCATCCCCCCGTCTATTCGATGACGACCTAGCAAGAAACTGGACAACGAATCGGATTAACCACACTAAGCACGCTACACCCCACTAAACAACACACTTACTTAAACCAATTAACACATTATTAAATACTCAAATAAATATAATTCTTTTTTTCTTTTTTTTACACCAAAAATAACCACATCTCATGATTGTAAACTATCCAATAACACAAAACATCGCAACACCAACAAGCAAGGTTTGGCCAGGGCTGAAGAGGAGAAGGACTCCTGAACAGTCTACAACTAAGATATATATATATATATATATATATATATATATATATATATATATATATATATATATATATATATGGTCTCGTGCCGGATGCGACCGTGCCAGATGCGACCCGTGCCGTAAGCGACCCACCAATTTGCCTTCGTGCGACTTGCGACCCAAGTACTGATGTATCAGTGGAATATGGTGAAATTAATTTAATTTTACCATTAAATTTTATTTTTTAATTTATTTAATTTTACAATGGAATGTTGACTAACGCGTCTCTGTTAAAAGGCGGGACTTCCCCGTACCGAATTCCACATTCACTTTCACCCCTACAACACTGATGTTCTTGACCTGCTATGGAATGTTGACTAACGCGTTTGCATTGTTTGACAGACAACCCTCATTTATCTTGTGACTTGCAGCCACTCAACATTGTGTTAAGTTTGCTTTACAAGTGTTTTGTGGGATGGAAGAATCCTATGTTATTACAACTAAAAAAGGAAATCCTTCTTTAGTGTTTGGAGCGTATTCATACCGAGTTCATAAGACTACTCAGGAAAACATATCGTGGCTGTGTATAAAAAAAGAGAAAAGCAAGTGTCGCGGAAGAGTCAAGACAACACTGCAGCATGAAATAATACCGGGCACTACTACGGAGCATTCCTGTGTACCAAATCAAGCGGAGTTGGACGTCAACAGAGCAATGCATAACTGTAGAAAAAGAGCGAGAGGGGAAGTGTCAGTGCCGGTAAACGTGATATATAAAGAAGAATTTTCAGGACTCTATTCCCAAGGATTTGAACTCGTGACTGAAGTGCGGAAATATGACGTGAAAAGTGTTTTAAGTCGAGACAGAAGGGGAGCAATCGGGACTGATCAAAATCCTAAATCAAGTAATGAAATTGTGCTTCCTGATGATCTGTTAACGTTGTCAGATGGAAGAAGTTTAAGGGACAAGAGAATGATAATTTTCGGAGGTGAAGATACTTTGCAACTGTTAGAGAAGCAAAACGCGACTTATTTTTTCGACGGTACATTTAAAAGTTGTCCCAAGCAGTTTAGTCAACTTTGTTCCATTCACGTCGACATTGGAAGTTCTGACACAGAAACAAACGTCTGCCCTGCTGTGTATGCTCTCTTGCCTGACAAAACTGAGGACACGTACTTCCACATGCTTATGGCTATAAAAAAATCTTTTCCTTCATGGAAGCCTTCCACAGTCAAACTTGATTTTGAAGTAGCTACGATTTCTGCAATTCAACGTGTCCTACCACACACACAAATCTCAGGATGTTCATTTCATTTCAGTCAAAGTATATGGCGGAAAATCCAAACAATAGGCCTTACATCGGAATATAAAGAAGTTGCAAAGACAGCCACAAGATGTGCTGCGTTGGCGCATATTCCACCTCAACATATTGATGATGCCTGGCTCACTATTATGGAGGACGCTCCAGAAGACAATGTCAAACTAACAGAATTTTTGGACTGCTTCGTGGAGCAGTGGCTAGAAAACCATACCATTACACGGAGTATTTGGAACGTTCATCAGCAGCGACATCGCACAAACAATGCAGTAGAGGGGTGGAACTTAAAGTTAAATGCCTTAGTCGGAAGAAAGACACCTAACATTTTTTTTCTGATAGAGAAACTGAAAATGATCACTATGGAGGTCTCATTCATTTTGAAATCAAAGGAACTAAGAGAAAGTGGAACAAAAAGGAGAAAGGTCTTCAAAAAGCTCGACCAGAGAATAACAAATATTCTTGATGAGTTCAAAAAGGGGGGAGACTTGAAGAAATGTTTGAGCGCATTAAGCTATGTAAATAAGTTGGAATAAACACCCAAGTCACGACCAGGCTACAAACCGATTGTATATGTAGCTATTTTAAGTAATGACGAAGCTTTACAGCTGATTCTCTTTAAGTAAAAACTAATAAAAAAATATATAAAAAATAATAAAAAAATATATGAAAAAGTATAAAAAGAAATTAAAAAAATATGGTTGCTGAAAGTCCAACCCCAAACCTCCTCCTACATAGATCTCTAGGCTAATATGGAGCTCTGGCAGACGGTACATATTTCTTAAACATGCATAGGGTTTATAAACTAGGTGTAAATTAAGTTGGGGTAAAATTTCCTCTCTGGAACAATGGGTCGCATGCGGCACTGAAAGTTACTAGCAGGGTCGCTACAGCCACAATTTTTGCTGGGTCGAATACGGCACGGTCGCACCGGCACGTAATCATATATATATATATATATATATATATATATATATATATATATATATATATATATATATATATATATATATATACGCTAGAACTAAGTATATGCTTGAAAAGGTATATTATACAAACTGGAGTGAGAGGTTTTTACAATTAGCGAAAGTTTACAAAATAAGTGATCTTAATAACGAGGCTGTTGAGGGCACATTTTATGAAGAAGAATTACAAGTAGTTAAGGCGTAGCGTGGCTATTGTGACTAATTTAATAGTTGGGTGCTAGACTCGCAAGTGAGCTAAATATAAAATGGAGTTTTATCTCACTTTAGTGAGTAACAACTCCATGACGTATCACAAGACATAAAAAGCTGCGTCTGCAAAAGGCGTTAGGTACCAAAACAAGATGCAGGTCCAAGATGTTGATTTTGATCCGAAAACTTTAAACTGCGAACGACCTTTATTTGGTTTATTAGTTTGGTAAGCTGTACTTTATTTCGTAATTTTAATCTCACGTATTTCTTGCTGAATTAAACATGATTATCTTAATCAAATGCACAACCGAGGGATCCACCTGAAAAACAGCACTGAATAATTTTTTTGCACAAATTATTTACCTATAATCAAAACTAATCGGGAAATTGGCAATCGCCAATACGGATTATAATCCCCATAATGAACTACGTCATTATGGGGAATTCTTGGAAGTCATTAAAAAAGTAATTAAGGTCAAACAGTAAATATGCAAGTGAATTGTTTCTACTATTGCTGGAAATAGTATACCGATTCACACTACCCCTATTTTGTATGCTTCCACTTCTCACCAATCCTTTTTTAATTTATGGTTTCCAATGTTGGTAAAAAAAGGCAATCTAAAGGATATTGCATCAAGATAAGGTTGCTTTCAAATATTTAAGCCTCGAATATATCTATGCTAATTTATGTGTATAAAGTTGAATATTAACCGTCATACTACTAATTATGAAATTTTCTACGATAATAAACGAGAATTTTGTAAAAACACGTATTTTGTAAATAGCAGTCTTAATTCGCATTGAAACCTCTTAGATAACTTAATTTTCACACCTTTATACTCTACAATTTCAATGTTACATAAATTTTCAAACGTGTGTGTGCGAAGCCTGCGTATATTATGTACTTTTCGTGATAATTTTTTGATTTAATGTTATGTGGTTGAGGATTTAATAAAAATGATGTACAATGTCTGTATACAATGAAGACAGGTGTTTTCTATAATATAATAAACGCGTATGATTAAATTCTTGAACATTTATTAAATGCATCACTCGTTTACTGACGTGTGTTTCACGGAAATGGCGCATCTGAAAAATTACAGATATAGAGACAAAACCTATATTTCATCATAAAGCAAAGGAATGTATTTTAATTTTAGTTTTTTAATGGATCAATTGCTTATCCGATTGTGTTACATCGATTTTTTTTAATAGTCCAATATTTTGTGTAATAATTAAAATGAATCTATGTCTAATTCTGAACAAGTTAATGAAATGTAAATAACTAAAACCTCATAAGGACAATTTCTGAATTCGTATGATTGAATGCAAGTTTTTACGCTCGGCAATATTACGTAAATGCATAAAATTAGTAATGTAAGGATTAAAAGAGAGTTGTTTAGGGTTAAAGTTATGTTAGTAAATCCGTACATCCAAATGAAAGTTCTGTAATATTTTCAATTTTTCTTTTCATATTTGATCCCTCGTGAATGTTAATCCCGACTCTGCCTAATCCTCTGCTTCCCGTCTCCGAACAGGCCAGAGTCCCTCTAATCCCTGCTTCCCCTAATTCCGTACCTTTGGCTTAATCCAGCTTTAACCAACCCGCCATCAGTATACTATCACGTTGGAATATCTAGATGCCATATGGACACCCAAGTGCATACCTGCTTTGGTCGCTGAATGTTTTCGAGTCGGGGTGTACCAGGATGCAGCCGTTTCATCAATCATGAAAAGATAATCTGCTTAACGCCGCGCAATCCGTTTCAATCCGACAGGGTGCGGGGACGAATGAACAAGTACGAGCTCACCATCCCGCTGACGGACGTATAAACTAAACGCGCCGCCACCGTCGTCATTTCCCACACACGTTTCACATTTTAAATAATTCTCAATTAAAAAGAAATCTATACATTAACACTAACTTACCGGTAGTAGACTTGGAGTGATCGAATTCGTCCTTGACGGAGGGGGGCGAGACAACTGAATCGAGGGAAGTTGCGGAGCGAGGAGCAGCTGGAGTGCAGGCTCTTTCGGCCGAGTCCCGGTTCGAACCCCCCGTGGCCGCGGGTGTAGATGCCGAAGGCGGTGTTCTGCAACCCCTTGTCAAGGCCATCGCTTGACTCTGCAAATACATACCATACGTTTAACTCACGTAACAGACAAATTACAAATCTCGACCAGTTGACTGGTCAGTTCTGTTGCCAGCGCGTTTAATCTGGGTTAAGTGGGGTCAAAAAGCTACAGAATTCCTGAGCGCAATAAGTTATCAGTCATTTGCGACGGTCCTCATTCGTGGTCTTTACGAGACAAGAGGCCCCCGGCATAACCCTATCGCAACATATTTCTATACCCTCCCTTCCTTATAATACACTCTTTGAAGTACCCGAATTAGACATATAAGAAGATCTATACTACTGTATAAGCTTGGATGACTCATAATTTTCTTAATCCAAAAATAACAAGCATCTATACAAACCATCTATATTCAAGCTCTCTTGATTCTGCTCAACGGCATTGTTATATTTCCAAGTCTTAATAAACCAACCTTTGAAACAAGCAACTTCTTTCAATTAATAAAAAGAAGTAAATTTAATGAACAAAGATTACCGATTGTAGCGTAAAATTTTGAAGTATAACACTGTAATGCACCTTAATTATTATACGAGTAAAATATTACGTTCCAAGAAAATTGTAAATTTATAAATGCGGGATTATTGTACTTCGAAGTAAAGCTTAGTTCTATTTATATAAACGTTAATTAATATATAGATCATCCATAATAATACGAGATTATATTAAATTAGCGAATGCGTGTCGAGTGTTATTAAGCTTCAAATTCTAATTAGATCTAATTGATATTTATTTCAAAATCTGACACCGTTTTAGATAGGTGGGCAGAATTATTTAACGAGTCGTAAAAAGTAAGTTTGACTATCAACTAAATCGCCAATCCTAATTAACTTGAAAAGATTGAATAATTGCAAATGCAAATATATTAGTGGGAAGTACATAAGTAACGTATTCATTTTTAGAATAAGAAACATTTTATTTTACAAAAGAAAATCGAGTAAGTAAATTTAGAAAAAAGTGTGGAATATTTTTTTTTCCTTTATCTTTAATTTAGAGGAACGATATCTGCTTAAGTACTACATCGTAATTTTTTAGTGAAACAACGAAAGTTCCGGCTTGTTTGGTTCTATGCAACGCCTTAGCCAAATCGCTGGTTTGTTTTGACAGTGATAGACTAGTTATTATTTTATGAATAACTGTGTACGTATTTCAGTGGTTTTTCATACATCTATACTATAGAAGCAGGTTAGACTCCGGATCTGAAGAACCATGTTCATCAAACATTATATAAAAATGGTGACAATGAGATAAAGCTAACCAACAATTTAATTAAAAAATATGTCGGGAAAAGTAATTCTCAATAACTGCGCATAATTATAGAAGGATGATGGACACAATTCAAAGCTGCTAAAATACCAAGCAAAATAATAAAAACTAAAATATACAATTAATAGAACTGCTACATACAACCGCAACGTACCAATAATTCAAAGAAACTTTTCATACAAGAAAAAAGTTCGTTTACAACTACTTATTAACTTGAAGAATTCCATTGGCTGGAATGAGCTTACTAGACACAATAACTCTACGTCGATGTTCAACAACACTGAACGTTTTTTGGAATAAATTAAGACTAGAAGGTTATACGATACGCTGATTAATCGAAAGACGCTAAAACGCAATGTGAAGGTAATTCTACCAAAATGATCCTAAAAATGATACATTCTTGGCAAACCTTAAGAAAGAAGTTGCTTATCTAAGCGGTCTAGTTACAAAATTGCCTAAACAACATACATGTTCACAAAAGAAACAAAAACCCAAATGTGCACTTGTACAAGTTACCACACTTCTTCAATAACATGTATATTGGTGGTAGACTACTGTCTATAGGGATGAACACAACTCTTTAGTCAACAAACCTACTCATACCATTAAATTTAAACACACTGACACATTATGTGCAGACGAAATTGAAGGATAAGAAGAAATCGGTAAGGCGCTTCATGAAAATGGATGACCAAATCATTTATCTGAACTAATGCAAAACAGACGAACCTAGCGGAAGTGAATACGTATGAGGAACGAGTGGATCAATAAAACGAAACAAGACCACGGAAAACATTAAAAAGAGCAACCGCACAAATGGAACCTGGAGGAAATGTTCACAACAACAATCTATCATCTATCTATCGCAAACTATACTCCGGGCGCAATGCTGATATTGATCTTAAGATCCTCTATAATCAACAAGCCATTTCGGCTACCACGTGGCCATCTTAGTGAAAACGCTCATCGTATTTCATCTTTTTCATAATGCCATCTCTTAGGTTTCACTGTGATCAACATTAGCGGTAGACTACTGTTGTCTTAAAGGGATGGACATAACTCTATAGTCAATAAACCTACTCATACCATTAAATTTAAACACACTGACACATTATGTGCAGATGAAATTGAATGAAAAGAAGAAATGGATAAGACGCTTCATGAAAATGGACGACCAAAGCATTTATCTAAACTAATGCAAAACAGACGAACCCTGGTATTACCAGACGAAAGCGGAAGTGAATACGCAAGAGAAACTAGTGGATCATTAAAACCAGATAAGAACACGAAAAATATTAAAAAGGGCAACTGCACAAACGGCAGGAAATGTTCACCACAACAATCTGTCACCTATCTATCGTACACTCCGGCCACCATGCGGATATTGTTCTTAAGACCCACTATGATCCACCAGCGATTCCGGCTACCACGTGTCCGTGTTAGTCAAAACGCCCATGGTGTCTTATTTTGGTCATAACGTCATCTCTTGGGTATAACTATGATCAACAGAATAGTACTTAGTAATCAACAATGTAAGAGTAATATAGATTGCTCAGCACTGTATAATATTGCACACTGTAAATTTGGATGCTTACATTAATAATTTATTAGGAAATGAAACGTGCCCTTAACATTCAAGTGTATGTTTGTAATTTGAGCTAGTGAAGAACAGCGCGCGCGGAACTACCGCGGAAAGTTTGTTCCAAAAATGTTTGAGAATAAGAAAAAGCGTGTTCTTAGCTTAACAAAATGGTAAGTAGGCTTTGAGAGCAGAGTTTGAGTGAGAATTTTGGTCAATATTCGTTTATCACTAGTGGAGGTTATAGGCTACTATGAGTTCTGCAGCTAAGCCAAAGCAAGAAACAGTAGACCTCTTGGAATGTTGATGGACTTTGTGATCAGAGCGAATCTTTATGGCCAGTGAGTATTGTACGTGATTTGCATGAGTTACAAGCCGATAAACGTTAATGGAGACACAACTAACCCAAAAAGGAAGCATCACAAGAAACAATACTCTGGTCAGGTTACCTTTGATACTAAACCAACCAATTCGCAACATGTGCATCACTGTTTATGAATGTCTAATTAGTGTTTATAAATACGCATTTCTAGCCATGAACCAATTTACAACCTATTGAAGAATCGATATGACTGAAATAAAAATATTTATAATTGGACAAATTACAGCAACCTAAACTTTGATATTCGATGAAAACAAATTCTTCAGAATTAAAAACTGACACATTCGTGTAACACCGATTATCAACAATATCGATTCAATACGGGTTGTAAAGAAAATAACATTTCAAACAAAGAATGCTCCACCAAGAGTATGTAAATAAAAGAGTATGTATCTCTGCAAAGAATATCAGTTTTAAGGTTGGCCCATTTTGCTATTTGATGAGTCGCTAAGTGTCACTTTGTCCTGCTTTATTGTCACTACTTTTGATTCCATGCGTTTAGTAGGGGTTCTCATGTTTGCGCGTAAAAGGTATCTATGCCGATCGCTTTTTTTATTCTCAAAACGGGTGACACAATGTCCATTAGCAACACTTACATAGCAATGTCATGATTTTGTCTTATGTTGCTGCACCTTTACCTTTTATATGCATTTCAGTTTGACCTTGAAGTAGAAGTAAAAACTCTTTTTTTTGAGATGATTTGAACCAAAATACTATTGATATTCAAACCAAAATTTATTTTAATTTATAACCAGTAAGTATATAACTACTTAGAAGGATGTACCTAGTGATAATTTTTGTGTTATCTGACTTTGATATGTATTTTAGTACGCGTAAAATAAATAAGGTCAACGTTTTTGCTGCTCTTGTTTAATCCTACTAAATTGTCGAATGTATATAGGGTGTCCGAAAGGTATGGAACACTTTGTATATGTCTCGGTAAATATTTATGTTATCAAAAAATATCTGAAATAAAAGTTGGCTAGTATTTAGTTCTTCATTACAGGAAGGTATTTAGTTAATGGTTTTTTAAAAAACGAAGGAGCAACGAATGTCACCACAATTTTTTAAATGACAAGGTACCCCTAAATTGTACTCATTTGATAGTGATATTTTTTTTCTTTTCAGTGACTTTAATACTTTTACTGGACTAGTTCTTGAGAAATAAGCGAAAAAGTGGTGGTAGAATGATGTTAAGTTTATAACGCAATCTACAATGTTAACATAATATTGAGCACAGTTCACAGTCTGGCAGTGATAAATTCTAGGTTGAAATATTCATCAATCGCATTTGAAACAGCTTCACGTGTGATGGCCGTCATGTCTATACGAATGGGATTTTTAAGCTCTCAATGCCTTCCGGCCTATTTACGTGAACCTTACTTTTAAGTTCGGCCCAAAGGAAGAAATCCAGCGAACTTAAATCTGGTGACCAAGCTGCCCATTCCACTGGACCCCTTCTGTCTATCCAGCGATTTGGAAAGGTATCATTAAGGTACTGGCGTACATTAATCGCAAAATGTGGAGTGGCGCCATCTTGCTGGAACAATATTCCACGGTGGGGTATATCCGGATCGTCTTCATTTGGGTATAAAACGGGTAATGCGGGACTACCTCAAATCGTAGAAAATTTAGATAAACCTCGGACGTTCAATTACCCTCAAAACAAGGTCCGAAAATCTTGTTCATTCCTGTCTACACATTAACTTTGTGCTGATACTGGGTGTGTCCTTTTAGATACCAGTTAGAATTTGTTGAATACCAGTAGCGTGTGGTTTGCTTATTAATTGTGCCGTTCAAGCAAAACGTTGCCTCGTCAGTAAACAGAATATTTGCATTGCCTTAAAGTTGGTGGGTTATTTCTTCACAAAATTCCAATCTGCGATCTAAGTCGTCTGCAAATAACTCCCGAACTACACACGCTTTGTACTACAATCTCGCGCAATTTGTCCAACGGAAACGTATGGATTTTCTACTACAACCATCACATTTTCACTTTCTTCATTATTTAAAGCTCTAGCTCTACCCTTTTTTGGTAAATCTTTAAGCCAGCATCTTGAAATTTGTGCTAAATTTTACTTACAGTTGATTGCGTAATGTGAAATTCGGGATACAAATTGTTAAATAAATTGCAAACTTCTGTCTACGTCCTCCTTTATTCCCAGCGTCATTAAAAGTTTAGTACGGTGCCATTTCTGTTTGCTTCACTAACAAATGGATGTTAACCAATGTAAATAAGTAACTTTTTCTTTCAAGTGCAGGTACTGCCTTGATAGTTCTAAAGCGTAATCACTTGTTTCGACCATTAAAAGCAATCATAGGTGTCTAGATTAATGAATATTAAAATAAACTTAATACCACTTTACCATCACTTTTATATCATTGAAAAGAGAAAACATATCTATCAAATGAGTACAATATCCTCCTCTGTTTTTAAGAAACCACTAACTACATATCTTCCTGTAATGAAGAACTAAATACTAGACTACTTCTATCTCAGACAGTTTTTGATAAAGTAAATATTTACTGAGATATATAGAATATTCCACAATTTTCGGACACCCTGTATAATAATCTGCAGTACTTTATAAAGCATTGTTACATTGTACACTGCATATTCGTGTTTGCTACCTTTACATGAATGGCTACATTACTTTATTATGAACATAAATTTGACTGGGAAAACATTTAGGAAGGATAGTTCCCTTTTAAAATCTATTTTGATACGCTGTAACACAAGGTTTTATCTGTAGACCAGTATGATTCAAAAAAGGTGTAGTTAATATATACAATATGAGACATTCAGTAAAAGTGAAAATGTATGCTATTGCAACTCTTCTTCTGTCTCAAATGTAATATATTGACAGCTATAGGTTGCTTATACAATGGCGAAAAGGAGAAAAAATGTCTTCTATTGCCTTAACACAAAACTTTTGTAAACACTGTTTGTTCACAGAATTAAATTTATCTTTTTTCCAAATGTATGTATCGGAAATGAGTTCTCTAGGATCTTCAATTTTATCTTCATTATACTTATTGCATTAAAGGTATTGGAAATGTAAAAAAAGCGTATTTTTTGCGTAGCGCTTCACTAAGATATTAGAACGTTTAGTCAGTAATCTCGTTCCAACACATTGAAAATTTTTGTCCAATTTTAAATCCTTTGAATATATAAATAATCCGAGTAATATGCCAGATATAGAATTTTTGGTCAAAATGTATGTATTACAATTTCAAGTTAATAAATGTCCAACGAAAATAGTTGTAAGGAGGGAGAATAGTCTAGCCTCCACGCCGGGCCCGGTGTAGTGTTTAATCCCAGCCCCTGGAGGGTATGCAACCGTGGATCCGTATGCTAATTGTTGGCTTCTTTTCAGGCGCCATTATCAACCCGTAATTAGGGCCTAGGAAAAGAACAACTGTTAAGTTCTGAAAGCTTCGATTTGATCTAAGTCACGGCTTGCAAAAACCAACCTTTATTTAAAAAATACTGCTTTGATTTAAGTTACAACTTGAAAAAAATAACTTTCATTTCAAAAGTAATTAATAGATTTAAGTCACAGCTTGCGGAAACCAAGTTTCATTTCAAAAATACTGGTTTGATTTAAGTTACAGCTTGAAAAAAAAACAAATTTCAAATCCTAAAAGCACCGATTTGATGTAAGTTACGGCTTGCAAAGACCAATTTTTATTTAAAAGATACTGCTTTGATTTAAGTTACAGCTTCATTTCAAAAGTAATTACTTAGAATTATGTTCCAACTTGCAAAAACCAACATTCATTTCAAAAATACTAGCTTGATTTAAGTTACAGCTTGTAAAAAACAAGTGAAGTGAACGTTGGATTTTCCAAGCTGTAACTTAAATCAATCCGGTAATGTTGAAATGATACTCAGTTTTCCAAGCGGTAACTTAAGGGAAACCAGTATTTTTGAAATGCAAGTTGGTTTTTCCAAGTTGTAACTTAAATCAATCCGGTAATTTTGAAATGATGGTTTCTCCAAGCTGTAACTTATATCAAACCAGTATTTTTGAAATGAAAGTTGTTTTTACAAGCTGTAGCTTAAATAAAAGCAGTATTTTTGAAATGAAATTTGGTTTCTACAAGGTGTAACTTAAATCAAATCGGTGTTTTATAATTGAAAGTTGGTTTTTCTAAGCTCTAACTTAAATCAAGCCAGTAGTTTTGAAATGAAAGTTGATTTTTGCAAGCTGTAACTTAAATAAAAGCAGTGTTTTTGAAATGAAAGTTGGTTTTTGCAAACTGTAACTTAAATCAATCCGGTATTTTCGAAATGAAAGATGGTTTATCCAAGCTGTAACTTAAATCAAACCAGTATTTTTAAAACGTTGGTTTTTACAAGCTGTAGCTTAAGTCAAACCAGTATTTTAGAAATAAAAGTTGCTTTTTGCAAGCCATAACTTAAATCAAATCGGTGCTTTTAGAATTTGAAGGTTGTTGCTTTCAAGCTGTAACTTAAATCGAGTCAGTATTTTTGAAATGAAAGTTGGTTTCTGCGAGCTGTAACTTAAATCAAATTGGTGTTTTATAATTGAAAGTTGGTTTTTCCAAGCTGTAATTTAAATCAAGCTAGTATTTTTGAAATGGAAATTAGTGTTTGCGAGCTGTAACTTCAATCTAGTCATTAATTTTGAAATGGAAGTTGTTATTTGCAAGCTGTAACTTATATCAAAGGAAAGTAGCTGTAGTTTAAACCAAGCTAGTATTTTTGAAATGAAAGTTGGTTTTTGCAAGCTGTAACCTAAATCTAGTCATTACTTTTGAAATGAAAGTTGTTTTTTGAAAGCTGTAACTTAAATAAAAGCAGTATTTTTGAAATAAAGGTTGGTTTTTGCAAGCCGTAACTTAAATCAAATCGGTGGTTTTAGAATTTGAAAGTTGTTGTTTTCAAGCTGTTGCTTAAATCGAGCCAGTATTTTTGAAATGAAAGTTGGTTTCTGCGAGTTATAACTTAAATCAAATTGGCGTTATATAATTGAAAGTTGGTTTTTCCTAGCTCTAACTTAAATCAAGCCAATATGTTTGAAATGACAGTTGGTTTTTCCTAGCTGTAATTTATATCAAGCAGGTATTTTTGAAATGAAAATTAGCTTTTGCGAGCTGTAACTTCAATCTAGTCATTAATTTTTAAATGAAAGTTGTTATTTGCAAGCTGTAACTTAAGTCATTCAGTATTTTTAAAATGAAAATTGGTGTCTGCAAGCTGGAACTTAAATCAAATCGGCGTTTTATGCTTGAAAGTTGGTTTTTGTAAGCTCTAACTTAAAATCAAACCAATATTTTTGAAATGAAACTTGGTTTTTACAAGCTATAATTTCAACCAAGCTAGCATTTTTGAAATGAACTTGGTTTTTGCAAGCTGTAACTTAAATCTAGTCATTACTTTTGAAATGAAAGTTGTTTTTTGAAAGCTGTAAGTTAAATCTAGTCATTACTTTTGAAATGAAAGTTGTTTTTTGAAAGCTGTAACTTAAATCAAAGCAGCATTTTTGAAATAAAGGTTGGTTTTTGCAAGCCGCAACTTAAATCAGATCGGTGCTTTTAGAATTTGAAAGTTCGTTTTTTACAAGCTGTAACTTAAGTCAAACCAGCATTTTTGAAATAGAAGTTGGTTTTTCCAAGCTGTAACTTAAATCAAACCAGTATTTTTTAAATGAAAGTAGCTTTTTAAGCTGTAAGTTAAGACCAAACCAGTATTGCCATTGATACATGAGTTGCCCTCAACGTAATCTTAAAAATATTATTACTTATGATAAATTATTAAAAAGCTCTTTATCTTTTTATTAGTAGTAATAACCTAGATGTTTTAATAGAAGTCGATTTCTGTAATTATGGACCTTAAAAAGGCTGTTGATTCTGCCAAAAGGGCCCTAACTAGGGGGTGAGGATCATAAATATGTTACCAAAGGATTGAAAATGGCACCTGAAAAGAAACCAACGGTTGCATAACCCCCAGGGGCTAAAATTAAAAACTACACCGGGGCACCCTGCGCGGATGTTAGACTATTCTCCCCCCTTGTTAGTAACGAATGGAACTAGAAGTAGGTTTTAATAAAAGATAAAGTTTAAATTGGCACGATAATACAACCAAATCACAATTTTAATATTTTAGTCCAAAGTCCACGTTAATACAACAATTTGATTGGGGATGTGACAAAATGGAAACAGCCAAATTATGTGGCCAATGGGTGTTGGTATGGATTTCGGATAATGTTTTACCAAAGTCTACGTTAATGCAGTAATTTTGTTGGGGGTGCGAACAATGGATTGTCTCAACGATCAAAAACTAATATTGTGGTGCATGAGGGTTGATCAGCATTTGAACCAAATATTGCCCAAAAT
This sequence comes from Vesta saturnalis, assembly GCA_036346205.1. Taxonomy (NCBI): domain Eukaryota; kingdom Metazoa; phylum Arthropoda; class Insecta; order Coleoptera; family Lampyridae; genus Vesta; species Vesta saturnalis. The sequence continues at coordinate 49,074 of JARFJB010000191.1, forward strand.
CTGTATTTATACACAGATTTCGTGGGTGTTGCCGCAAAATTAATTACCTCGATGACCAAAAGCTAAATTCTGTGGCCCTTAGTGTTGGCTAGCTTTTTGGATAAACTTTGCCTATGTTAATATAGAAATTCCGTTGGGGAAACGACAAAATGAGTTCCCGCAATGACCAAGAGCATTTGTGACGAATGTTGCCCAAAATCTATATTTACAGACATTTTATTTGGATTTTCGTCAAAAGAGAAAAATTCGCTTTATTTGACTTTGGGTCTTTCCTTTTCTTGTTTTAACATGTTCTTGTGTACTTTTGTATTCAACGATTGATTTGGTCAGTTCCTTTTTAATAGAATAAACTGGCAGGGGGGACAAATAGGTGGGTAATATTAGTAATCGAGCGAAAATATTGGAAATAGTGGAATTATTATTACAATTTCGACAAATATGAATGATTATAAATACAGGTAAATGTTTTTGAGCCGTTTTTCTTTTCTCTGTTATATCCAAACAAGTATGAACCAGGTTTTGCTTTTTTTCATCTTTACATACATTTACTTACTTCAACAACATACAAAAATTAGCGCCAAATGATGCTTTAAAATGTAGATCACTATGCAGTACATAACAAAGAAAAACCTGAAAGAATGGAATATTATACAAATGATACTCCGTCAGGCTTAATTATCTGTAAAATGGCGAGTATAACAAGTTAAACTAGAAAAATCACAATTAGGGACTCAATTTAGGATAATTTTCACTGAACAAAGGTTCGGTATACGAATTCGTTAAACGTGTGAATCTCTGTGTGCGTGTGTAGCTTTTTTGTGTTAAGGAATACAGAAAATCAGACTTCAGATTCTGAAAGAGAGCCCAAAAAATAACATAGGTCACGATTTGTACGAACTTTGTACTTATCCCATCGGAAACATGGTCAAATCGGGGGTCAAAATATACTAAAGTTTAAAATTATTAGTTTGTACTTGCACTGTAATTTTGTTCGGTCTGGCAATGCTAGAAGAGATTTTCAACTTGTTATTTCTGGAGAATAACTAAATCACTGTATTTGTATTTGTGTACAAAAGTACGGACACGGTTTTCTTTAACTACACAATTTAAAAGCTAATCGAGCTGCACTATTACATATTAAAATCCAAATTCACAATTCAGAACGTTATGATTTAATACTGCATATTTTGCACATGTACGATTTATATGAAGCGAATAAAAGTTTTGTTTATTTTTAGATTGATTTCGTTTAAGCCTGGCTTCCTTTATTAAATAAAATATTTATGAACATTATTTAATGGTTGGTTTAACAGTTAATATTGTTACAGTTCTGAATTAAACATTATGTAGTCCGAATAAAATTTACAATCAATTTTAGCTTAGATTTAATGTAATAGCAACCTTGTTAATCAACGAATACAAATTCCCGACTTCATACATAACACACTGCAATTATTTATAATAAGGAATTAAACTTACTTTAAGTGCCAATAATTTAAGTCAAATACTTGACGTATGCAATGTGACCCTTAAAATTACCTAATCGATTAGTACTACGATTTCTATATAGAGAAAAAAATATATTACCTTTTTGTTAGAAAGCTACTGAAGAAAACGCCTCACGAGTTCTCCGTGTTAGTAACATTCCGGAAAATCATACGACCAAAAACATGGAATTGTTTTGCAAATAGTCTAAAAATTAATATTTAATCATTGCTTTATGAAAGAGGAAAGTATTTTATGTAATCTATCACTTTTTAAATTTTGCGGAAGCTTGTAAATTATACATACAGTTTGCAAAAAAAATTAAACCTTCGCTTGAAGCTAACAGTCCAAAATATTTTAGACACACAGTATTATCTCACAACTGAGGATTGTAAATGCAAATATTTTTTTATACAAGGTTTACTGTTACTTAACCTTTGACAGTACAATTGTCAAATTACTATAGGCATAAACGATATGAACATCAAATCATAGATAACGTGTTTAATGAAAAGTAGACTTTTGGACTTAACGTTAGCGCTCGCATTAGCTTTAATTGATTATGTTAATTAACAGATAAATCCTAAATTATACATATAATATAATAAGTCCGATATAATAGGTTACGCGAAATGCTCTCGCCGTTTGTTTGATGCCACTTTGTTACTTTCACCTGAATTGGTTAGTAAATTACATATTTAGAATATCAACGAAAAATGCTTTCGAATGACACCTATATATTCATAGGCTTTAATTTGTGTGTTTTGGTAACTTTGATCTTGCAAGAGGCCGGATCAGACTGAAAGGACAAAAAAACAATGATATTTTTGAACAGCATGGTTTTGGGTCTATAAAGCTGACAGAGCCATTTCACTACAATAAAACAAAACTACATAACTATTTTGTTTTTCATTGCTCCGGTAGTTTTCGAGAAGGCAATGGCTCTACTGACTTAAGCCTAAGCCCAGCAGCACAGAAAATAGAATTAAAAGAAAATCAATATTCGGGTATAAATTTGTGGTCAATTAGTTCTACTGCGAATTTTGTCGGACGTCATTAAAAAAAACAATGGCTGTGTTGACTTAACTTTAAATTCAGCGCAACCAATGACAAAAAAAATAGAATAAACCAAAATCGATTACATATTCTTATAGTACAAACATGTGGCTAATTACTTGATCTATATCGGATATTGTCGCTTAAGTCATTATAAATAAAGCAATGGCTGTGCCAACTTGTATCTAAATTCAGCACAACCAACCAAAAAAAAAGTGAAAAAACAAACGTTAATTCGTTGCTATAAACTTACCTTAGTTGCGTAGCTTCATCATAATAAATAAATTGATATTAAAAAAAATACAAATACATAATAGTTAAGTTACGATTTGCTCAGCCATTTCAGATATACGAGCGTCTCGCGCGAATTAGTTGCTTCAAAGACATGTTTCGAATATGTTGTCTTTTGTTATTGCAAAAACACAGTCTGAGGGAATGGTACTGCTAATGCACGCTCAAGAGTGATTAAAATGAATTCGTCGAAGCAATATTTGCCTACGCGCATAATCACTTGATATGTTCTTATTTCAAAAATTCTCTTTTAGTGTGCACTCAATAGTAAAGTATCATTGCAGAATTTGTTGCTCGGCCAATCACGGTTCCAAAGTTTATTAATACGTGGAGAACGCTATATAAAAAGTCAGATGTAGCTTTCATATATTTGAACCTCCTTTTACATTAGCATAATAAAACTTAAAAAGTTAAATAAGTAATTTTATTTTAATTTTAAATGTTCCAAGATATTGCTGTTTGCACTTTCGGAAAGATAACATCTTCTAGGCCAGGCCCCACAGCTTTAAACAAATCTTTAGGTCTGAACTTACTCAGCTGCAGCAATGTCTCATGAAAACAGATCCTCCGCCATGTGTACTGTTTGAGTAGCCACGCCATTGGACCACCAGAACCAGTCAATCTGCTAGGTTGTGTTAAAGTTTTTACTTTTTATTTTCCGACTTATGAAATGTGAAACTATCTGCCCGATTTACATAGACGATCTGATGAACTTTTCATTAAAATCTATCCTTAAATAAGGTAATTATTTTTAAATTAGATAATATTTCAAAATCGGTCAGTAGGATATACGATTTAGAAAAACGTTCAGTTCGATCAAATAAACAAACCCTGCTTTTTTCAAATTTACCAGTTTTGAACCACCCATAAATTAGCAGTGCACTTGTAGCAAACTGCAACTAAAATAGCACATAATTTGTTACTTATTTGTTTTGTATCAACAAAAAAATATTCTGCCCTCAACGGTTTTCCAAAAAACTGCACACTACTATTTTACGTTTACGCTAGGCGTTCACGTTAAAAATTCAACTACGGCTACAGCTATCCGACTAAAATATCAATTATATTTTGCTACTTAAGGCATAATTTAGGAAAAGGTTCACATTTTTTTTGTACAACAATCTTTTGAGATTCTTTCCATAACTAACGGTGGCCAAGACTCATGACGTCCCCTAATAAACTTTACAAAATATCTATAAGCACAACTAAAAAAAAAAGTTGTATGTGATGGAACGCATTAATGAATACAGTTCGTACACACGCACACATAAGAGCTAAGTGAGCCTCAGTAGTTGTTTTGTAATTTCTGACACGTATACAAGCAATTGCAAAGAACAATTTTGTGGACTTACAGAACATGTCTTGAGTGCTGTGATCTGAAGGTGCCAAAAATTAAATCGTTCATTATGCCACGGAAATAACAATAAACCATACATTCCAAACTTACATATCTTTGGAACAACTAGTATGTGAGAGTCGTTGGCACTAGAATTGGCCAGGTTGTTTTTGCAATAACAATAAACAGCATTATAAGAGTTTTGTAACTGTGGTTTCATATTAGTGGAGTTGATCGGCCTATTTCCACAGTTAGCTTTTAGAGCGCGAAGTTTCGGAAGCGGACTCTGCTTCCGTTATAAGGCTTGTATTGAGAAGGACTGTTTTCGTAATTGAGTTGAATTCATATGTTATGATTTTTTCCTTGACTACTCTCAGATTCGAACTTGGCACCTGCGCAATAAGTTACGGCATAGCATGTGCAATAAACTACTGCACAACCACGAAAAAGTGTTATATATATAAAAGAAAAAGTTCTAAAAATATATATTGGATTACTAGTGGCTCAGCGGTACAGATGTCAGACTTGTAAGTGAAACGTACCAAGTTCGAATCTGAGAGTATTCACGTGCTTGGAAAAATCATAACAATTACGAAAACAGTTCTTCTCAGGGCAAAGCCTGATGACGAAATCAGAGTCCGCTTCCGAAACGTCACGCTCCAAAAGCAAAAACTGTGGAAATACGCCGATCAACTGAACTAAAAATAAACAACATATTCGAAACCTCCGTATATTTAGAGCAATTAATTCGTGTGCCACGTTGGCACCGGTATTGGCTGAACAACAGATTCTATAATGATACGTAACTCTTGCATTAGCAATAAGCAACATGTTTGAAAATAACTAGTTCGTGAGAGACGTTGGTAACCAAATTAGCCGAACCGCATATTCTATAATTTATTTATCTTTCTGGTATTTATTTAGTAATTTTTTTCCATAATAATTTCGTTATGCTACGTTAAGCTACGTAATTAAGACAAGTTTATACTATATAACTAAATAGCTATTAATTATCAGTATCACTAAATATGAGTTACATTGGTTTTTTCAGTTTTCGGTGTGCTTAGTATAGGTTCAAGTCAGCACAACTATCGGTTTATTTTTTATGGCTTGAATGACAATATCCGCAATAGAGCAACTAATTAGCCACAAATTTGGATGTGTAATTGATTTTTGTTTTTATTTTATTTTTTCGCATGGACGTGCTGAGTTTAGATTTAAGTCAACACGGCCATTATTTATTATTAATGACGAGCGACAAAATTCGCAATAGAGGAATAATTAGCCACGAATTTTGACTACTAGATTCAGAAATTGATCTTTATTTATTTTATTTTCTCGTGTAGCTGTGTTTAGAAGACATTTAAAAAGATAATTATGGACACATTTACTAAAATTCACATATTCTCAAGAGAGCAGTCACGATTACAACAAATTATAATGAACGTAGTAAAACCACTTTGAGCGCCATGGACCTACAGAGCTTTAATTTCACTAACCGAGCAAATTTGTTCTATGAATTCCGAATATTAATGCCCCATTCTCAGCAACATGAGATCCCGAATATTTTTCGGGGTCTTAGGGAAATTGACATTCCATTTGTACAGGTAAATGAAAACTTTCACGTTTATGATTCATAATAAAACACATTTATGACCTCGGCGAATCGTGATATCTTGTGGTCATAAAGTAAAATTTAGATTAGTAAACTCGGAACGTCCAACGTTCCATCTACGTTATTCACTTGAGATAAAACACCTGAAAAAGACTGTGGTATGACACGAGGAAAAACACCTGAATAACAGTTTTTGTCGCTTTAGCCATATCCAAAACTAACCAGACGCCACTCGTTACTTTCTCGATCATATATCTTTCCATGCGCTTCATGCTTGCAATTCGAACCGCTCTTTTTTTTCGTTTTGTTTTCTCCGAACCTTTTTGGAGTTTTATTTGTCGAGCAAATGAAGACGTAGAGAGTTCGTTGAAACGGCTATCGAACGGAAATATCGGGGGAAAAAATGGTAGGACGGATTTTTGGACTTGGGCAGCCTAATGGTGTCAAAATTTATTACCGATTCTGAAAGCTGAGGTAATCTCCTGCCTTTTTGCTCATTAGGAATTTTTCGATTAGATGCCTTTTTAAAGGTTAAAATAGAGGTCAAAGTTGAAAAATCCAGATTTTTCGCAAATTTTTCATGTCTTTTGCGATTTGGCACAACAAAACGTGCTCTAATCGAAAAACCGCCCAAGCAAAACGTATAGAAAAACCGGTTCCAAAAACTTTGCCCTTGACGGGACTTGCTGTTAGGGTCCAAAATCGAGCCTGAAAAATGAAACTACACCACTTTCATTGTCAAAGCTTCGCAAACCCATAAAAAAACATACTTTGCTAACTAACGCACACGGTGATTTAAGACAAATCGATATCTATCGGTTTCTTTATTTTTAGGAATGTACTTGACAGTTTAGTTAATGTTTATTAACTTTATTGACGACAATAACTATAAATGTTATTGTAAGTTATTGTAAAATATAGTTAAGTAACTGTAAATGTAACCCAAAAAAATAAGTTTAACCATGTAAGAAGATCGTTTATATTTTGATGGTAATAACGAAGACTTCCGAATATTGATTATTATATGGTTGTGCTCAGGAAAATCCAAATAATCAAATATAACATTAAACATTGAATGAATTGGAAAAATGCAAAAAAAGAGTGATGGTTTATGTTCTTAAATTGGACGAATCATGATGATTTACAGTAATTTTGTATAAAATACGTCAAATGCCATGTCCGACCATGTTGGACTGGCTTATTTGGAACATATGTTTAATGATTTCATATAGATTTCACAGTACGTAACCACAGATTCAGCCGAATGTCACCATTCCTACAGGTATTTCATTTTCAAAATGTGAAAAACCCTAATTATCTACTGCTATTTCAAACTATAAAAGATGGATGATTAATATATCACCGTTTTTTACATAAATTTATAGGTAAATAGTCTACTTGTACCGTTTCTGAATATTTTACGTTGATTCTAGCTCATCCGAAAGAATAGCAGGGAACCATTATATCTTGCATATTGATTCGTTTTCCAAATGGTTTTTGTTTTGTCCAATTATTTCGAGTTATCAAAAATCTGAAAACTTAAACATTTGGTTTACGAAATCTTAAGCAATCAAACCTAATGCATTTTGTTAGTTTCGTCAAAATATCCAACTAAAACAATAAAATGTTAGACCGATCAACCATAATTGTAAACGCAGTAAGTGACTGGTATATACAATTATGAAGTTACGTACGGTTCCTCTTTAATTTTTTACAGTTTTTCGGAAAATAATTTACAACTCTTAAATGAAATTAAGGTTGAAATGCAAAGAAAATTATACAAATATGTTACACGCGTCCCAGTGTTCTAGATTTCTATAATCCGAATTTTTAAAATGTTTCACATTAAATATGTGAAAATCTAAATTATTTTCATATTCACTATGGAATTTAAATATGTCCCGGACGTTATTGTTTTTATTTAACACAATTTAACGTTACAAATTTTTTTTATTGGGCGAAATGTGAAAAACTGGTTAGAATTGAATATTCTGAGCGCGCTTATTTTTTAGATATATTTTTGAATTTTGACATTTATGTTATTAAAGATGGTGAATAAAAAATGTTTTGAGCTGATTCAATCTCTTTGGCAAAATGAAATCCTTTAAAGAAGTTTTCTCAACAAAAAAAGGTCCTCTGGGCATAAGGGCACCGGCCATTTTTTGGGAGCATTAGAGTTAGTTTGAAAAAAAACTGACGCATTTTTTGATGCACTATGACCACTAATGAAAATTTGTCAAAACACGGCAAATAATATAAATATATTAACTGAAACAGAACATTTAAAAATTCCGCTAGAAATGTTTCGCTTAACGATTGTTTTCACTAAATATTCTGGTTAAAAGTCTAAACAAGAACAACAAAACCGTTAGAAATGATCACATTTGAAGCACTAATACAATTTTAAAGGAGAATTCAGATGTTAGTATAGAGCTAATATAATTATTATAATCAAAGTTAATTTCTTACCCATGTTTGCACCATTTATTACAATACAAAACTGTGTACTCTTAACAATCACAAATACGATAAAGCAACGTTCACTTCAACACATGTACTAAAAATGTTCTCTCATCATTAAACAATAGTAATTAGAAAACTAATTCAACCATTTACATACTGACAAATTAATTTACATTTAATTTGCTTAATCGTTTATTAAATATTATTAAGCACTATTTGCATTAGATGAACTTAATATATTATTGGAAGGTGTACTTAGTGGTTAATCTCCTGGATTTCCAAATGTGTAAACTTGTTGCTTACATATCTGTAATCAAATCTTCAGTTTTTATTGTACAATGTAGTTTAATTATAATGTTTGATGTTTGAACATTTACTTTGTGGCGTAAAATTAAAATTAAAATTCCAAATTAATTTCTTCATTATGGCAAAATTGTCATTAAGAACTAATTACAATAATCTATGTATTTAAGAAATGTGCAGCAGTTATTAATAGGCATTAAAGGAGAATTTATATTCTCTAATTTCTACGACATATTTAAGGAATGTATTTACTTTTCATTTGATAACGCCAGATTTTTTGTTTATAGTTGTTACTAAATGTCGTCCTACGAAAAGCAAAGCGGATCGTAAGCTCCTCTGTTACCTTTTTAGCATTTTTTTATACAATTATTATGGAGTTAAGCTTGGATGAAATAATTTGCCTTTTTTAATTATCATAATATTTGACAGATAATATTTGTGCCAAGAATTAATGATGTAATAACAACAAGCTATCTGCTAAAAGTGAAACTAAATCCACGTTAAAAAAGCTTTCAATGGTTTTATAACACTTGTCCTTTTGCTTTTAGACGCAACAGAGAACTGCAAATTTATATATTTTTAACGTGGATTTCTTTCATGATTAAACTTATTTTTTGAGTTAAATTTATAGTTACTTAACTATATTTTACAATAACTTACAATGACATTTAGAATAGTTATTGTCGGCAATAAAGTAATAAAGTTAATAAACATTAAGCAACCTGTTAAAATAATTTGTAAAAAAGAAAAGTTCATATTTTATTTAATTATTTAAAAGTGCCATTTTACTGAGGATAAATATAATTGTTAGCAAAACGATTAAAGACTGCAAAACACAAATATAAACGAAAGATTTTAACCCAAAAAGATAGATATCTTTAATCCGTATTAAGAAATTTTTTGTTTGGAGCAGGCACTAACATTTTTATTTTGTCATGCCATTTTGAATAAATTAAAATATGGAAAACTAAAAAATTTAGGTTACAGCAATGACAAAATGTGTAGTAAAATTCTAATAATATAACAAAGAGTAAGGAGCTCAAATCCAAAATAATTTGTCGATACCGACTACTGATCGTCGATATCTTGTATACTATTCTATAACCAAGTTTTTTGCATTTTTATCATTTTTCAGGGTAAAAGTTGTTAAGCAACTTGTCGTTTTATTTTTAAAAATTATATATATTGGTTTATTGTGTGTTTTCCTGAGCACAACTAGTTTGTAGAAATGGCAACAACAAATGTTACATTAATGTCCATTAATGTTAATTTGTATATGTGCAGTTTTGAATACAGCTGCCGATTTCTTCCAAGTTTGGGGTGATTAGATCAGACCTAAATCCATTTTTAGACACTATATTTTCCGTACATATTGAAATACCTAATATCCTACTGTCAAATTTCGCTTTGGGTATATTTAAACAGCTTTTACTTTCTCGGCGACCTTCGATGAAGAAATTATTGCAAACTAATCAATAAAAGTTGATGAAATTTAGGATGGCCATTCTCTCAAGGGTTGCCTTCAAACCTACAGACTTGCAAAATGTCAAACACATCCCTAAAAATAAAGAAACCGGCAAACATCGATTTATCTTAAAAATGACTATCAAGACTGTTCAAAATAATAGTAAAAATAATTTATGTTATCCCAAACGAAGTGTCGCTGGGTAAAATTGTGGAGGCTGGAAGAGATCAAAGATATCGGTTTAAATCAGTAGTAAGCACTAAAAATTGACGAAAATAAATGGTTCTTAAAAACGGCTAGCACGATCTTGTATAATATTTCAAATGGTCCAAAATGAAATGGTATGAAGAAGAATAAATAGAAAAAAAGATATATGATCGAGAAAGTAACGAGTGGCGTGGCGTCTCAACTTTTAAAAATGTATTTTCTGATCACAGTGATTGCCTTTGCCTAAACCACTTAGAACTTTAAAAGTTAAATTTAAAGAAATTTAGATTTATTTATTTCTTTAAAACTTGGTTTTATTTCGACTTTCACTCTAGCTAGATAGGCACGGTTTTGAATTAGCTAAAAATAAACAATCAAATTGGAGTGGTTTAACAAATTACAAATTACTGCAGCCCGAGAACACAATAACCATATCAACATGTAAACGTGAGGTGATATGAATTTAGACATATAGAATCAAAATGTACAATAAACAAGACGTTCTATTCAAATATCAAATTTTCATATAATTCCGGTAAAATCGGATGTCAGCTCCCTACGACTTGTATGCCATAAAATTCAGTCATGTGTATTGAGAGTTTAGTCCAAAGTCTGCTTTGTTACGTTACTTTTTTTAAACGAACTAGTTAGTTTTGGATATGGCTAAAGCGACACAAACTGTTATGCAGATGTTAATTCATATTCATTCAGTCATGCCACAGCCTTTTTCAGGTGTTTTATCTCAAGTAAATAACGTAGATGGAACGTTGTGCGTTCCGAGTTCACTTTATGACCACAAGATATTACGATAAATGCCGGTAGCGTTGAAAATCGAAAGAACGTAAAAAGCAACTGAATATGCATCACGCAATTTCCCAATTTTTATGGTTACCAAGGAGAAATTATTGTCCATCATCTGCACAACTGGAGAATCAGACGTTAAATTAGCTTGTTATATAAAATGCCTAATCTAGCTCGAATAATTGAGTTTCAAACAGCTCCTTGGGATGCTTTTTGATTAATCACGTGGCCTATAAAGTATTTATCGGCATTCGCTCATGTCATAGATTTATTTTATTATTACTTATAAACGGGATCTCTGGTCGATTAAACCCCATTGTCTCACCGTAGATCTAACTATAACTCTTTGTTACGTTTCATGCATCCTGTAAAAGTAAACATTCCAATTGTGATTGTTTCTCTCCACGTTTGTCTTATTGGCAGTATCTAGTTTTCGTACAGTAGAAAATAGTTCATGATACAGCCTAGTTATAGTAAAAGTACTGGAGGCCCATCTTGCTGAAAATGGGGCATTAATATTCGGAATTCATACAACAAATTTGATCGGTTGGTGAAATTAAAGCATTGTAAGTCCATGTTGCTCAAACTGGTTTCACTACATTCATTATAATTTGTTGTAATCGTGACTGCTCTCTTGAGAATATCTGAATTTTTGTGAATGTATCCATAATTATCTTTTTAAATGTCTTCTAAAGGTCAGCTCCCTACGACTTGTATGCCGTAAAATTCAGTCATGTGTATTGAGAGTTTAGTCCAAAGTCTGCTTTGTTACGTTACTTTTTTTAAACGAACTAGTTAGTTTTGGATATGGCTAAAGCGACACAAACTGTTATGCAGATGTTAATTCATATTCATTCAGTCATGCCACAGCCTTTTTCAGGTGTTTTATCTCAAGTAAATAACGTAGATGGAACGTTGTGCGTTCGAGTTCACTTATGACCACAAGATATTACGATAAATGCCGGTAGCGTTGAAAATCGAAAGAACGTAAAAAGCAACTGAATATGCATCACGCAATTTCCCAATTTTTATGGTTACCAAGGAGAAATTATTGTCCATCATCTGCACAACTGGAGAATCAGACGTTAAATTAGCTTGTTATATAAAATGCCTAATCTAGCTCGAATAATTGAGTTTCAAACAGCTCCTTGGGATGCTTTTTGATTAATCACGTGGCCTATAAAGTATTTATCGGCATTCGCTCATGTCATAGATTTATTTTATTATTAATTATAAACGGGATCTCTGGTCGATTAAACCCCATTGTCTCACCGTAGATCTAACTATAACTCTTTGTTACGTTTCATGCATCCTGTAAAAGTAAACATTCCAATTGTGATTGTTTCTCTCCACGTTTGTCTTATTGGCAGTATCTAGTTTTCGTACAGTAGAAAATAGTTCATGATACAGCCTAGTTATAGTAAAAGTACTGGAGGCCCATCTTGCTGAAAATGGGGCATTAATATTCGGAATTCATACAACAAATTTGATCGGTTGGTGAAATTAAAGCATTGTAAGTCCATGTTGCTCAAACTGGTTTTACTACATTCATTATAATTTGTTGTAATCGTGACTGCCCTCTTGAGAATATCTGAATTTTTGTGAATGTATCCATAATTATCTTTTTAAATGTCTTCTAAAGGTAGTAAGAGGAATATTAGCTTGTTTAGACTTTCATCAGATTATCATTACTAGCTATTGCAGATTTTTTCATACAATCATTATAGAATTAAGTTGGGATGAAATAATTTGCCTTTTTTAATTATCCTAAATATTTCACAAATACACAACAAGCTATCTGCCAAACGTGAAATTAAATCCACCTTAAAAATTTATATATATATATATATATATATGTCAATTTTCAGGTTTCCGCAGTGTTGGATATGAAGTTGATGTTCTTCCGGGCTTGGTCTCGCGTAGATTCTCCTCCATGGTTCTTAAAAGAACCGATGTTCAGTTCAGTTCGAATTACCACGAGCAGAACACGAAAACTTGAAAATGGCAGATGAGATTATGCCGAAACGTCGTCATTTCAACATCGGTTCTTTTAAGAACCATGGAGGAGAATCTACGCGAGACCAAGTCCGGAAGAACATCAATCACATATATATATATATATATATATATATATATATATATATAGGGTGTATCAAAATTAATGGAACACAGAGCACCAATACATTCCTTACAAGAAAGTAAGACGATTGAACCCAACATGCTTTAGTCTAAAAGTTAATATTTACTGAGCTACGGGGTGTTTGTTAGTTGTAATGAAAAACATAAAGAATAGAACAACGTAAAAAAACATAGTAGGATGGTGTTTTATGAAACAAAATCGTAAGTACTGATGACATTTATCGATTTAAGTATGGGAAAAAATCCAAACGCTGCAAATGTTTTTGCCACAAAAGAAGAAATATTTTTTAATATAAGACAGTCACTCATTAAACGCTTAACAAAGTGTATTGATGTAAATGGGGGTGGGGGAGGGCATGTTCAGAATTTGTTTTAGTAGTTTTTCTTGTAATTAAATATGTTATAATGTTTTAATAATGATCATAATTTTTCATTCTTTCTTATTACAACTAACAAACACCCCGTATCTCAGTAAGTATCAACTTTTGGATTAAAGCATGGTGGGTTCAATGGCTTATTTTCTTGTAAGGAATCTAGTGGTGCTCTGTGTCCCATTAATTTTGGGACACCCTATATATATATATATATATATATATATATATATATATATATATATATATAAAATAAAGATAAGGGTATCGGCTACAAAATCTTAGAAAAACTCTTTATAGATATTTAATCAACCTTTCGCTTGTGTTTACAAGCTTCTTCAGGACACAACGAAGAATAACAAAATTATTAAATTATAATAAAGATTTAATTAAAACTTAATGTACTTACATCTAAGAGTAAATTTTGATTCATAAATAATTGTAAATATAAATAATTATGACGGGTAACAGCCGTTTATTAGAAACAATATGTCAATTAGAACTAGGATAACTAAATTATATTAAAAAAGGACATTCTTAAATCGAGTGTAACAAATATGTAAGCTTATAACTATATGAGTGGTGATTCTTCTTGATTTTGATGGTGTGAATGATATAATTTCCAGTTTTTGTAGATTAAGAAAAATTCTTAACACTAGGTCCTAAACTTAGCATAAACCCATTAAAAAGCAACATCCTTTTGCCTATACTCTTAGCTCAAAGCGAAGCAATTATAGAAGCCACGAATCAAGAACCTAATGACACTCTAAGAGCTAAAACAATTAACATTATTGGCAATTATTACCAAAGTCCGCTTCAACCATTAAACGTCTATCAAAAAGGCTATATTGAAACCAAAAAGTTTCTCAAGCATCATAAAGAACTTTTGGTATTAATAGCAGATAAACGTAATATGACCGCATTAATGGATAATAAGGATTACGTTAACAAGGCAGATGCAAAATCATAACCAACTTAAAAAATACAAATGTTATCTCCGAAACTCAGTACAAACCAATGTGTACCTATAATGGGATTCCACCGAAGGTCTACGGATTACCAAAAGTGCATAAACAAAATTATCCACTACGTCCAATCGTAGCGTCAATTGACCACCAACACATGAACTCTCAAAATGGTTATCACAATTACTTTTTACTTCTTTGGGTAATAACACAAACTATAACATTAAAAACTCTTTTACCTTCAAAAATTTACAATAACTTCAAAACTCCATTTAATAATGCTTCATTTTCACTAGATGTTGTCTCTTTGTTCACCAATACACCATTAAACTTAATTTTAGAAATTATTAATAAAATATGGACTGTTATCCACACTCACTGTGACATTCCCAATAACACTTTCATTAATATAATTAAATTTATTTTTGATAACACCTATTTCACCTTTCAAAAAAAGTTTTATAGGCAAATTTTTGATACACTTATGGGATCTCCGTCAAGTCCTATTCTAGCCCAAATTGTCCTAGACGATCTCTTAGACACTAGTCTACACAAACTTAATTTTAAGGTTGCTTCAATAAAAAAATATGTAGATGAGTTAATTTTAATTGGCCCTAGAAATCAAATAGACAACATTCTAAATATGTTTAACAATTAAGATCCTAACATACAATTCACTGTAGAATATGAAAGTAATAATAGTGTTCCATTCTTAAACATGAAATTGATTAATAAGAATAATACTTTAATTATTGATTGGCGCATCAAGCCGACCAGTTCGGAAAGATATAAACATTATTACTCCAAGCATTCTTTTTTTATGAAAAAAGTATCATTTTAGGTTTAAAAACTAGAATTATTAACATTGTACGTCCATCAACGCTATGCAAAAAAATCTAAAAAAACTTGGTGATATTCTTGTTCATAATAATTACCCAAAAAACTTAGTTAATAGATTACTTTTTCACCATAATTTAGGTAACACTAAAAACGAGACAGTTGGTCACATAGATCCTAACTCAGTTTTACATAAAAAATTTACCTTTGTAGGTACCACAAATGAGTAACCGAATAATCAAAATCTTTGCAGAATTCAAAAACATAAAAATAGTTTTTACAATATTAATACAATTAAAAATTTATTTTCAAAACTTAAAGATAAGACACCAAAAGAATTTAAATCTAACGTAATTTATTCTATGTAACAACTGCAATTTGTGTTACATAGGACATATAAGCAATTGGATTAAGACTAGTCTAACGCTACATAAAAGTGATTGTAAATTGCAAAGACAAAGATGTGCTCTGGCAGTTCACAGTAACAATTTAGACCATATGATTAAATTTAATGAAGTAAACATTATTGACGAAGCTGGCAAATACAATGGAGGATCTTTGCTGGTCTGTTCTTAATCTACAAAAATTTGAAATTACATCATTCACTCCATCAAAATCAAGAAGATCACCACTCATACGGTTATAAGCTTACATACTTGTTACACACTTGATTTAAGAACGTCCTTTTTTAATATAATTTAGTTATATAGTGTACATTCTAATTGACATATTGTTTTTAATAACCGGTTGTAACACGTCATAATTATTTATATTTACAACTATGAATCAAAATTTACTCTTAGATGTAAATACATTAAGGTTTAATTAAGCCTTTATTATAATTCCATAATTTTGTTATTCTCAGTTGTATCCTGAAGAAGCTTGTAAACACAAGCGAAAATTTGATTAAAAATTTTATTTGTAAAAATACGGCCAGTACTTGTTTTCTTTATATATATATATATATATATATATATATATATATATATATATATATATATATATATATATATATATATATATATATATATATATATATATATATATATATTAGAAAACAGAATTCAGTACCTTTGTAGTTTTGAAAATAAAAGTTTAATCTGTTTTTGAGGTACGATTCATTGAAATAAAACTAGATCCAAGTGTAGAAGCTGTGTATATAACTTATAGTTTCATCAATTATATCATCAAAGAACAAGTTACGTATACCTACTAGTTTCTGTAATGAATCACTTAATTGTACATAATTAGTATTTTACATATATTCTCTATAACAATTTATTAAAACGTACATCGTAAAGATAAATACGATCTTACCGCCAGCGGCATACTTAAAATGCTCAAAGTCTATCGCATAATCTACAATTTAATCAGCTCATTTGTATGATGACTAAATAAAATTAGTAAAACAAGGTATTGGTTGCTATGAGAAATAGTTTTAGAAATTTTGTAGAAAAGAGATTCTATCGTATATTTACCAAAATGGTATACGGTTAAGTAAATGCGGTATTGATTTAATATAGTCATGAAAATAAAACCCACATAAATATACGTTTCTAACTCAAATTATTAAAATTATTTTGTGAACGTTGTTGACCATTCAAAGTTGTCTGTGCTATATAGCAAGTTTTCAATTGTGCTACTTAAACTAGCTCCGAATTAACTAATTCGATAACGTGCATGATAAGGTGCGTTGATTGGACAATGTTGGTTTGTTAGGTGGCGAAGAGGAACCCAGGGATACAAAAAGATGTCTATAACTGTCAAAACCCTAAGATTTGTTGTTCTTGGAAACGAAGAAGTAAAATTTTCTGGACATTATAGTGTACAGTTGAAGTAAATTAAACGATTTCCAGATTATGGGAGGTTATGTGCATTGCAATAACCTCAATTAATTATGCAAAACAAGTACCTGCATAATTACGATTTATTTTCCTTTTTATTTAACATTTAACTTAAATTAAGCTTTAACTTTTATGTACAGTTAAGTTTGTAAACCAGTACACCCCTACAAGATGTATTTTGTTCTGTAATTCGAATGGATATTCTGTTAAACAATTATTATTTATTATTTAATGATTCGTGTCATGAGATGTGGTTTTTGTCAATTAACATAGCACTGCAACTTTCTGAGTTTAAATAGTTACGCCTGATTTTATTCAATTTACCCCAAATTGCCTCCATGTTTGTTTTTCTTGTGCCAAACTAAGTCACAAAATATAGAAAGAAAACATATTTGTGGTGCGAAGTTAACGCCGCACTACAAGTCGAAAAGCCTTCCCTCAATTTTCCATAACCTGCGCACAGTTGCACCATCCTTTTTAAAACTTGCGCCAATGATCGTAGGCCTATAGGTTGTTTTCAAGTTAGCATGGAAAATCCAGTACAGCACTACAAAGTAATGTAATCAAATTAAGAATACAATTTTACAGGAATGGCTCCAACTTGCCCTATGTCAGTCATATCTCGCATTTTTTTAATAAAATCAGAAACAAAAATATTTTATGGAGTCCTAAAGAAACGCTACATTGTAATTTATTTTTAGAAGCTAACCTGCTTTAAATTCTCTACAAGTTGCACTAGATTGTGTCCTAAATTATAAAACTTGCGCCTGAATTTTTTACGTTGTGAACCTTTCTGAAGTTAGTAAGAAATATCCATGTTAGAGATTCATATAGCGCTGTCTGGTATTGTTGTGGTGATATTTGTGGCGCAATTTTACTTTACGTAAGTTACACCTAATTGAGTCATACTTAAGTTACCCATCTTATAAATATGTTCTGGAATAAATAAGCAATTCAATATTAAAAATTGGTACATTTGTGGAGAACTATAGTATGCTGGTTCATAAACAGCTATTGTTGCATTCTCCTCTATGGTTGCTAATACAAACGTGGTCTAGAGGTGCTTATGCATCTGATCCAAGAACTCCTGTTAAATCCCATGTAGTTACTGTAATTACTGGAACAGCTTTGAGCTTGACGATGCTGCATTTGGTTGCTCCTCTTCACATAACCTAACGGTGTCATCCATTTCTTTGGTTGACTTTAAATTGAAACGGAACAGCAGACGTGTTGGAAACTGAGTTTTTTGCAAAACATAGAACATATCATTTGATATTAAAACTGAAGTAACATTTTCCCCAAGCACCGCTATGTCCCAGTTATTCATACTGTAGAAACCAGTTCATCTTGCCTACATATACCTATTCAAATTAATGTGCTATATTGATAAAAACATTAACAAATTTGAGTAGTGTGGTGAAATGCATGATCACAATACTAGCGGTTAAAGATAAAATTTTAACAATGGTATTCTACATAGACTTCACAGAATCTATCCTCTCAATGATATTACAAACAAATTATGTGTCTGGTTGCGAGTAACAGATTTATTGACTAATTACACAGTTTTAGTTGATTAATACAATTTTTAAGAAATGAAAATAAAATGAGCACATTCTAATCTCATTTACAGTGATCACTTACCAAGCGTCATCAAGATAAAATAAATACTAATGTATGCAAACTGAAAATCTAAATATTGACCTACTGGTCCTAAAGTAGTAGTGGTCAAAGTGTATAGGTTAGAGTTTAAACAGAACTTACTCAGAAGTGATAAAGTGATAGGCGTTGATTTAAAACGATGATTTTTAGGGAGATATGATGTTCATCTGATTATTTAGACGAGAACCCTTATGGTACAAGCAGTTGGTATTAATACGGGCAGTTCATGGTGCGAGTAATCCAAAATGAGAATGAGAATTTTTATACCGAACAGTAGATTTAATTGGGCTATCAAAAAAATTGTGGAAACCCAATGGTGAAAGAAGGTTACTACACAGTACTATCTTCATAACGATACTGTGACAATTATCTGTACCCGAATTGTTTGGATGGTAACCCAAATCAATCCATTTCGCCTTGTTCTCAAAAGGCATTATTCTTGGGAACATTTCGCAAAGGTTGCAGATCACATCTTACAAGATCGCCATCACTCAGGAATTACAGGCTGCATTTCCTTTTCGACGACTCTGGAACGCGTGTATTGGTCAATAGAACCTGTTATCGATTGTTTGGGATAGGTTTGAGGAAGATGACTTGGGTGTTTCAGCAAGACGGATAACCGCCCATGTAGTCCATACAGTCCAGTGAACGAATTATTTTGATCAATGTACGAGTTAATTGACTGCCTCATTTATGTGAACTAACTTCTTTAGATTTCCTTCTTTAGGGACATGTCAAGTCAACAGTCTATAGCAACAGACAAGAGACATTTGGGTGGAGTGGATTTGAATATGTATTACTCCATCATTAATTGTTTCCATTGTGTCCTAATTAAACATAAAAACATCTTAAATATAAGCGTGTATTGAAAAAAAGTGCGCCGTTCTTAACGGCCTTTGCCATTCCAAATTTGAAATAACTAGTTAATAAGCAAACGTTCTTGAGGCAATAGCCAGCAGCCCATCACGACTTGACCGTTTTGGCCTTAAAGGTGATTCCTTTTATGTAATGTCAAGTTCATGTTTTAGAACTGTATCTCTGATCATAATATTTGGCCTGGTAGTACCAACTTTCTAAAATTGTATATCTCATATAATATTCAAACAAAAAACTTCTATTCTGTGGAGATAATTCTAAAAGCTTTTAACATATATTATACTAGGAATTTTAATATTCACTGTATATTCAAATGTATGACATTTGAATAATCGACTTTTGTAAATAGAACTCCCAGTATATTTTGATATTAACTTCTTCAGAAATCAGTTATGTATCTTTATTAGTATTCCCTACGTCTATTTGAAACCTTCTTCAAATTATTCGAAATAAATATATAACCAGTAGTATATTTCATTATGCTAACCCTTTCATAGTGTGCTGTGGAAGTAATCTGTCAAAAGTATTGTTTAATTCGTGTGCTTTAAGTTTTATACATAGAGAGAATAAGTTGTGTGAGGCCTTTAGCGTTTATCTTCCCAGAAAGGGAAAGGAGTGAGTAACAGGTAAAGGTAAAAATATGTCATACAGGGCGTTTTGATATTCACTGTTAATTTACAATATTTTAGTTATCTAAAAGTCGACTTTTTTAAATAGAATACCTATTTATTGAGATTACTCTCTTCGGAAATCAATAAATATGGTTCCATCTGTATTAGCATTCCCTACCTATTTCGAACTGTCTCCGAATTCTTCCCAATCAATATGTAAACGATACTATATTTCGTTATTATCACCATAGCGACAATTTTTAATTATGATTTTAAGCAATGCAGTTGCTGGATAAAATTATATACCAAAATCATATTACATTAAAAACTAAAAACAGAACAAAAGCGATAAAAAATAGATAACTAATAACAAAAGATGCTCAATTATTTATTTCAACACATTTTTCTAGCCTTACCTGAATTTCAGTACCTGTTGCTCTACGTACCATTTGCAAACCTAATCCAGAAAATCTTGTTTCACTTTAGCTTCTAATTCGTATCTAGAACTTATTTATTTTGAATACACTTTGTTCTTAATATAACCTCAAGCAAAAAAATCTACGATTGTTAATTCTAGAAACACAAGAGACCATAACCGTGGACCATTAGAACCAATCCAGCAATCTTTAAATATTGTATTAGCACCTGATACACGGCATAGGTTGAATGCGCTGGATCCCCATCTAATTCGTACCAGTATTCTTGTTGAGGTAAGTTATTTTCAATTGGTGCAACCGCATCTCTAAGTATAATAATAAATCCATCAGGTATTAAACTTCCATCGTAAATGTGATGTGATAAAAAATCCTTTCACTCTCTACAACATTCGAAAACGTCGAAACTAAATTCACCTGGACAGTTTGCTTGTCGATAAAAATGTGATCAGTCCAAAAATGACACTTTTTTGTATTAATTATCTAGCGACGCGTGAGTTTTGATTCACCAGACCACAATATTTTGTCAAACAAACCCTCATCCTCTTGACTGCGTGTTATTAACCATTCAGAAAACGCAGTAAAATACTAGCACATTCACTAAATTGTAATCATTTTTGATGATAGAGTTTTGAAGTCGTCTGTTAGAACTTGTATTCCAATTTTTTAAAAAAGGATGGTTCAACTCTGGCAAATTCTTTTTGTAAACAGAGCAATATCCGTTTAATATTTTACCGAATCCTCCATGGATGTTAAATATATTAAGTATATAATTAAAAATTATAATTACATATTTACCTTTGAACTTATTCGTTCATAACAAAAGATATAATAGATATTAAGTATATGTTCGTTGGTTCATTTTCCATTTTTATGCTTCCAAAACAAATTTAAGTAATATTTCACATTGACCAGAACTTAAACAAACGAATTCAAAACGAATTTTGACAGAACTATTTCCAAGGCGTACTATACATATTTCCTTGAAATAATAATGTCCAAATTCACAGGGCGTTCTATTTAAAAAAAAAGTTGACTTATGGACGACTGGTATATCATAAATTAACGCTCTGTATAGTTACAAATTTGTGTTTGATTATTATATGAGATAAACATTTTTAAAAAGTTGATACTACCCGATCACATATTAAGAAAATGGATGATACAATAATCAATGATATCACTGTTTTCAGAAATGTACGCTGAATCAAAAAGTGTAACAATATATAGGGTGTTCTATTTAAAATAACAAAGTTAGTACCTACTTCCGGTAGAACCTGAAGTGATGGAGCCTAATTCCAATAATATATCCATAAGGTTTTAATAAACGGTTTACGTGGGAAACGGTGCATATTATTAAAAGGGTGGGTTATGTCGTCCTCTTCCTCGTCACAAAAAGCTTTTCCGGATTGAGTTTGTATTATTATTGATGGTCGATCTGAAAATAAGTGATTCTTGCACATATTGTTAAGACATCCTTATTGTATTCACTTTTATGCCCCTTGCCTTTTTATTACTATTATTAATATTTAGTACAGTCTGGTCGAAACGGAGCGTTATAAGTTTACTTTCATCACTGAGGAGTTGGTTCTCTTTGTAACCATTATTGCGTTTGAGTAACTATAATCTATGTATGTAAGGAAATATATATATTTTTCTGGGCAAATATATATTCCAACACAGCGTAGAGAAAATCCTAATTGAGAACTCTATTTTAAATCTTCGCTCACAAACCTTCAGTGAACAAATATTCTCTACTTATACATTTTAACAAAAAATAAAGCTATAAGAATTAAATAGTTTCTTTACTGACTATAATAAGAAAATAAGAATTTGTTCTTTTACATCTGCATATTGTAGTTGCTAGTAGCAAGTGTAAAATACTTACAGAGAATTATTCCATAGAAAGAAACATGAGTTTATGTTTGCAACACGGATTAGTTTCGGAGCCTTTGACGATTTACCATAATGCATATGCAATACAAACAAATTAAGACGTATCATTAACATTTATCTTACAAACTAATTTTTTCCACTTGCATAGTCTTAATGCCAATAGAAAACATAAGTCGTACACTTTTAAGCAATTACTTCCACTTGCAGTTCTAAAAAGATTTAACATAAATTCACCCTCTTTAAATTTTCGAAAATTGTTGATATTTTACTGGACTTTAGTGCAAGGTTTTACCCCTTGAGATTTGTTTATACCATTTACTTTCTGTGATGGGTAGGTATTTATGGCATCTGTAGTGCAAAAATGTCTCTTACAATACAGTAGTTTAACAGTACTTCACTTTGAAAAAATCTTCTAAATAATCAATAATTAAATAACTGTTATAAAGTTGAATACTACTTTAGTACATAATCAAAAACATTTTTATTCTTAACTAGCTAGAACTAATTAACTGCTGTGTAACTATAATTGATACATAAATATTAAAATATTAATTAAATGAGAAGAATCCCATGTCTCCACTTTTATTAAAGGTATATCGTTTTTTAGCTTCTTATTTAAATTAATTTTCCTTATTTTTCAAAACGCATTCAGTAATTTTGAAATGTATCATAATTGTGATGGTTGTCTAACGTTTATTTCTAATCTTCCCACCACAAGCATGCATACGCATAGTATTATCAAAGACGGTTAGCTTTGATTAAATAATTAGTTCTTCGTATTAGTGACAATTATTTTACGTTCAATAAAAATTTTATTTCCAATAAAATGGTTTACCAATGGATATTGTATTTTCACCGTTATTACCAAACCTTGTTATGACTAATTTAAAAGAAATCATTTTTGAATTAAAAATGTTATATTTTAATTAAGATACTAGGATGATATCTTTAGCATGTTTTGATTGCTCCTTAGAATAGATTCAAGATTTTTTTAATAACATTGTTTTTGATTAGTGTGGAATCAAATCTGAATGTACATTCAAACTGTACCTAATTCCAAACGATGATGAATGTGATGTTTCTTTTTATTCTATTCTATTCTACATAGAATATTGCAACTACGTAGATAAACCATGTTTTACTTTTGGAAATTACAACTATGTACCTATTGAACAAATGACAAAAATCTTTATTTTTCTTTATAAGTATTCTTCTTGTAACTATGGTGAATGCACCGAGGCAGTATATAAACAAAACAACATGGATAAGTAGCTACTGATAACTTGGAAACACAGATAATTTGGAAACTGGTTTGTGAAAGTTGCTTAAGAGGTTTAGACTATTACTACTCTACAAATACCATCAGAACCGGGCAACAGTTCTTTCAAGTGTTCACGAAAGAGGTGGCTGCAATTAATTTTTTTATGGCAAGGTTACTTGTCATTTTAATGGATGAAGATTGTTTTATCCAGTTGTAGCGTTGCTGCAAACGTTGAAGCAGCTGCCAGCAGTCCAAAGCACTGTACTTCATATAATGTGGAGATGACAATAAGATTAAAGGTTCAAGCGTCAAAAAAGGTCAGGTGCGAGAACTGAAACATCTTTTGGATCTGAGCTAATAGAATAAGTACTGTATAAAGTTCTTCACAAGTTAGAATTTGGGCCCCTATTATACAAATTAAATTCCATTCATCCGTTGAAGTTTAAAGCTAAAGAAGTATTGAAATGCCATTTGACACTCTCTGACTCCGCTACATACTTCATAAGGTTTAAAATTTATTTATATGCATCTACAAAGTATATTCCACAAGCTGAATGGACACTAACGCCTTTCGGGATCGAACCGCTTGAGTTTACTATGACTAACTGAAAAGCGATCAACGTATTTAACCCCAACTTCTTTAAAGGGTTTCATTTGAATAATATAACAGGATGAATGATCTGCCACGTACGGAACTAACAATAGGCGTTGAATTTACACGAAAGCAGAGGTAGCACTTTGACAAGCAATGGTAAATTGCTGTTTTTGAAGGTAAAACAGTAAGAGAAATATCTCGTAAGCATGATGATGAAGAATCTACTAAACGATCGCCGACGCTGAGTAAACCTCTTCTTTCTAAAAATGGGTTAATGTTGTAAGAGGCTTACAGGCAAGTTTCTGTTTACAGATTTAATAAACGGCTTCTTGAAAAGCTTGACCGTGTTACTAAAAAAATAAGACATTTTGTAAGTCTACTTTACAGAACGCTAACGCTCCCATTATTTTCTCCCTAGGAGAACGTGCATTTTGCGGAAATCACCAATGCTCCGGTGCAATTTTATTTTGTATATGAGATACGCGATTACTATCCAATGTCTACATCTATGCTTGGAAGAATATGTCAACAGAACTTGCAAATCTGACAACTAGAAACGATAAGATCTGGCGAACAAGCATTACAAATAAAATTCACTGAATCAGGAATTCAAGTGCATCACAAAGGGAATGTAATTCACAATCTAAAATTAAACTTGACAAGAATCTAGAATTAGCTGAATTTTTCGGCCTATTTCCACAGTTTTTGCTTTTATAGCGCGACGTTTTTGAAGCGGACTCTGCTTCCATCATCAGGCTTAGTCCTGAGAAGGACTGTTTTCGCGCTTGAGTAGAATTCATATATTATGATTTTTTCCTAAGCACTTGAAATATCGTAATATATGAATTCCACCCAAGTGCGAAAACAGTCCTTCTCAGGACAAATCCTGATGACGGAAGCACAGTCCGCTTCCAAAACGTCCAGCTATAAAAGCAAAAACTGTGGAAATAGGCCGAAAATTCAACTAATATGAAACCACAGTTACAAAACACTTATTACATTAGAGAATCTAGAAGTGAAATTATTGTTCCTACTTAAAATTGAATTACAATTTGAGCTAGGGGCTCTAGATCCTGCTCTAAACCTAAGTACCATATATGATGAATTACTCGTTTGGCTTATATGGTTAGAAAACTAAGAAATTCTAGGCGGTCATACATTCTACCCAAATGTGATAGAATTGTTCTTCTTTTGCAAATCTCAAAGCAAACACTTCTATGAATGTAGATTTCGAATTATATTTCCAAACTATGAAATAAATGCTTTGTTGAGTGTATTTTCTTTTCTTCTAATCTATTCGACATGGTATATTGCACCTGCGTGGATAAACAATGTTTCTGAAAATTACAGAATTGAAATTACGACAATGCAGTAAAAGAATGGCAAAACTCTTTATTATATATTTTTGTATCTATTATATTTTTTTTTCGTTGCAATAATAGCGACAAACAAAATATGCCCACGTAGCACACAATAATTAGAAAACACCGAACGCGTTTCAATAGCAAAGCTATCCTGATCAGCGGTCGACTTGCAATTATGGTGAATGCAATAGACGACTAATCTATTTTCTGGCGGTTAATGAGGTAGATTTCTTTAATGCTAACTATACAAAGTAAATTTAAGGGCTTTCTCCTAATAGGGTTGTGCACGAATATAGGCAATTTACTTTGTAACATCAATTTTTTTTTCAAACTGAAAGAGATAAGCCTATTTATTTTTTTACAGAGAATTGATGTTTAAAACTATATGCAATAATTTGTGTCATAATAAAAAAAGGTATTAGACAAAGACCATTATTACAAAAAAAAAAAACTTTAAGCATCACATAAATACCACAAGCGAATAATTAGTCAAGGTAGCCTTTGGTGTCAAAGCAGATTGGTCGCTAAGTAAAAATTCAATGAGGCCCTTTAGTAATAATGGAAAACTATTTCTTTGTTCGATATCATATAATTTTACTAGATCTTTAATTGATTTTTAGCTGTGACTGCTATTATTCTCAATCTACACTTGTTCACAACGTTATACTTAAATTATAATTTGATTAAATTTTGTTAACTTTGCTTTTTGTTTATCACATTTTTCGTGACTAGCCTTCGTCCGTTAGAGGGTTTCTGATTTATCATTTTCAAAGCAGATTAATAATATTTAATCTACTAAAGGTGTAAGGTCCAACCAACCTTTACTAAAATAAAATTATATTCCGAAGTTGGCCCTTAAATTCGAATAATAGGTTCACATACATAAAAATAATTCAATGCAGTTGGTTTTTGAATATCAAAGTGATTCAAATTGATGTTTGCCGAAAAAACCGGCCCACGAATTAAATATTTTGGCCTGGCGCATAAAATTGAATACAATTAAGATTGGACAACTAAATTGGTTTATAAATAAAAGTAGTTAATGTGGAGCTAAACATATTCAAACTTAAATGACTGGAGTTAGCGTTTGGACAACAAAGTGACTTTTAGGCATGAAATTAATGTGTAGACTGTTTTCCAAAATCAGCTCAAATAAGTTTTCATATGGTGTATTTTTTAAAAAGAAAATGCCACTATAGATGGTTTAGGTTCATGAGACTGGTACAAATATTGTTTCTTTCAGTCCATAAACATACACTTTCATATCCAGCGAATTCGGGGGTAAGTAATACAAAAAAATATACACCGTGTCCAAGATAAGGATGCCCACTATGGGGATCTCGGAAACGGTAAGAGATGGAAGGTCGGTTAAACGGAACAAAAGTTACACATTTGAGAGGATGTATTTATAGTCTTTGTAGAACTCGAATATCTCTTTTAGTTTTTGAGATATTTGAAAAAAAATTAATTTTCTGATTTTCGTTTTTATTTTTTTCTGACCTTATTTAAAGAGTTATCAAGAAAAGAAGAGCACATTTTTATTTCCACTTTTCTAGCTGTACTTAATGCTGTTATTCAATTTTTGATACGTTTCGTTTGTTAGCAACCATCATCAACTTTATTTTTTTAAATACACGAAAAAAATATGTTTGCCATATTTAAATTCTCTCCTTGATTATGAATTCAACGATTATCAAACTTTATATTTTTGGTACGTTTCGGATGAGAAAATTCATATTCAATGTAAAACATCGAAAACATACAATTAAAACTAATACTAGAAACATTAGAAAACTGTAAAATTATTATAAAATAATGTTTTCTCATGTTCTAATTCCTGTTGCGAATAAAATAATTCACAAGTATGTATTTAGTGAAAATACTATTAATTAAATAGTTAAAATACATCTTCCGTCGTACTGATGCATTTGATAAAAATAAGTTGGCTTTGTATTTTGTTTACCTACCTGTCATAATTGATTGTCCGTATTACGTTTGTTTGGTGGTCTTTGAATTAATTACATTTTGTGTTTACCTAAAAACAATATGGTAGGAGTACAAATAATGAAATATTCGATATACTGACGTGTTACATTTTGTGTTAACGTAATTGTTCTGAAGCCGAAATAATGTATTTAAACAAACATCCAGAAAGGCGTCAATCTCACAAAAGAACTTTTCGCACATTAGCAGTTAATCTAAAAGAATATGGTGCGTTCAAAAAACCTGTAAAATCTCGCAAAAAACCTTGCAATGAAGAAAAAGCCAATACTGTTTTATTAGCTGTAACGGAAAATCCAGAGGTTTCTACTAGGGAAATTGAAGAGGCCACTGGCATAGCCCATTCCACAGCTCATTATGTTTTAAAGAAGGAGAAAGTACATTCATATAAATTTAGAATTTTCCAAGGACTTTCGACCAGGTGACCCAGAAAGACGTAGAATATTTTGCGAATGGTATACACGTCAATCTCAAGACAATAAATATTTTCCGAATAAGATATTATGGTCCGATGAAAGTATGGTTAATAATAATGGAATTTTTAATCGTAGAAATGCTCATTATTGGGCAAAAGTAAATCCACGTCTGTACAAAACGACCAAACACCAACACCGTTTCGGATTTAATATGTGGGCTGCTATATTCGGTACTCGAATTATAGGTCCTTTCATTTACCACGAGTCCTTAAATTCTGAACGTTACCAAATTTTACTCCAAAATGAATTAGAGATAGGTTTGAATGATTTGCCTTTCCAAGAAGTTGAAGGTTGTTGGTCTATGCAGGACGGTGCACCAGCGCATAATTCCAGAGTTGTCAGCTGTCAGTTAGATTTCCAGAAAGATGTATTGGCACTCATGCAAATGTACTGTAGCCAGCCCGTCCTCCAGATATAACACATTTTTTTCTTTGGGGATACATTAAAAATTACATTTATGGAAACGATATTGAAAACGAAGAAATTTTACAAAGATTAGTTCTCGAAGCGTTTGCTAGTATTACTCCTCAAATGCTGAAGAATGTTTTAGATGCTACAGTTAGAAGATGCTATTTATGTTTAGAGAATAACGGGAATCTTTTTGAACATCTTTTGTGAGTTTATTAACCTTTAAAATAAATTTGTTTTTTAATTTTCTATCATTTAAAATTACAAAACATAATTTTATAATAATTTTACGGTTTTCTAATGTTTCTAGTATTAGTTTTAACTGTACGTTTTCGATGTTTTACATTGAATATGAATTTTCTCATCCGAAACGTATCAAAAATATAAAGTGTCATATATCGTTGAATTCAGAATCAAGGAGAGAATTTAAATAAGGCAAAAATAATTTTTTCGTGCATTTAAAAAAATAACGTTGATGATGGTTGCTAACAAACGAAACGTTGTATCAAAAATTGAATAACAGCATTAAGTAGAGCTAGAAAAGTGGCAATGAAAATGTGCTCTTCTTTTCTTGATAGCTTTTCAAATAAGGTCAGAAAAAAATAAAAACGAAAATCAGAAAATACAATTTTTTTCAAATATCTCAAAAACTAAAAGAGATATTCGAGTTCTACAAAGACCATAAATACATCCTCTCAAATGCGTAATTTTTGTTCTATTTAACCGACCTTCCATCTCTTACCGTTTCCGAGATCCCGATAGTGGGCATCCTTATCTTGGATACGGTGTATATCCACTTGATAAAAATATTATTTTCTATTTTAGTTAAGTTAAGAGAAAGGAAGAATATGTGGATTACTGGAAAACATTCAGAATTTGAAGGCAGTCTAAAACGTTTTAGAAATGATTTTAACTGAAAGTGAAGCCATGTATGAATGTGTAATTTCACAAGAATGGGGAATCTTTGGTAAATTCTACACTTTGGAAAAATTACTTATTGGTAGTTTCGTAATAAAGTAAAGCAATTTGTGCATTAACAAAAAACATTAAATTTTTTTGTTATTCAAATGTTAATTAATTTTGGGAACGGTGTTTATATTACAATGACGAACATTGCAAAATAGTCTGCGGTATATCAGAACATCGTAATTGAAAACGCATTAGATTGATCATCAAAAACAAGCAGTTCTGAATTAACTAGCTATAGTTCGTATCATAATTACACAAATCAAATAAGATAAAGTCAATTAATTAGTTTCATTTAAAGCAAAATAAACTACTATAAGCAGCAAATGCGTGGGATTATATTTAGAGTAACCGTAGTGGCATGACTATTGATTAAAGTATATATAAAGAATGCCGAAACGTATATTTCCTCCGGTTTTTATAAATGCATACACACACCGAAATGCGTATTATACAATGGCGTATTTATACATAGACACTGCCCACAGAAAATATTTTTTATACAGTATTAAGAAGTTAACTAAGTATGACTTAATGTAAGAAACATTCACTTATAATTGTTATTATGTGAATTTTGGGCCTTCTGAAAATGTAAATTTTTTACATTGCTGACAATACCATGATTTTTTGACATTTTAACTGTTTTTTTTTAAATTAGCTCTACTTTGGTAACTACAATTTGGTATTCCTAAGTATCGCTTTCAGTCAAATCGTATCGGAATTGTCATAGATGGATTACATAAAAAAAACACTGACGATTTCATAATCATTTATAAAAAAAAAGTATTCAATACAACATCGTTGACCAAGGCATCCTAAATTACCACACTGTATTACGGAGAACCCAAAACACGACGTGATATATTTTTGGGCTCCAGATTCCTTCATTTTTTGATAAATAAAAATATTTTCTTTGCGCCAGGGACGATTAAAAGACAAACCACCACGCTACATTAAACGTCCTCGAAATATTAACTTTCTGGGATTTGGCATGAGATTGGTAGAGAAAAATCGACATTGTCTTAATTCGTTTATCATTCCAGCCAGTTTAAAATGTTAAAGAATTTATAATATTTGATTTTTCTAAATAAAATATGGCATATTTATGTATTTTTGTAAAAAAAACATACAGTTTAATGATTCTTTTGCTCTTAAAGACTTACATTTGAATAAAATTGACCTGCTAAGTTCAAGACTGCAAGTGGATATGTTTTTTTACTCAGGGGTTTCGTAACATTTCCATTTTGAATATTTTGACACTAGGCTATTTCACAATAGATTAACGGATTCAAATATGTGTTACGTTTTGTTTTCTTCGTATCAGCGGGCGAACACTCTCGGGTGGACGAAAACTAGCACTAATGAAGCATCTATCTTCCAGCTCCCTGACAGCATCTATTTTCTAGCTCATGATTTTCTGAGCTAGGTTCGCCTGACCAGCGTAGGTTAATGGCTAACTACCCTATCAATAATTTCAATCGGCGAACGGTAAAACGATACTGTTCCTAGCGAATAGAAAACATCGCTTAGAATCTCATGACACATACAGTCACCTCCACATAGGCTTTAGAGGGTAAGATAGTTGAACTACAGTTGTATCTGCGTCTAACCCTTATGACGAAGCGGTGAGCTTAGATGAAACGAATAGAAGTCTTACAGAGAATAGAACTGAACTCAATTTATTAATTGGATAGTATATTGCCAAAATAACGTAAACGTTGATTAGACCGCTATGAGACTAAAATGGGTATCTAGAAGGTGAATTCGTTTATTTGTTTATAAAAAAAAGATGGAACTAAAGCCAACTACATAAATGAGATGTTAGATTCTACAAAAACAGGTATAAAAACTATACCAATTAAAAAAAAGATCTGATTGGTAAGAAACGGTTAATAAAAAATATGAGCTCAGAAGACATTCCAAAAATAACAAAAGGTGAGTACGAGTAGTCTCTAAATAAAATGAAGAACAATACTTCGCGAGGAGAAGATAAAGTAACGGTTAAACTGCTGAAGTACAAAGACGATGGGCTTAAAGTGTAGACTTGACACAATGTTGCCCCAGTATTAATCCGTACAAAAGTTGACTACAGAAAACTAGCTAATAACCGACTTCTAAGTTTACTATCAACAATGTATAAATTATTAATGTTGACAGAGGTTATTCTACTAATCACCACTAACAAACCATGAAACCCCTTATTGAAAAATGCTACAAGGACAACCCCCGCTAACTTTAAGAACGTATTTGATTCTGATATTGTATATTGTATATATGTACCAATTGTATACAAAAAACCATGGATGCAAGAAGAATTCAATCTAGATATATGAAACAGTTACAAAGTATACACAACAATGCAAGGAGCGTAGTAAAATTATCTGCCGAAATTGCAACAGACCTTAGAATAGTACAGGACTGATTTAGGCGCAACGCCAAAAAAAGCTGGATTAAAAAGTATTTTCAGAAATTCAAAAATCTTAAATAAGCGGATACACTGAAGAGCTTTTTAACCTTACTTCTATTTGGGCACCAAATTGGTGTTCAAATACGAGAACCAACAGACCGGAGTGGGTGGAAGGATGTTTGGGTATGGTCTCTTTTGGTAGAAGTTTTGTGATCAAGCAAATTTATCACAAAGTTGTTAAGAAGCTGCTAATGGTTCGAGGTTGTTCGAAAAAAAGGTAGTAAAGTGAATTATTTTAAGCACTTTAGAACCACATGATGTCAAGACAATGGAATCCCATTGCTATTGATTTTTGATACCACCGAATTTCTGAATCGCATGAATACTTCGCATTCTTGTATTGAGTCTCTGCCGACCAAAGATTGCGGTATTTCAAAGTTCACAAGAAAATATATATTTCAGCAGTTTTGATATTGTTTATCAATTTTAAACTTTTCCACCCCTGTGTGGGCGGGTGAGTTTGTCCGTGGGTGTGTGAATGGTGAATCTTTCGGACGCGATAGCTCAAAAACTTAAAAAGTGATTGCATAAGAATTTGACATAAACGTTTAAGGTGTTTTTGTGTGTGTAGGTGTGTACATGCATGTGTGGGCGATGAATTTTTCGAGTGCGAAATTTCAAAAATTTTAAAAGTGAATGCATTAGAATTTGGCATAGATGTTTAAGGTGTCTAAACCTCAGTGATTTTTCGTAGTGGTAGAGTTCGGGGTAAGAGGGGTAAATGTGATTTTTTTTCATCTGGAATAACTTAAAAACTTGTACAGTGTCTGCATTAAAATTTGACATGTGCTTTTAAGACCTAAATGTCCACATCTCAGTCAAATTTGGTAAAAATTATTGCAGGGATTGCAGAGTAATAAAGCACCATCAAGAATTTCACATTAAACGTCAGTCGTTGCACAAGTGTACAATTTGTTAATTTGGACTACATATTAATTCGTTTTAACAAATTATCTTAATATTCTAATTTTTTAGACTGCATCATATAATATGCACAACAAACCGATTACCGTCCTTTCAGTTGCGATTTAATAGAATATGAAAGAAATTTATTCAATTGTTTCTGTAGCCAATTGGATTGGGGTAAATGGTAATAAAGCCGTAGAATAAAGGTTTGAATCTGGCAAGGGTTACCTCTTTTTTTTAATTCAATAAACTTTTGTATTTAAGAAAACTATACATGCAAAAAAAATGATTTAGATCTAATAAATCTATGAAAACACCTTGTTTTACTTCTCATTTACTCGTTTGTTATTGAATCAACTAAACAGTTTTTCGAATCCATTGACTAACATTTCTTGTAATTGGTCTAAAGCAAGAATTGTTTATAAGTTCATTATAAAATAAACCATAATGCTGGAAAAGCATTAAAGTTTGAATGATTCCTTGCACTGAACCAATATAATCTAAATATATGTTTAAATACATTTATTTTATATAGAATAGAGATATAAAAAAATGCAGAGGAAAACGAAGAATGTATCAAATATATATATATATATATATATATATATATATATATAAATAATTATTTACTTGTTCTTGTTGAACATTTTAGAAAGCGATTGCTTTTATCAGATGAAATTGGTTTTAATAGTTTTCCTTATATCGTGTTTTGAAATTGCTTTGTTGCAGTTAAATGAATTTAACTATAGAACATTTCGAAGCTATGATTTATTGTTTATTATGAATTCTGTGAAAGTAGACTATCTTATGTTGTTACTAACGACAATGTTGCTGCTATTGGAACCTTGACTAAAGAGGATAGACGAGTAATATACGGTCACATTCAGGCAACATAGAGATAATGGTTTCGGGGGTTTTCCACATACACATGTAACGGCATGATCACTTCGTATACGCACATCATGTGCTGGGATAGTATCTTCCGATCCTATCTTGACCGCGCCCACCCTTAATCCCACTATGCATATATACGTAACGTATATCTGTATGCTGGGAATCCATTGTGGCTGAAGAAGCGTGTAAATCTCGAGCATCCCGCCCGCCCGCTTGGGGAGGGAATGAAACACCTTGCTTGCCTTCCTCTTTGCCATGTCCATTGGCGCACAGAAACACTTACTTGATACAGCCAAGAAGCTTCAAATGTCGTGTGGAAGAGATAAAGAAGTGATAAGTGTTGGTAAGAAAATGGTAGTTTCTTTTCGCAAATTAGATACCTTGCTACAAATGGTCCAAGGAAAGTTAATGCAAATTTGTACATCACGGTTTGTTTCCCTGAAGTTGTAAAAAACGTCCAAAAGGAAAAGTCAACCTACACCGTGACAATGCTTGAGCGCATACGGCTAGGCAGACAATCTCATTCTTAGAAGCTTCAAATGTGACAACCATGGGTCATCCCCATATAGTCGCAAATTAGCCCACTGTTATTTTTTCTTATTCCTTAGAGTTAAAAATAAAATTCGTGTAATCACTTTTTTCAACGCCAAATGGAGCTTAATTTCCGAAGTGACACAAACAGAGTGTCCTAACTGTTTTAAGGATTGATTTTATGAAATGCAGAATTATACAAGCTGTAAAGAAAATATTTTGAGAAACAATAAATCTGTATTTTTAATTTGCTACTCGTTTTTGTAGTAGTTTCTAAGAAGATAAGACCTCTAAATTTCCGGTTGAGTATGGTATCTTTTACACTACGAAAGAAATCCTGTATAGGTTTATATATAGATCTATTTTTTTATAATTGTCCTGAACAGGTTAAGTTTACTCTAACGTGCTAAACCACTCAGGAACACTTAGGAGGATGCATAGGGTGATTTTGGGTGAATTGCGCCCGTTTAGTACAAGCCGAACTTGTATTGCGTATTGATGATGGGAATGAGCAAACCGAGTATTCCTAGCAAAGGTAACTCGAGATGGCATCAAAGAATTTAAACCGTTGCATAATAGCCATAGCAATACTGACAGTATAAAGAAAGAATTGAAACGATTCTTCCATGCTCAAGCGACTGTATGTCCGAAGCTAAGGACGGCTCATTTATAAACCTAATCCCTTTTCTTTAAAAACGGTCAACGATGTCTAGAGCGTATTGGGGAGCACAAGCCAGAGGTGAGAATTATATTGTAGATGAGGTCGAATCTGTGCCTTATATAGCACAAAGAGTTGTCGGGAGGTAAAGTGCTGTTTAGATCTGTACAACAAACCTATTTTACGAGCAGCTGCGTTAGTAGCTGATAAAAGATGATCAACCCATGGTCGATCTTTTTTGGTGGAAACAAAACGATACTGAGTTTTGTTAGATTTAAATTTAACTAGATCATTACTTCCCCATTTAAGAATACGTTGAATGTCTTTGTCGATTGAAATGGCCATTTCAGCTTTAATACCTTTGAGATCGTGGATTAATATTATGAGTAGACTGAGATGAACTATAATGAAGAGTGTTGCCGTTCAGCAAAGCAATGGATCGGGCTAGTCGATCATTTATGTAAAGCGGAAAAAGTGTAGGAGCTATCACTGATCCCTGTGACACGATCGCGTTAACTTCTTTCGAAAATGAGTCATCTACTACGACGTGCATTCAACTATTATCAAAAAAAGTGGAAACCCAGTTGATCAGCATATCAGTTAACCTAAACGAGGTGCAAGTAAACACTTATGCCAAACATGGTTAAACGCTTTTCAGATATCCAAAGTACTGCAACTGTTTCACGGGATTGTACTAATGTATTGTTCCAAACTTGCATCACATATCACCTGTTGAACGACGAAAGAAAGTAGTTGCTACTTGAAGGCTTTTCTCATGACTTTAGATAAAATAGAAGTGATGGAAATTGGTTCGTTGTAAGAATTGTCGATCTTTTTTGTGAATAAGCTGAACATTTACTAACTCCCAAGATGAAGGAAATTGTTTCAGAAGAGATAGAGATTGAGTAGAGCCTAGACAGAACTGCTACCAGTTCGGGGGAACATTTCTTTTAGACAATAACTGGTATACCGTCTACCGATGGCTTTAGCTAGAAACCAAAATTTAACACTGCCCAAAGAGATGTAGCTGGTTCATTGCATTTTCGTTTTTCAAACAAC
Source organism: Vesta saturnalis (assembly GCA_036346205.1). Taxonomy (NCBI): domain Eukaryota; kingdom Metazoa; phylum Arthropoda; class Insecta; order Coleoptera; family Lampyridae; genus Vesta; species Vesta saturnalis. Next base: position 85,317 of record JARFJB010000191.1, read on the forward strand.
TTTTAATGCTACACTATTTTAGACTAAAAACTTTCACTACTTCGTACTTAATGTAATGTTTAAAATAAGGGTAATACACCGTAAAGTAGGGTGACTTTGATATCGGGAGGCGACTTTGATCACAGCTTCATATTTTTGTTACGGAAAGTACTGTGATCGAACGTGACTGTTTAAAAACTTGGAATTGGCAACACCGCGTCACCTACTCTTCGAATTATTAGTATGTGTGGATTTCGTTGATATCGACAAATCTACTTGTATGTTGCGCCTTTGTTTCGCTGCACGTGCATTTTCAACCGCAGCAAATTTTTCTTTAAACAAAGGAATGTATGTGACTTATATATCTTATACTACATATATCTAAAGACCGCTCTATGTAGCGATCGTGGGCAGGTTGCCAGGGTTTATCTCAGACACAAAAATACGTAATTTGCACATTGTGTCGTAGGGTGTCATTGATGAACGTGGGTAAGATTGATTGAGTGAACAAAAATGTATTGTTTCAGATAGTACGAGATTATAAAAATATCCCTGGCAATAGAAACTATAAAAATGTACCCAGGAGTAAGTAGAGGAAGCTCTCGAGAAGGTGCTGAACGAAGCTTGTCCATGAGGGACAATACAATATACCATTCGATACGCTTAACAGTACATCCCATCGATACAACATTAAAGTTGTTAGAGGGCAAACGACATTCTCCGAAATAGAAAAGTTAGCACTTTTAACAGCCGTCGCGAAACGCACCGATAGGGATTTTCCGCTTTCTTCGTTGGAACTAAGAATGTTTCCAAAAGCCTATTATAATCAGGTTGGATGAAATGTTCAACGTTTTGAAAACAGTTTATCGGGAAAGGACTGAGCTAGGAGTATATTGAAGCGCCACAAAGATGCCGTCGCACAGCGTGTATCATCTAACAGAAACAAAGAACGAGCAAGTGTTAACAGCGAAACCATCAAGCAGTATTTTAATAACTTAATTGATACGCTGAAAGACATGTCTCTCCAAAATATATTTAACTACAATGAGACTAAGGTCAATAATGAACCAAGAAAAGGAAAGGTGGCGTAAAATACCCTGAAAAAATCGTTAACCAGTTGAAAAGTGCAACCACCATCATGGTTTGCGGATTAGTTCACGGAATTCTGTTACTGCCGTACGTTTTTAACAAGAGAGAACATGTCTATGATACTTGGTCAGAAAATGGGCCCAGAGGATATCCGTGCTGTAATACATTATGTTGTCGTTCTATATGCAGGTTCAATCGCATATCATATGGTTGGATGGATGCTAGTACGTTTCGTGACTGTTTTGAGTGCAGCTTCCAACCTCGTGCTAAAAAGCTGGACAACCTGGCGTCACATTTGAATCAAACCGTTATCCGCCAGTGTGAATTAAATGACATCTGTGTGTCTTATGCCTCATCCGACAGACATTTGCCAGCCGTTCGAGGTGGGATTTTTCAAACCAACTTCAAGCGGAACCTAATAAATGGATTTGAAGCTATATCTATCCTCTAAATGCGCACAGGGTGCTTCAGAAAATTTGCAGCAACAATGATCCATCATCACAAGCAGTACGAAAAGTAGTGGATCAGTTTTTGAAAGAAAAACCAGAAACGATTCAGAACGAGTACCACACGGGAAAAGAGACGGCTAGCAGCCGAACCTGGAAAAAGTATGGCTTCAGTGGATTCCAGCAGTTCAAAAGAAACATTGAAGAAAGTTCGGTGTGCCTTCAGATGATGACGTCATCGTTTAAGAAAAATTTGTAACCTAAGAAGTGACCTACATGGAACCTAGTTTAGAACATGTAACACCAGACACATTTGTCTCGATGCAATTTATGTTAGGGAAACGTAAATCGGTCACTTACAAATATGTGTGCGGAGTGAAAGAACAATTTTCTGCAAGCGAATTTACGTTAGTCGGACTCAAATCAGTGAACACCGATCACCATTTGTTTCGGCTTGTAGAGGACGATATATACAGTGCCAGTCAAAGATATTGTGGCCATTCTGTTACAGCCATCAGTAACTGCTCATATGCAATATCACTTTCCAAACAGAGTAGATGTTTTCGAGGCTTAATGTCCTACTGTTCTTTTTTTGTAAGGAACATTTTTAAAGTTGTGTTCGTACAGTCAACTTTTATTGCATTTGAGCCCTACCATACTCGTTCAAAGTTACCGCACGGCATAAAACTTGTCAACAAACATGGCTTGGTCGATTTGCAAATGGGACGAGAATGATCAGTTTATGTACCAGATGAGTAGTTTGGTGCATTTTAAAACAACCGGTGAAATTAGCCGCACTTGAACTATAACTTTCATGAGCAACAATTTATTTTCTATTTTAATAATCTTAAAATAAAAATAAGTTCTTCGGCTCTGTACATTAGTATGTATGTTGGGTAACAAGCTGCATTTTTTTACGTCTGACCTCCGCGCTGTTTCTATACAAATCAAAATGGTCAACGAAAGATAACTATGGAATGTCGAGGGAAGGTAATGCAATTATTAAAACGGAAGAGGCTATGAGTAATGTTTCTGTGGATATAAGACGAAATCAATACGATCTTGGATTAAAACGTCATAGGTTAATAAAAACATAGACTAACATGAGCCATGATACAGAAGAGACCTACTGGGACTAATGTTCACAGACGTTTGACCATTGCTTACTGGTCAATTTTGTATTTTATTTGTTCTATGGTTTGTTACCGACACACTTGCGTGATTAATCAACCTTTGAAGTATTGGATGAAGTTAACGTTTGTCAGAAGTCAGTCATGTGAAAGATATAACTCTGACTGTGTAACACAAACTGTGTTGATAATGGTGTGCTCCGTTATCAGTCCAAAGCATATAGGGGGTTTAAGACTTATCAGTGGCACGATACATTAATACCGATACAAGAAAGCCCTGAAATACAGACTTCCTCAAATACAGGTGTAGTTTGGAAGCAGCAGAAAAGTATTTATGCAGGACCTTATATTATGGCAAAATTCGTGAAAATTCTTCGATGAAAGATAAACCTCACTATTAACACGACCTAAAAACTTATGTGTTAATCCTATAGAAAACACTTGAGAGTATTTAAAACGTGAATTTACTCGGGGTACTACCAAATCAAACCTCTTGAAATCACAAGGAAAATGAAACCAGTAAGTTTACATTAAATTGATAATATGCTAAATCCACAAGAGCGTCTAATGTTGTAAGAAGTATTAGATGATCTATATTTATTATAGTAAAATCATTTATATATCGATTAATACTATTATTTTAATTAAGAAAGATGAAAACGTTCTCTTAACTGGACTGATTTTTCTATGAAAACTTATCCTTTAACTGGTGATACCTGAATTTCAGGTCGCCAGGGAGAAACAGCACATTTTTTGCACATTTCGAAAAATTGGAAATGTAAGATATTAAGACATCCTAAAACATTGCTTTAAATGGTAATTCGTGTATCTAGTGCGCGAATTAACACTTTGGTGCTTTAGAATGGAAGTTTTTTGTCGACGTGAAATACTCTATAGTAAAAGCACCACATTCAAATAATACTGGTGATGGGAATTTCAGGGGCATGTCGGCGAGAAGAACTACCCAAAATTATTATCGATGATATAGAAGGTGCAGACAAGGTCCTAATAGTTTGAAATAATAAATTATCAATGTATTTTTGCGTTCCTCAAAATATCGTCAGATACCATTTCTTCTTCGAATATATCTTCGTTCAAGTTCACTGTACTCACGGAGAAAGAAAGTTTCGGTTCGCGCAGAAGATGTCACGCTTTCGGCATCAATCGTGTCATTTAATAGCTTCCAATTACATACAATAGCGACGCGAATTATAGCAGAAAGATTATTGGCATATTAAACAGATTGTGGTATTACAAATTGTATTTTACATTAACCATTGTTAATCAATTAATACAATTTGGAAAATTACCCTTTATAATACAATCAACATTCCGGAATGATTATTGTTTCTCAATTGGATTAACTTCTAATTACCCCAATTCTGATCGTAATACAAAAGCCTATCATTATCAAAATATGAAGATAGTACCTCAAGGAATTAAGTGACAAATTAATCTTATGTATATATATATATATATATATATATATATATATATATATATATATATATATATATATGTTAGGAATGTAACTATTGTACTATAATTATGAATAAATCAATTTGGAAAACAAATTTGGAATCAAATTTCACGCAATAATAATTGTGGAATATTGTTTGTGTTGTTATGTAAGGACAATTTTCCCGAGCATTAAATAATCAACACCCATTAATATAATACAATTTATAACATAACATAGATATTATCACGAATCAAATTAATATTTTGCATACCTACTACGCCAATGAAATCTCCATATTACCATGCTCACAGCTCGGACAACCAGAGATGAATCGGGTCGCGCAGTATACGTCATTGCGTTCGGGAAAAGTATAATAGCTTAATATCATTTCCCAGTGGCGGCGTAAATAATCGTTGGTACATGAGCTAAATCACAAGTAAAGCTTTATGTTATTTTATTAATTTATATACATAGTGAACATGTAGAAATACTTAAAGTGTTTACATTATGCAATAAAAAAATTAATTCAATCACTAAAGTCTTCGCCCGAGCTTCTCCCAAATTTATGATTATACGTCCGTTTGAATATTAAGAAATAAGTAATAAAAATTAAAAAAAACGTCCACTTTCACGTAATCGTGGAATGTTGTTTGTATAATAAAGGGCAGTTTCCTAATCCGTATTTTAAAAACATACTAATTTCATTAAGTGATTAAAGTTAAATGTAACATTTCAATTTTAACAATACATTAACCCACATGTTTTATATAACTTTGTATCTGAAGAAGCTATTTAGAGTCTTCCTACCACTAACAATACAAACATAATATTTTTAACATGACACACCTAATAATAAGCATTGCGGTGTTAATTATGTTTGTACACGTAATCATTGTTATACAATGACGTAATATACACTTGGACAATTTACCTGCGACGCTATGGAAATTCTCGTATTACGGCGAGTAGAATATTTGAAAACAGACGAATGCGCATCTGAGCTCCAAATCATCTCTGGTTGCGCGTGCTGTGGAATATTTAAAATCGCATTCGGCCTGCAAACATTCTCTCTCCGTGAGGACATTTTGGTTCACTTTCCGCATCATGATTACTAGGAATAAAGTTCGCCTGATCGTCTTCAGCTTTCCTAAAATCATTACATTCTTAATTATACAATTTTATGCACATGATTCGATATTCTGATCTTAAAAGTTTAATGACTTTCAAGAACTAACCGTTGTCAATAAAATTATTTTACTTACACTCGAAGTGATAAGGAATCTCACATACCCCTCAATACTCATAACTTACACTCAAAAAGCTATACGATGCTACCCGTTAAGCATACATAAGTACACCTCTATTTACGAGGTGCTGAGTGTGGTAAGTTTACACGTAAATGTGTAGTGGAGGGTGTCAAAACAAAGTGCGAGGAATCTGGTTGACTTCTTGCCATCAATTAAGGGTTAAAGGTAATTAGTAATTCTTTTGGAAAAAAAGTATTGCATTTGACTGGTAAATATAGGTTTGTAAAATAATAATTTGTTCAAAACTATTATTTTCAATTCTTATTGATAAATCGTTATTAATTGGGCATTTTTTTTCTAAAGTAAACTTAACTACACCATCAACTAACCTATTCCTATCCAAAAGACCAAAAATTGTCTACATTGATGTCAACCTGGTCACCAAAGATTTATCCAATGTTGACTTCAACCTCATTTTTAGAATGTTTTGGCTAATAAAAGTGCTGAATCGTTTATATTTAATTTTATATTTAGAGTATTATCAAAACAGATTTACTTCGTTATTAATAATCCCCCCCACACATTTAGTGACCGATTTTGTTGGTCAACGTGCCTGATCCAATGAGGATAATATGTATTTTATGTCTGTTCACTAAACCATTACTTTTGAGGGTAGCTTCGTCACTAAATAACATAGAATTGAGAAAATTGTGAACTTCTGCAATTTTTTGCAAAAACGAGTTGCAAAAATTATTTCTTCGTTCAAAATCTTGACCATATAGTTGTTGATGAAGTTCTATATGACATCCATGTTATTTATGGGCATTTAATATATTTTTCACGCTAAATTGTGAACTTCTGCAATTTTTTTGCAAAAACGAGTTGCAAAAATTATTTCTTCGTTCAAAATCTTGACCATATAGTTGTTGATGAAGTTCTATATGATATTCATGTTATTTATGGGCATTTAATATATTTTTCACGCTAAATTTTTTTATATCAGTCTTATGTGATATTTGTGAAGTACTTACATAAGGATTTTTCTTAGATTGCAAGTAAAACTGTAAGTTGGTTTCCATCATTTGTCACTGCTTTATTAGCTACTTTCCGTTTTTTTAAAATTTAATACTATCTGTTTCTTCAAATCTTTGTAGAAGATCTTGGGTCGTGCCTATTTTCAGCATCAGGATATCTTGCTGCATAAATTCTACTTGCCAGTAAGTAATTATTTTGACATTCTCCAAGAATAAAAATCATTAAAACCATTTTTTGAATATTTAGTCATTTTCAACACTTTGAATAAATTAAAACACAGTTTAAACATTAATTCCAAATAATCTTTGTTATTTGATCAGTAACCAATTTAAATTTACACGTAGAAAATGGAAAAGTTGATTTGAACATAATCAAATTGAGTACTTCAGAAATTTTACTAAGGACTGATTTAAATTTAGAAATTTTGTTAAGGATTGATTTAAATTTACCTTGAACGAAAGAGTGACTTGTGTAAGAGTATGCACCAAGTTTGTTCAAAAATTCTGTTAAATTTAGAATAATTTAATTCCGTCAATTTGTAGTTGTTATATTAACTTTTGTTTTTACTTAGAACAATTTTTTAACATGAAAAAAACCGCCAAAGTTTCTTTTATAAACTAATATAACTTGATTAAAAATTTCTTTAGCATGAAACTACAATTCCATGACCATCTTTATACGTTTATATTTACAAAAAGACGTAAAAAGGTAATCTGGACATAATCAAATTGAGTACTTAAGAAATTTTACTAAGGACTGATTTAAATGTGCCTAGAAGCAAACGTGTTTTATGCACTAATTTTGTTCAAAAAAGTCTATTAAGTTTAAAATAATTCATTAAATCAATTTGTAATTGTTATATAAACTCTTGCTTTGCTTGAAAATTTTTTTTAGCAAGAAACTATAATCCCATGGCCAACTTAATACCTCTATTTTCAGTCTTTTTTGTATTACAATCGCAATTTCACAAATAAACTGAAAATATTTTGAAAATTATAATTTTGGGTATAAAACATGCTTGGTGGAATAGATATCAAACGAGGCATCGAATGACATGAACAGCATGGGGGGTGCATTTAAAACAATTTAAAAAAAGTTGTATATCATTAAAAAAATCTGAAAATTAAGAAATTTCAAAATACTACTGGACCACAAACCATTTTCTATCATTTTAAAATAAACAAAAGTCGCCTAACAAATCAGTGGCGGCGGCCGCAAGTGGGATATTTTCTTTAAAAAACAATAGAATATCTCTTAAATCAAAGGAGATACATCCATACAATTTGGTATTACATGAAAGCGTATTTTATGGATTTTCCAAAATTGTAATAATATATAGGGTGTTCCATTTAAAAAAAGTATAAGTTTAGTATGCTCCAATAATATATGATCAAAAATATTTTTAAAATTTAATACCTATTGATGTCTATCTACCCCTGGTCCAAAAACTATTTCACTAACTTATTTCGTCTTTATACAATCTTCCACCCCCTCCTCGTTTCGCCACCTTGTACATATAGGTATATATATATATATATATATATATATATATATATATATATATATATATATATATATATATATATATATATATATATATATATTGTATAATAAGGATATTAATAATCCACAAGCAATTATATGCAATACTATATCAATTATAAGTAATTCCCTTACCAACTATGAATGAGTTCTTTAATATGTAAAATTAAATAGAACAAGTGTAAACAGTTTAATCCTATACAATAATGCATAAGTTGCTAATAGTAGCGATACAGAAATGCATTGAGTGGGTATTATATTTCAAATAAATCCGGCATAAGTGCTACATGCTATAGTTAATTTCGTGATAAAAAAAAATAGGATTAATTGCAGTTGAATATCAAAGTAAAAATACTTATTTTCTAATTTATCTCTATAATACATTGCAAAATAACAAGCATGATTAGTAGATTTTAATAAGCTTCTTCACATGTACTATGAAATGGTTAAAAGTTAATCCCTCTTTAGAAAAACAGTTCGTTTGAATACTAAACCTCTTTACTTTTGTATTGCCTAGTGTATTACTGTGTAAAAACATACCTATCATTATGGCTTCTACGACCATCATAAAACATCTAATCAACAACATACATTTATCGCCAATCTACCTTCTATATTATGCATTTTGATTAATTGCTTGAATACTCGTACAACACTGAGAGATACTTTACATTTGTTCATTATGAAACGCGTATGAATTGAAAATGGTTCTTAAAGTTACTGTATACTTTACCTTATAACTAACTTCAATGGTATAGAACCGGGGTGGCCAACCCGCGGCCCGCCTTGAACATTTTTCCGGCCCGCGAGATTCATCACACTTTTACAAAATATATTTATTTTATAATAGTCAAAGTAATAAACCCCAATGTATTAAAAAAATACACTATTAGTGCATCCATATATTCAAAAATTAACTGTCGAAATTATGAGAAAAATTAACTTTGATTTTACAATAATATTCTTGCGATTATATGACAGATAGCGATGGATCATGTTATGCAAGTAGTTGTAAAAAAAGTGAATTACATTCGATCACATGCACTTCTGCATCGGCAATTTAAGGAGTTTCTGAAAGAATTAGATTCTGAATACCCATGATGACGTTGTATACTTCAGTCAAGTCAGATGGTGGAAGATGTTTACAGCGGTTTTATGAGTTACGAGAAGAAATTGATTTGCTTATGAATGACAAGCATAGACCTGTACCAGAATTAAGAAGTGATGAGTGGTTATTGGATTTATGCTTTTTAGTGGATATTGTCGAAAAACTCAATCAATTAAATATATCATTGCAAAGAAAATATTACCTTATAATCGATACATTTAATCACACCAAAGCATTTTAGAAGAAATTGTTATTTAAATCACAATTGAAAAGTAATAACGCTCACCAGAATCCATGGTTAAAAGAATTTAAGAAATCAAATGTAACAATTACATTAAATATGCAAAAGAAATAAGAAAACTTACATCTGCTTTTGAAAGCCGATTCAGTAGTTTAGCGTTAGACAAGTAGGTACAACAAAATTTTTGAAATATATCCCTTTTACCTATGTTGAAATCGAGTCGGCCCCAAATCTCCATCTGGTTGACTTACAGCGCTATATTGAATTAAAACACATTTTTTAAACATCAGAGTCAAAAATAAGTTTTTATAACACTTACATCACAAAAGAGAAATTTTCCGATTTGAGAAATCTGGCACAAAAAGTTGTTACCGCTTATCATTCAACTTACACTCGCGAATCATTTTTTCGAAAATGAAATTGACTAAACACAAAACACGCTTAAACATAAAGGACACTAACCTGCAACACCAATTATGACGTGAAAATACCGAAATTGAGATCGATTTGCAAAATCTAAGTGAAAGAGTGGAGAAACAAATATCGCACTAGTAAAATAAATTTCATTTATATTTATATACTTTTTATATCTCATTTTTAGTGTTATACAGTGCCCGTCTAAAGCTCCCCCCCCCCCGCCCCACCTATGATGTGAATCATAAAACGGAAATTAATAAAATTTTGGGAAAATGAACTAAGGCACATATACAACGTTTTTGATGGTATTCAGTGACATAATCATTAAAAATGGCGGACAGTCGTCATTTTAAATTGGACCATATGGCAAGTAATACCTCATTTGAAAGCTCGTTCCAAGTCCTTTGCAACGACTTCAACATTAAAATAACAACATTGAAATATTACTACTGATTCATGTTAGCATCCCACTTCGTCGTTCATGGCGGTATTCGAAAGAGGATCGTTTGTAACTAATTCTACCATTTTTTCTTTTGTTTGTACCTCTACGGGTTGGTTTGTACAGAATTTCCAAATGTTTTTAAAGCGGTAACTTTTCCGTTTAAAGAGATTTTCAAAATCTGGAAGCTGATACGGTTTCGTTTTCGTTTGTACAACTTTCTTCCATCGTAATTCAAGGGGTAAAAATTTATCCAGAGGTTAAAAATGCCAGCACCCCATTTTTAGTTTTAGTGTTTTCCAAAATATTTCCCACCAATAATACATTTTGACCTGAGGTACTTACATGAACCTGGCACTGCACATTAAAATAATGAAATTATTTTGATTGCATCTGATTTATAATAGTGTGTACCCGTTTGCACCACATTTCTTGCCTTTTGTACCTCAAGGAGTACAAATTTAACCAGGTGTTAAAAAAAATTCAGCACCTCTTTTAATAATTTTAGTCGCTTTTGATGAAATTCGAAACAATATTCCAATGTAAAAATAAGCGGCTTTTCAAAAGAAAGGTAAGATACTTGCGGCACGCACATAAAGAGATGTTGAACAATAGGCTGCTCTACGGTGTTTGTAATATGATTTGTTTATTTCTTACCGACAATTTAATTTTTCTTTTTTGGTAAAGTTGAGAAAGATTTTAATCGGGTAAAAACATTATTCATAAATTGGATACGAAAACAAAAGTGGTAGTACAAACGATACTGTTTCGAATTTCGTCAAAAGCGACTAACATTATTAAAATGAGGTGCTTAAATTTTTTAACCCTCGTTAAATTTGTACTTCTTGATGTACAAAGACAAAGAAAAAATGGTACAATGGGGTATAATCGATGCTCTCTCGAACTCTGTCGAGAACGACAAAAATATTAAAGTGGGGTGCTAGCATTTTTAACCCCTCGTTAATTTTGTACCCCTTGAAATACGAAGGAAAAAAAGTGGTACAAAACCTCCACAAACGAAAAGGAAACAGTATCCGTTTCCAGAATTTGAAAATCTCTTTAAGCGAAAAAGTTATCCCTTTTAAAAAATTTGGAAATTCGGTACAAACCCCTTGAGGTACAAACAAAAGGAAAAATTGTACAATTAGGTACAAACGATCCTCTCCCGTATACCGCCATGAACGATAAAAAATATGCAAGTGGGGTGCTAACATTTTCTAATCCCAGGTTAAATTTGAACACCTTGAGATACAAAAGGTAAAAAAAATGTGGTACAAATGGGTACAAACTATTAGAAATCAGATGCAATCAAAATAATTTAATTATTTTACTGTGGGGTGCCAGGTTCATGTAACTACCTCAGGTGAAAATGTATTATTGGTGAGAAATGAATCAAAACAAGGGAAGTATTTTGGAAAAAACTAAAACTAAAAGTGGGGTTCTGGAATTTTTAACCCCTGGATAAATTTGTACCCCTTGAAATACGATGGAAAAAAGTTGCACAAACGAAAACGAAACAGTATCCGCTTCCAGATTTTGAAAATCTCTTTAAACGGAAAAGTTAGCCCTTTAAAAAAATTTGGAAATTCTGCACAAACCAACCCGTTGAGGTACAAATAAAAGGAAAAATGGTACAATTAGTTACAAAGGATCCTCTTTCGAGTACCGTCATGAACGATAAAAAATATTCAAACGGGGTGCTAACATTTTTTAACCCCGGATTAAATTTGAACGCAATGATGTACAAAATGTAAAAAATGTGGTGCAAATGGGTACAAACTATTATAAAACAGATGCAATCAAAATAATTTCATTATTTTAATGTGGGGTGCCAGGCTCATGTAGGTTACATTTTGCTCTTCAATCTCAAGGTTGGGCAGGATGGACAAAATGTATTTGTGCAGGTGAATCACAAAAAATATCTGCAACAAGGACAATTCCATTTGAAATGATATATTAGAAGCTCACGTACCGATACAGACGTAGCAGATTACATATCAGAAATTTCAAGGTAATTAATAATGGTACCCCAATAACACGAACTGCAAGTTCAATTACTAAATGTTCATACCGACGTGCGTATATATCGTACATATTTACAATAGATTTGGGGTCCTAGCCTTCTATAAATATGCCCAAAGACTCCATGCGCTGACCATAAAAGAGAAGTACATATCCAACACGCGATTGGAAGTCCATGTGTAGACTTCAAAGAAAGAAAACAAAAAATGTCGTCCAATAGAAATGCAAAAACGGTTACTGTATCTATCACCTCCAATACCAAAGCAAGGCCCGATGCTCATAGTGTGATTATAGTAACAAAAAAAAGAGAAATGGGAACGTTTCCTCGTGAAGTATTTCTTCATCACTGACCTCCCCGTTAGCAGCTATCATGGTGCCAACGTTTTTTTTCTGTGTGATGTAATGCACCAATATATTTGGTAACCAAGTCACTGCAAAAATTATATACACATGAACCTCATGATATATTTCTAAACTGATCCGAATTTATAACACTTATTTTAACCTTCTGATCTATGTAAGGTTTTTCAGGGGTTTTGGCTCACACACACACACACACACACACACACACACACACACACACACACACACACACACACACACACACACACACACACACACACACACACACACACACACACACACACACACACACACACACACACACATATATATATATATATATATATACTAATTGCATGCATGATACAAGTACCTTTCTTCTTGGAAAACTGGAGTAACCCGCCCTTTCCCTTGGAAGGGTCTGAAACACATGACCTTTCCTGTTTCAGTGGTTTTGTTTGTGTCCATATACTTCAAAATATATAAAGCGCCGAGCTATTAGCTCTCACTAAAGTCCATTTCATAAATTCGCATAGGAATAGAATGTGTTGACAGGAGATTTGCAGTGGTGCAAATTATTTCTAACATTATCTTGAGTTACACGAAAATTATCCATATATCATTACCTTAATTAAGTGTTTCTAATTTATGGTATATTTAGTGATTTATTATGCAATGAGAATTTGTTATGATGTGATTAAACATTAGGGCACTTTCACTAACTTGCATTATGTAGAGCAATTCGAAAATTAAAAATGTCATTATCTTAATGGATGTTTTCATACCATTTTTACAAGTTGATTCTATACCTTGTGTCCGTTCTCAGACCCGAACATAGAGATTTAACATTGGAATGAACGTTTTTGCAGATTCCTACTCGCCAATTCAACCGATAGAAAAGCTAGTGGTATTAATCAAAAGGTAAAGTGATTGCACTTCTAAAGGTACTAATTACAAGACTAAAAGATGAAATATTTACTTGAAAACACTAAATAAATAATTCGCGTTTTTTAAATATGGTATGCCTGAATTTCCAATTTGTTTTAAATGTGTAAAATAATTTTAAAAGGTATTTAGCGTTGTTTAATACTGTCGTCGATGTTGTGAACTTTAAATTGAATAAGTACTGCAATGAAGGAAGAATTTTCATGGTAAAAACCTTTTACAGTGGTGTTAGCTTTTTTTATCGTTAAAACACTAAAATTAAAAATAATTATAGCGGAAGAAATCGACAAATATAATTAGTTGATCACACTGAAAAACGTGTTTTGCCGACGGTAAACTTGGACCCAACAATTCTGTAAAGAAATGCTAGAGCGCGCTAATGCTGACCGTCGCTCTTTGTCTACACTTTGTTTTACAGACGAGGGTACTTTTACACTCAGTAACGAACCAAGTGTTCGAAACACTCGCTATTTGGCTTAAGAAAATCCTCGAGTCAATATTAGTATGCGAACCCAGTATCCTCGAAAAATTAATACACCTGGGCTGGGATTTTTAACAATAACAGTATTGGTCCATTTGAAATAGAAGGAAATTTAAATTCAGAAACTTATTTAGAATTATTAGTAACCAAAGTTGGGCCTGCATTAGAAGAAGTTGCAAGAGAAAATCAGGAGATCTGGTTTCGTTTTCAAATCGTTGGATATGTAGAGATGGTGCTATAAATTGGATTGCCAGATCTCCTGATTTAGCCCCTTGCAACTTCTACTTGTGGGACCACCTCCAAAGCAACATTTATAAAATGCGCCACCCAGATATCAATTCTTTGAGGGAGGCAATAGAAAACGAGTGCCGGTTAGTTACAGAAATACAATTGGCTAATGTTAGAAGAGATTTTTATAATAGTTTGTTTCAAAACGGCAAGGGTTTGTTTGAATATTTATTGTAATTTTATTTTTCTTTGCCTTTCTTTAGACTTGACAATAAAGTTTTAAAACTCTAATTTTATAATTTATTATTTTAAACTACATAATTGTGTCTTTTGTCTTAATTAGTTTCAATTTTTTGATTAATGCCATTTAACTTTTTTGAAAATTCTTTCTTCATTGCAGTAGTTATTTATTTTAAAGTTAACAACGTGGACGACAATATTAATCAACGCTAAATACTTTTTTAAATTATTTGACTCATTTGAAACAAATTGGAAATCAAGGCATATCATATTTAAAAAACACCAATTACTTATTTAGTGTATTAAACTAAATACTTCATCTTTTAGCCTTGTAACAAGTACCTTTGGATGTGCAATCACTTTACCTTATGATTGATACGATTTGCGTTTCTATCGGTTGAACTGACTAGCAGGAATCTGCACAAAGGTTCATTCCAATGTTAAATCCCTATGTTCGGGCTTGACACCGGACACCCGGTATATTCAAGTAGATTCCATGAGACTGTCGCAGGAGTAAGAACAGTACGGTTGTGCAGAAAGTATACAGGGATTTCCAAAAGCTCAATCTATAAACTAAAAAAAGAAATTAATAATAAACTCGTTTCTTTCCAATGAGCTACTTACACTAAAGAAAAACTCTACACTGGAAAATATTGCAGGAATTAAATTTTTCATGGGAAAGGATTAACCGAAAATATATGTTAATAGATAGAAGGGAGATAGTTTGCTGGTAAAGATAGTATCTTAAAACTATAAAACACTTTCCTGGATCAACAAAAAAAAGGAAAGGTCATGTATTTCATTCCCTCCCCAAGGGGGAGGGTGGATTGTTTGAGCTTTCCAAGCTCCTTCAGCCACAGTCATGGATTCCCAGCACACATACATACATTACGTATATATGTATGGTGGGATTAAGGATGGGTGTGGTCAGGATAGGATCGGAAGGAACGTAGTTAGGGTTCTAAGGCGGAAAATACTACCCCAACATTCGCCTAAGTAGCCGCACATGGTGTGCGTATATGCAGTGACCATGCCGCTACATGTATATGAGGAAAACCACCTCAAAAAATCTGATACAAGGTAGACGGTAACGGGAATCGAACCCATTACCTTCCGAGTGCTACGCAGGTTGTGTCGCCACTACGCTACTAGCTCGGTAATCAACAAAGGATACATAACTTCAATCTGGCATCTTTAAACAATTATAGATTTTGATGTATACATTTTCCCTAATGAAATACCCCTCGAATAAAAAATCTAAAGATTTTTTTAGTAACAATAGTGTAGACAATAGGGAGAAGTCAGTAAATCGAAACTAACAGCACACGGCCAACTGGAACAATGTTTCTTGTTTTAGACTATGTTTCTCTTTAATTAACGTATGCATTAATTCAGTTTAGTAATTATGCCAAGAACTCAAAAAAATAAGTATTAACACCCTTAATAAAAATATTTCGTTCAACTGACTCGATCTGAGACTGGTTTTATGTACTTTCAAAAGCAGGACAGAACTGGACAAATTGTATAACACAAGCTAAATGTTTATAACTTGAAATATATTTTTAAGTATTAACGTTGTGTCTATATAAATTTAAAAAGTGATCGTAGTTTAGAAAAATTATAACTTTCAGTGCCAAAATATAGACATTTTAATGCGTGTACTTATACGTTCGACAATTATTTACCACGGTTCTATTTTAGAAAATCCTCGAGAAGGTTTAACTTAGATTATTTAAGTCCCAAGAAAAGTATCCACCCAACAACGAGTTTATTAAAAAACCCAAAATAACTGAATTAAAAATAGACGACTGCAAATTGAATGTTCTCTGATAGAACAGTGAATTTTACAGTTATTAAATAAATGTTTTTTTTTTTGAAAATGTGGGGACTTGGTGCCCAACTGCTTGTATTAAATTTGAATTCAAGTTTTACATCAATTTATAATGGTACCAAATAGTGATTAATTTAAAACAAACATAACAAGATATTCCTAAAATAAACGTATTGGTCACTTTTAGAATCTTTATTTTTTTAAATACTCCTTACATGACCCACGAGATTCTAATTTGTAAAACTTATGAAATTGCACGTTTTCTGTATACGTTGAACATCGACGTTGCAGTTCCAAATTAAAACACAAATATGGAAATGGAAATAAATGTTCATTATGTGCCATCCAGAGACCGTCCCTATAGCGCAAACGTCATTGAAAACGCTTGAAATCTTTCATTTACATTGGTTATATCAATTTGTTTTGATCAGTACAGTTCAAAATGGTAAGCCCGTGAATTTTGTTTTAGTGTAAGAGATATCAAGAATTTTTCTATCTTAATCATTGAACGTTTAAAATGCAGTGCAGTAATTTTCTTAGAACAATATTACGTTGTTATTATTACACAAGTATTGCACTAAGTATCATGCCTATTTTACGATTCGTATCTAGGGTCGTTTTGGCAGAGATTGATTTCAAATCATCATTTTATACTTGCACCTTGTGCTTTAATCCCTTGCTATATATATATATATATATATATATATATATATATATATATATATACACATATATATATACTGTTATATGAAAAAAGCACTATCTTTTTTTGCATTCCGGGAACCAAAGTAATGTGGTTAATCTTCCATTTTAAAGACTAAAGTGTCACTTTCGCCCTGATGGGTTAAAATATTTTTAATCTCACCTGGACTATAGGTAATTATTAATAGTTACATTTACATGTAGAAATTATATGAACGAATAGCTCATCCGATTTCTGAGCAAAAGTATGTCAAGCAGATGATGAAGGTTTAGAAAAATTTGCTTCTTCACTATGTGGAAAAATATTTTTAGTAATATTCTTTTGTTATTGAAGAAGTTTTTAACATAACTGCCAGCAGCTACGGTAGATTTCCAGAACCATTCAAACGAGAAGAAATGTAACAATTATTAATGACAGTTTCCCTAATGCATTGTTTTCTATCGGGTGGGTGGTTTACCACCTTCATACTGAATAAAACAACAACGTAAGTGCACTAAGTCCGCTTTTGGTAGGTTAACATACCTCTAAATAACTCCACATAATCAAATTGATTAGTTTTTAGGAATAAGTGATGTGAGTTTGGGTTTTGATACCTTTCACATCAATTTAAAAAAATGAATCTAGGTCTTGAGAATTATTAATAGCTAATTGCATTAATTTGTTACCACTACATGCTACTCCCAATACAAGTGCAACCTGGAAAAGTTCTCTAATACACTAAAAACCATAAAATTACTAACTTTTATCACTTGAAAAATTTATGATTTTCTTGAGAGGTAGGTTTTTTAGATTTCTTAGACTTATACCCATCAGTTGTTCATATAAGGAAATATATGAGTTTATTACATTTACCTTTAACAGCGCGGTCTACAATGAATGCTGCGACTAAAGCTTAGAAGCAGAAATATTCTTAGATTTTTTGTGAGTGTGCTAAGGAAAGCTTACAGTATGTTGATAATTAAAGTAAGAAAGAATCAAACAATTTTATATTAAAGAACAAAACCAAAGCTATGTGGCAAGTTTAAAAGGAAAATCTAAACAGAGTGAAGAAATAGAAGTAGGAGGAAATCTTTACAAAGTGGTTGAAACGATGAATCCTTTTGTCATAAACACAGCTTCAGATCTTATTCAACACACGGGAAATATTTCTTTTTTCTTTAACAAATTAGTAACGATGTTCAAACTACGTATGGAAGAAGTAATTGACATTATAAGAAATTTAAACCTCAGTAGTAGTGGTTTTGATGGCATATCTACAAATTTAGAGTAATTTAGAGTTAGGGAGTTAGGTCCCTAACCTACGCAATCTCTACTGAAAGCCTAAAGTTAGCAATAATCAAGCCTATCCTAAAAAAAAGACAACTGGCAAACGTCCACAATTACAAACCTTCATGCCTATTCACATCCATCTCTAAAATATTTCAAATTGTAATGTACAATAGGTTAATGACCTTTATGGAAAAAGTTTGGTTTAATCAATAGCGCACAACAGGGTTACACAAAAAGAAATGTCAACTCATACAGCCATATTTGATCGAACACAAACGGTGCTAAATACTTTAGAGAACAGAAAAATGTCACAAGAAATATTTCTGGATTTAACAAAGGCATATGACACATTGAATTGCGACATTTTGATTAACAAATTGGACACCTACAGAGAAAGAGAATTAGCAGCATAATTTAGTCATACTTATGCAATCCAAAGCAGAAGACACTAATAATAAAAACTCGGTCACTGGCATCGAGGATGCAGCAAGCAAGGATTGGATTGAACTTAACTTTCGCAATAGGTGAAACAGGAATCAAAACAATAACGCGTACTGACGATACGACCATACTAGTATCTGCTAAAACATGGGGTGAAGCTATTTACAAAAGTGAAGACGCGTTGAATAAATTCAAAAGTTGGTGTACCATAAACAAATCGGTGTTGAATGAAACCAAAATCAAGCATATCACATTTAAAACGCAAGGTGTGGTAAAACTACATTGAACATAACTAATAGACAATACCATTTTGGTGACAAGTTGCAAGTGTTTGGGTATAGTTATATACAGTTGACCAAAATGGAAAGACAATGCTAATTTTGTTTTGACAAAGCCGAGCTGTGTACATTATACTTTTAAGAAAATTAATTATGTAGACTTAAAAACTATCAAAACGTTATATTATGATCATGTGCAATCTCTATTAAAATATTGTGTAATTTTTTGGGGGCTGCTGGTGATGAGCAAAAAGTAATAATAAAAGAAAGTAATCAAAACTATGTTAGGAAAGTGACACCATGTTACTCATTATCAATTAACGTGATAAGGTACGTTGATTCTTGAATTTTATTTTTCAAAACAGCACTTTATATAAAGAATGTAATCTGCTAACAAAAGTACAAACAATAGCGTATACCACATTTGTAAAGTGCTGATAATCCCCCTGCTTTCTTTCGTCAAAAAACAAATGAAAAAAGTGAAAAATCATTAATACCATTTTTCATCCTTGATTCTGATAAAAAATCTACCCAATTAAACTTCAACACAAAAAATTTAGGCCGGAAGCTCTGCCTGGAAAAAAATAGTTTCATTCCAAAAATTATGTTACAGGCCGGGAAAATAAGCGCTCAGAATAGCACATTGGTTTTTAATACTTAAAAGTGGGTTAACCAAGTGCATGTATTTTCATATTGTTTAATAAAGGATTTTTCTTGCGTTAACATATATTTACACACATTTCACATGTATTATCCCACAAAAGTAGTTATGATTTAATAGATAGTATTCTAGGATGTTCGGCAGATTTTGAGTTGTAATATTTCAAGTAGGTCTCCCCCCCTGAAATAAATGTTCTCCCAATTTCCCGTGGAAGAGGATAATGGATATCTAAAGAAGTTCACGGATTTTCAAGGGTATCATGAAAATTTGGTAAACGTTTGGTTTTGTACATAATAATACTCTACATTTCAGAATAATAAAGTGTACTTAAAAATTATAAAAATTATCCGCATTGACCAAACCTATATGATAGAGAAACTTTCTGTTTCGTGGAAATATGTTCATTTTTTAAAAGTATCAAATTTAAATATGTAGGTGCATGCATAAATCGGTATGAAATTATTTATTTAGCGAAGTATCTACAAAAATAAATTTTGTACTTAAAAAAACACGTTTCAATGGTAATCGCAGCCTTCGTCTTCTTACTGAACACGACATATCCAATTACCGTCGAAATGTAGTTTTTATCCATTTTGTCTTGTATGTATACTACAATTACGCTTCTAGCATTTTTTGACACACAAGCCATACAATTAAAACTTTGTTGCAAGCTTATTATTTTCCAAAAAATGGTACGCAAGCGTAAAAGTGTATTTACCTATATATCCAAAAAAGGGGCGCATATGAATTTCATCAAACTTAATCCCTCATCTCTCGAGGTAATTAAATCCATTAAGTAGGTAACATGAACTGCACCAACGCTGAACTAGTGGCTTAATCCATTACACGAACTACACCAAAAATAAGCAAATAACTGAATATATACATAATACACACTTTAAGAGAAAGAAAGTAAGAAAATTTGCAGTAACCTATCCTTCAAAGCATAAACATTCTTATCGATAATACCCACACACTTATAACATCCGTAAACTTGAATGTTACATACCGCAGCACACAATAGTATTGACACATATCTGTAAAAGAAAGAAAATTTGCCGTAACCTATCCTTTGAAGCATAAACATTCTTATCGATAACACCCATATGTTACATACAAGTTTACACCTATTCGTAATTAATAGAAAAGTTCGGATTTATAGTATAAGGTGTATATAAAGTCTATATGATGTAGTTAAGTATGTGCACATCGTTTAAATGTCATTAAAACGTGGTGGTGCAATTCATGCTAGGGGATTAGGAGCAATTAACCTGCAGCGGTGCAATTCATGTTGAACATTATTTCGGTAATTGATTTTTGGTGCAGTTCAGGTTTGCCGCAAAAAAAGTGCAAACGATTCTAGAAAATACAACAAATCGGAAGAGTTCTAAGGAAATCTATTGAGATCCGCGGAGGAGGTATAAGGAAATAGAAATAGACGCAGAATCAATGGATCCCGAGGAAATCTAAGGAGATTTTTCGAGACAATCTTTCATCCCAAATAATTCATGGTGATTAGACCCTCGTTAAAAGCTTTTTTAAATTCAGGACAAGGCCGTACGCAGGGGGGGGGGGTGTATTGGGTGTTCAAACACCCTCCGAATATATCATAATAATTACAAAAATAACATTTACTGTAAGCCAACACCTACACTGCCAAAAAACGAGCATTCAAATTTTCTAATTTCGATAAGACTGGTATTGGAGATGCTGAGGTGAACATAAGACAAGTTTTAATAAATGAAATGAATTTAGACCACAATCGTGAAAAACAACTTGACCTGTTAGTGTGAAGTGTACTTTAAATGGGTGCCTATACTGTTTAGTGTACGTTAGTTTACAATATTTTCCTTTGGTAAGTATAAGATAATGTAAACTCTTACCTAATTTACTCATTACGGAATAATGACTAAAAGACAATCTATCTTATGATTTTATCTTCAACTTAAAAAATCCAAAAACGAAAATAACTCGAGCGAATACAATGATATTATTTCCTTGGCTTAAGGCTCAGTCTCTACCGTTTAAAGCTAAAACTGTGTATTCGAGTTAAAATTTTTCAAAACCCATCGCCTTGGGGTACCCCTACTATCACCCCCGGCATCCGGTATAACTTCTGCTTAACACCCCCCCTCCCAAATTCTGCGTACGGCCCTGAATCAGGATCTTTTGTAATCAATGGAAACTTATTTTGATGTTTTGTTTTGTCAGAGGAATGCATAATTAAAAATAACATTTAAAAATATTGATACATTTTTTAATTACACATTTGTTTTCAATTTGCAGATTTCAATGTGTTAGTTCCAATGCCAACTGAGAAATCAAAAATTTGGTCGTACTGATCAGATAACGCTAAATTAACATTTGGGACTGTCCACACTTTTTAAAAACACTAGTAGAACATCATTTTGAGAACGTATAATTTCACTCTTTATTTACCTCGAAAAAATTAATATTAAAATCTCCAATTACAATGAAACGCTTATTTAAAAACAAGTAAAAGAGTATTATATTCAATTAAGTTCATGCCACACAATTCAATTTCACCTTCATATGGATCTGTAGGTGTTTTTGAGGATTGCTCCAGTTATAAAATTTGATGTGCGTTTTTTTTTTAATTTGCGGTTTCCCTATTTCTGGGGTAATACGAATATGGTTGGTAACCATAATGGGCGATTATTAAGTGCATTGTTTTAGGGTTTTTTTCACATAAACAATCATTATTAGCGTCCCTGTACTACTTATATAAGTTTGTTAATTATTTTATATATACTTTTTCATACGTTTGTTATTTATTTAATTTCAAACAACATATAACATTTGCCATTATCATTTTATTGACTTTTATTGATAGCGGCCAAAACTGAATACCTGTATATGTGGCCAAAACGAGGATGAAAAGCAGTATTTTCAGACATTATTTACTGATTCACTTTCATTTGTTATTTTAATTGGAAAAATAAACTTTCAAATTTTAAATATTGAGGAAAAAAATGTAACTTGAAATGGAAATTTTGCCTAACAGCAGTCAAAATCGGCCTCTAACCCTAAATAGGTAAGTAAACGTCTATTTGAAGCAATTTTTGTACTTTCACAGTAAAAAGTGCATACATTTTTTAATTTTTATTTCTATATAACTTTTATATGAAGTATTTGTACTAAATAAAACAGGTTAAAAAAAAAATTAGAAATTGACTAAGGGTGTGTTTCAGTCTTTGCTTCCAATATTTGATTATGTTTCCCATGTACATAATGAAATTCCGAAAACGAAATACTGTAAACAATATGAACTAAATTTGTACATAAATGAGTCAAAAATTAATTAAATGCGTACACTGCGAATATGCTTTTCCGTACGTAATCCAATAAGGATCACAATGTTAATATTCACAAAAAAATCTTATCCATATTTCGATACAAACTGTTTTTGATAAATCATGTATTACACAACATCTATTATATTACAAATGTAGTTGGTGTAAGGGAGAAAGCCGAGAAATCTTCATTTCCACACACACACACACACAAAGTGAGGGCGCGTTATTTACAGTGATTGAAATGTAATTATTTACAAATTGTGCTTTTTGCAGAAAATGCACCGGCTGTTGACTTCTTCAAAAATCAGATTTTATATTATATAAATTGTTGGTTCAATTCTCCTTCAATACTTATTCTATAAAGGAATTTTAAGTAACATTCTGCATTGCAAAATTAAAAAATTTGGTGAAAAAGTGATCATTTTTAAGTAATTTTGGAATTAGTAGTTTAAATGAGAATAGAGTGATTGCGGTCGAAAGTGTATTGTGAATGCAGTGCATTGGTCTGATGATGAAAAACAGGTTAATTTTTGGTCCAAGTTCGGCATAAGTAACAACGATCACAGTTGTTCCTTAATTCAAAGAATTGCTCGCAAAAAATTAAGCTGTCCTGAAGTAGGATCGGGATTGGAGCGACGACCTGCACGTCAAATTTAATCATTGCGGGATATACTTAACGGGATTAGGATCTATGAATGAGCGTCTTAACGTAAATTTATAATTCCACTCCAAATCTTCACGTACACATATTTAATAATACGTATATGTTGGAGCGTTTTATTATATAATGTTGCGTTCTTTTGTATACATTTTTAATAAATTAGGAAGAGAGATATGCGACGCGTTTAGTTTCGGAAGGTGATAGGCACCGGCTTTTATAAAACAAACGCCTTTTCGCTTTTGCTTTAGTATGTAAGAGTAATTGTGTATTAGCAAACAGAAAAAAAGATCAATATTGAAACAGGTTGGTATGCGTAATAGGATCAAAGATTTTTGTTCTTGTACTTTGTACGAATAAGAATACTATTACAACACGGCCATACCTCCCGCAATTTGCAATGCCTGACACATACACACACTATTTAAATTTAGGCGTGTTATTAAATATGCCGACAGCAGTTTTAAAAATTATATCGCTCAAGATTAAATTACAAAACAATCATACACCGATCAAAGCGAGCAATTAATTATTAATCAAATTTCGGTAAAGCTACGCTTATTTTATGCTATTCCTACAAAATTATACAGAGAATGTTTATTGCTAGACGTCAAATCCCATCGATCTCTCTATACATACAGCTGATCCGGGATTTACTACCCTGGATTAACTCTGAATGCGCGGATCAGATTTCCAACAGGCCTTTGAGTATATTTCGAATTAGAACCCCAATTGGTTGAAATACCATTTATATATAAAAAAATCTTACAGAAAAGAGCGATTAATCCCGAACCAATATAAGAAAAAAAATTTGGATAATTCCGGATAATTAACACTGCTAGCAACTTAATATAATTATTGTAAATAAGTAGATATACCTGAACATTGACATCTGAAAGTGGTGCACTTTTAGTATTGGCGGCGACCCAAGCCTCTGCAAAGGTCTCCATAGCACTCTGAAAGTCCATCGTCATTAATTTTTGAAAAAAAAACTATCCCGAGTTAGTACATTTAGATCGCAGTGACAACGTGACTGAACGCGTGGAGCGCAGCTCGACAAAGTACCATTACGCGCAATCGTCCGATCCCGACTAACTCCAGTCTCTCTAAACGCCGGAGCGCATACAACTCCGGGGTTAACTACGGGCCACCCCTTCCTGTTTGTGTTGGTGCCCAAAGATTGCTAAAAAAACCATCAATTGCTTAATGAATTTGGCCTGCCCACTAACCAACCAATCTACAGCGAATTTTTATAACTGTAACAAATGCACACAATTAAATATTTACGTTGACTCAAAATTTTCTTTTGTAAATCACCACACTTATTAAACGGTAAACTTAGACCCGAAAACGTCCACATCTTTAGTTTCTAAACTTGAATCTTTTTTTAAAAAAATTACAAATTTTCTCAATCACGCTTGCGCCTTCGTATTAGAAAATGCGCCGCGACGTCCAAATTACAGTGTAGGCGGAGTTGTTGGGCCCGGATAGGCGGGTTTTGTAAGAGGGATGTCCTACCCGTAACAAAGGGTTCAAGCAAATTATTCATCCTTACAGATTTCCGCAATATAAAATATGTACCGCTTTTTCTAAGGAGATACGTACAGCTTTTTTCACAAGGTCCCATATGTGATCGGAACACAAGTAGTAAACGCAGACGAATAAACTTCTTCATAATATAATGGTTCTTTTATGGTAATTCTCAGTTATAGATTCTACCCTTGCATATAACTTTTCTAAAGCATATCGCATTTAACTAAATTAATAAAACAACTTTAAGT
The DNA here is from genome assembly GCA_036346205.1 of Vesta saturnalis. Lineage (NCBI taxonomy): Eukaryota > Metazoa > Arthropoda > Insecta > Coleoptera > Lampyridae > Vesta > Vesta saturnalis. The sequence continues at coordinate 110,649 of JARFJB010000191.1, forward strand.
ACAAAAAAAAAAGAATGAAAATTTTAAGCTCACTTTATTAATGTGTGCTAGTAAATATATGAGTAATCTGTTTGAGATTTCACCGCCACTTTAATTATCTATATAGTCGAGTAATGTTGCGATATGCCGATAATCAATCGAACAAATTGAAATTACATTTACTAATTAATTAGGTAGCAAACACAATCTGAATTTGTTTACCGTAAATGTTAATAAATATAAAAAAATTAATTCAACCCAGAAATACCTGAGATCGATTTGAATATCAAAATACGATAACGCACATTTAGGCTTAATTGAGTGTAGCGTTCTCCTATAAAGCGAAGTTACCTTGAAATAACAGGTGAAATTAGAATATAAGTTTAACGTTTTTATACAAATAAGATTACTGTGTTATCTTACAAAATACAAATTTGTCGAGTTTAGGCCAGTGTATAATTAAAATTTATTTATCCTATTTTAGCTACTCGTTTTAAGATTTAGCTTATCTCATGGATTCAGATAATGATACAGCTCTATTAATCTTAATATCTTTATCATTGTTATTACGATACACATCTTCCACATTGACACGGATTTCATACTCAAAGAAACTAATTAAATTTGTATCAGTTTCACTGCAGTAAGCTACTCTTACGGAAATTGATGGGGTTAAAAATCTTCCTTATAACGAAACTTCTACGAAAACTTTGAACAGATTTTGCTAAAAAACAAATATAATTTTAAAACACATACTGCATACAGTTGCAATGGCCATCTTCTTTTAACTTTAGGAAGAGAGGAAAATTCTACATATTTACCGTGTTTGTCTCATTGTGTACCAACACGATTATGTCAAAAGTTCTAACGACACTGTTTGTCACCAGGGGCGCGATACCCTACTTTCTTATTTACTTCCTTTACTTGTCAGATTTGTTTAGTACTTTATATTTTTAATCTAAAATTATTATTCTTACCAATTATTTATTTCTAATACATTTATACCTACATTATTATTATTATTTCCTCAATCAACCTAAGAAAAACTTCTTTTTCAAGACAAAATCGCATTTTAGCATGTAATAGCAAAAATGATCGATTTCTGAATCTACATGTTTGGTATAATTTTAGCCTAACGTTATGGATCTTCATGGCCCAGTTACATTGAATTCTGCATGGTGCTGTGTTTCGTACTGGAGCCAACATTGAAGACCATTCTAATATAGAGCTAAGGAGGTGGTCAGAATGTGGACTGCAGAAGTTGAGGAATAGCAATGAATTAATCATAATTACGTTGTTGGAGCTGAAATTGTGAATGAGGACGTTAGTCATGATTTGTTTAACGCAAGGAATAATGAGTACTGTAAGAAAGCATGTTGCTATGCACATTCACAAGAACAAAAGCTATCACCTAGAAATTATGCTAAACGAACTACCTGGAGCTGTATTGAAAGGTGTATGTGAATGTAAACAGTCTGCATTGTGGAAATATAGTCATGTTAGCGCGATATTATTTTTTGGTGGAAGTTTGTAAGTGAGAATAGGTTCGATGGCTTGGCATCAACAAGTAAATCGAGAAAATGGGGTTACCCAACACAACCGTTCCATCCATTAAAGAAAGCTAAATATAATCCTAGACCATCGGAGTATGTTGGAAACTTAGATAAAAATTTTTATTACCAGTTTACAAACAACAGGAAAGACGATGTTTGAAACTGTCTTAAGGGTTGTTGAAGATTTTGTCGTCAGTTATGCCCACAAGGGCATATTGAAGTTGCACACATAACATCATTCTTAACTCTGGGTTGGTGCTCCCCAATATGCTATCGATATCGTTGATCGTATCCAAAGCGACTAGACTTATAAATGACCGTCCTTAACTGCTGACATACACTCCCTTGGGCATAGAAAAATTATTTCAGTTCTTTCTTTGTATTATCGGTATCACAAGGGCTAATATGCTGTACAAATCTCCATTTGTCGTACCAAACGGGCGCAATCCACATTCTTCTGCACGGATTCTAAACTCTGGAATGATCTCCCTAGTTCTTGTTTTCCGCTCACTTATGATATGAAAAAATTTAAGGTAGCCGTTCATAGGCCTCTTTTGGCAATTCAATATCCCCTAACCATCCTCCCAAGTATTCCTGAGTGCTTTAGCACGGTAAGCCAAACTTAACCTGTTCAGGTTCACTAACCATAGGAAGTGCAAAAAGTAATTTTCTAAACAGAAATTTATAATTTAATTTCCATCATTACCAATACTTTTATAGCGAAAAAATGAATCCGTTCCTAGAGCCATGTATATAAAAAAGTGGGTAAAGCAAGTGAAAATCTTATGAGTATATGCAAACAAGAACTATCCTCATCTTGCATGTAGTGTAGATGTACTTGTTCTAGAAGACAGTATTCTTACGAAAATTATTGAAATTAAATGCCCTACAACTTTAGAAACCAAATGAAGGTCTTAATTGCGCAACAGTTAAGCTTCTTTTTTTACACGAAATTGATTTCATAGTGGAAATAAGTTCTAAACACACATATTATTATCAAATTGTTACATCAATGCTCATTATTGAAGAAATAAATTGTGAACTTGTCGTATGGTCAATAGTGCACAAACGTTAACCCGTTCAGACGCCAGTCTTATCTAATGCATCAAAAAATTATTTTAAAAAGTTTCTTTATTCTATTGGCCTTATTATCATTAAAGAATTATAACGGGCGCCAATCTTTGTAAAGATCCAAGACTCCTTTACAATACCGCAGAACGATTGTGACTGGGAGGCCTTAACCCAGTACAATCTAGAAAGTATAACTAGCAGCTAGCCGAGTAATTAGAACACTATGTTGGTAAGAGTAAGCCTTTTAATAGTAATAGTAGACGCCAAGAAATTAAGTATTAAATGATTAAAAATTCGTTTATTTAATAAGCACATACAAAAAAAAACAGATTTTAAGTTACTCAAATTATTATTTTATTCAATAAAACACAAGTTAATGTAAACTGTAGTTAGATTACTAAAATTCTTCAGAAAGCAGTGACACATCAAAGTATTTAGTTATTTGTACCCGTTATTGTTTACTCAACGCAATAATTATAAGTAGAACTAAAAGAAGCGTAGACCTCGAGCTTAAGGGTGTCTGTACTAACCTTACCTTAAGCAAACCGATCTTTATGTGAAACTATCGTATTTCAGGTTAGTAGTAAAGAAAAATAAATTCCCGTGGCACAAAGTGTCTATTCTAAATGAAAGACAAACATAAATAAAATGGAATTTACATTAAAGTTCTGTATACATAATTCTAACTGACGTTGAGATAGCAAGGAACCGTTACAAGATCAGCGCTACAAGAGTCACTGATATATTTTGTCAATGTAAATTGATAGACAGAATAGTAAACAATTTTTTTTTGTTAGTATGCTCATGCTTATGTGTTAGTAGTTCCTTATTATTAGCTTATATATCTTACTTGTGGACTGTTCAGGAGTCCTTCTCCTCTTCATCCCTGGTCATTACTTGTTGTTGGTCTTGCGATGTTTTAGTAGTATTGTATAGTATACATGAGGTGTGGTTATTTTTGGTGTCAAAAAAAAGAAAAAAATTAGGTTACTTGAGTTTTGAACATGAATAAGTGCAAATTGGTTTAAGTGAGCGTGTTGTTTAAGTGGGGTGTAGCGTGCTTGGTGTGGTTAAGGGTTATTATCAAGGGATTCTTATACCTCCTCGGGGAGGCCGTTGAAGAGTTGCGTAAGGATCGCGGGAGGGTGTTTGAACTTTAATTTGGGTTTTCATCGAGGGAATTGGGGAAAGCGGGAGTTGTGAGAGGTGGTAAGGATTTGTTTGGTTGGGATAGTGTCGCCGAATATTCTTTTCTGAGCAAAGCTTTTCTGCAGTGTTTGAATTCTTTGAGTGATTGGTGGAATGTTCGCGTGTAGAGCGAGGTCACTAGGGTACCTGAAAGGTAACCCGTATATGCGTCTGAGGATTCGGAGTTCACAGGAGGCGATAGAGGAAAGGCGATTGGGGATTATATTGGTGTATATTGGTGATTGGAAATCTATAACAGGGCGGATGTATATTTTATAAGTGTGTAGAAGTGTTTTGGGGTGGCAACCTCTGATTCTACCCCGGAGGGCGCCCAGTAGGTTTGCGCGGTTCCTAATCTTATTTTTTTAACATCGGGGAGCCAATTGAGGGTTCTAGCAAAGAGGATTCCTAGGTAGGTGATTTCATCTTGGAGTGGGAGTCACTTAGGGTGAGGGAAATATTTCTGGGGGCTAGCTTTGGGAACTTATCTTCAGTGTAATTAGGATGACGGAAGAGGATAGTTTGGGTTTTGGTGGGATTTCGCTGTTTCGATTAACCGCCCAGAAGGCGGTGTCATCCGCAAGCTGCGCAACGACTACTGCGGGTTGTGTGACTTCGGGAATGTCGTATGCGAAGATGGTGTATAGGATCGGGGCTAAGGCAGAGCCTTGCGGTACGCCTGTTGTAGGTTGAAAAGGATCGGAGAAGGTTTTCCCTACTTTGACCCGAACTGACCGATTGGTCAGGTACGAGAGTAAGAGTTTGTAGAAGGGGTCACGTATATTGAGGTTACGGATCTTGTGCAGTAGACTGGCTTGCCAGACCCTGTCGAATGCTTGCTTAATGTCCAGAAACACAGCCAGATTGCATTGCTTAATGGTTAACAGTTATTATATAGTGCCCGTGTAAGGCCCCCTCCCCCCCCCACCTATTATGAACCATAAAAATGAAAATTATAAAGTTTTGAGAAACCGAACTAAGGCATATATGCAACGTTTTTGATGGTATTCAGTGATGTAATCATTAAAAATGGCGGACAGCAACTATTATTTAAAATGTATGGGTTATTTAAAACATTAATTAGTGCTACACAATGTAAAACACCAATTACTTATACTTCAAGAACCAATTACATTTATTGTCAATGTGAACATTTAACACAATGAAGGGTAATTTTATATGGCATTTTACTTAGAATGTAAAATTCTAAGGCATTTTACCATACACACCATCAAAACATTACAAATGTAACCAAAGTGATTATTCTACAAAATAGATGGTTTAAAATGTCATTTTTGCTAAAAAATAAAACTGTAGCATCAGTTATCAGGGAATTGACATTTAAGTCCTAATATGGTAATTTGTAGTGTTATAAGTAGTTTTAGCGAGAATCGCAATACTTAAGCCATTTTGTAAAATAATTTTAAATGGGATCACATGGTAAGTAATACCTCATTTGATAGCTCGTTTCAAGTCTTTTTCAACAACATCACCAACATTAAAATAGTACTACTGATTTATGAGTTTTAACCCAAAAACCTCAAAACATCAATTAGCGTTTTTTGGTTGAAACTCATAAATTAGTAATGTTGTTGATGTAGTTGAATAGGACTTGGAACGAGTTCTCAAATGAGGCATCACTTGCCATATGACCCCATTTAAAATTATTTTACAAAATGGTGGCTGTTCGCCATTTTTAATGATGAAAATGTTGTATATGTGCCTTAGCTCGGTTTCCCAAAATTTTATTAAATTCAGTTTTATAGATCACATAATAGGCGCACTGTATACAAGTTACACATGTATACAGGTATAGAATATACAGGTAACTAAATGTTATAGATAGAATTGGTTCATATGATCAACGTTCAATGTTTTAGATAATGTCGTACAACTGTTAACTAAATAGTTCAATTGAAATCATTATATTCAATATAATCGCTACACAATTTCCACTTGTACAAACAGGCAGTAGATATAATTAGTTATCATAAATTAATCGCCTTGACAATCAAGTTATGTAATGTAATGTAATCGTTGACTAACCTGTTTCGATGTCTTCAATAAGGTATATATTTTGGTACTGTGTAGATGATGGAATTTACAATTACAGCAAGAAGCCTTCACGTAGGTAGCAGGTGAGCATTTAATTCCAGTAATAATCGTTTAAGTTATTTTCCGAAGTAATCACAATGATATGACCAGAAGGTTGATATCATCATAGTACATAAATGACATAGAAAAGGAAAAGTAGGAGTACAAGTAAAAGTGCACATTGAATGTGTTATGAAAATTTTATTTCCACGAAAGCTGGTTGAAAAGGAATATATAATAGCCTCTATTCGATATAAATAGTGCGTTGGATTATATTCAATGAACTTTAATTAAAATTAAACAGAGAATTTCGAAGCCCGTGTTTTTCAATTCAATATCTTTTTTTAAGAGGTTATCTTACATATTAGATTCTAATTCTACCACTAGATGTCATAAATTATTATGAAATTTACATAATTTATAAGTCATTAAGTTAATACCAATGTAGCAATAAAAAAATAAGTGTACACAACGATGAGTTAATTAATTAGTTATATCCACGAAGTAGAAAATTACAATTTAATTAGAGATTATATGATCAACCTTATCTAGATGGATTTCATTAAGTGGCTTTCACTTCAACGGTGGTGTAATGACGGGTGCCAAACTACTGGGTCAATCAATTCTTTTTTGTGTGGGCTACCGCTTTTCCTACTTTTAGTAGGCCATCCGTCAGGGTATTTTGAAATTCAAGAAATTGATTGTTTTAATCTTTGGAACGACGTGTGTTGGTATTCAGACCAACTATTTGTGAAAGCGTGGTCCTTGGTCGTCATTGTAACTTCTTTGTCACATAATAGAAATATTTTACTAAACTTGCTAACTCTGACGGTTCTGGATGCACGTATACTCTTATGTTGTAGTATTTGGAAAAGTAGTTGTCAAAATAGAGTATTCAGGCACAAGAATTACGCTCTGAGAAATTTAGAACTGTACGTGCTACCAGACCAAATTGTCCTAAAATTCGCTTGTTATACGCGAATCCACTTTTCATACACAGCATAAATATTGTTATGCCCCACGAACATGGTGCCCCTTTGACGTACTGAAGTATGAACGGTTTTTCTAGTGAATGGCACCATTTCTTGCCCACACATAGATCCTGTCCCATTTCCAGTTCCGGGCAATGTTTTCGAATGTAGTCATAGAGAGTATATGCTGCACAGCTAAAACGTGACCTCGGCTCATGGTTTCTTTAAAAATGCCTACACTAAAGTATGATATCAGAAGAGTAAACCAAAAAGACTTTTCATCGCACCAGTGTTAGCCTTATTATCTGTTTCTGATTGCAAGGCACATGAATTAGTTATTTGGTCGAGTTCCGCCAAAACTCTCTTACACTGTATACCCAAAGCGCCACCGTCTAATAATGATAATTGAATATCGGAGTAATTAGGATTTCCTGGGTTGTGCAATCCTAAAATAAAATGTGCTTTTAGTCCCAGTGTCCTTTACTTTGGACACTACAATGATCTCTTCTTTTTGATGGTTGCCTATACATTATGTTATTCTTAGTAACTTTATGTGATACTAACACTAATTAGATTGGCAAAAAAATATTGGCATAAGAATTAATCGTAAATGACAAAAAATTTAATTATCTGTATACTGCAATAATAACTCAATTTATACTCAAGGGATGTCGTGAACTGTATGTTTATAAACTAAATAAATGTCCAACATGATGGGCATTACGTCCTATGTAAATCAAAATGCACTATATGAGTGTCTGTTATAATGGACTTGGGGTTTAAAAGTGTTAAAATTGTAATTTACGAGTTTGTGAACTTTATATTCAATGTAATTTGATGAGCCTGAGTGTAACACATACTCAACAATTAATCCATACTTATTGGTTGAAAGAATCACCTCGTACGAGTTTAACACAATTTATAGTGGGAAAGGTCGGTGTGAAAAATTTGAGAAACATCTAATATATGTAGTGTCCTGCAGGATTTGTTTATGATCCAAATGTTTCGCGTTGATATTTTAGAGACTGCGAATCGAGACCATTGCCTTTGTTTTCTAGTTCCATTCATATAGACCTTCACTGATACCGAATGACATTTTAAATTTGGCAAGAGGACGTGGTTTTCAAAAGGGGAATCAACATATTAGTTCTGAATTGCTTGGTTACATGTTAGATACCTTATATCAAAAAGAGAAAGCAATGTGTATCTAGTCTATTGGCAACAATGAACCTGCTGGTTCTAATTCTTAGAACTCATTACTATTGTGCAGAGATTGTTAAAAGGACGAGCAATAACTTTATTAATATGCAATATGCCTAACACAAAGTGTCAGATTTGAACACTTCCGAAAAATACAATTAAGGCACATGTCACACGAAACTGACATGTATGTACTGAAATTAAAACTTACTAATTATATGGCTCTAGTGTTCATGTTGGTTTTAAGCTTAGATTCAGGACACATTTGCACGTAACAATGAGGATTCATATAAATATTAAAATAACATAGTTACATTTGTCACGTTTGAACAATTATGTACCATCAGACTTCCAGAAATTCTACATATTTTGTTTTACATCAGACTAGATAATTTATCTGTATCTGTATTGTCTCTAAGGCGCGGAAACAGTTAAAAAATGGAACTGGAAATAGATATGGACTGAATAAAACCTCTGATGAAAACTTTCCTGATTGTGAAAGGAGCTTTTTGTAGATGCCTCCAGTTGCCAGATAATTTTTCCTATTAGATTACAAATTGATAAATAAATTAAGGATATTTTTTAATAAATTGCGTAATTTATATACATTAACAATTAATATGAACAATTTGACTATTTCTGTATATATACTGACTTCAATAAAAATTGCAACACCTAGAATTTGTTGAACGATTTTATTGAAATTTTCGTCAACGATGTCTTTCATTAGAACAAACAAACGATTAAGATTTGAATAAAATCTAGCTAGTAGTTTTTGTTTTGTTTCTTCCTTTGCACTTAGTAACAATAAATTTGAAGAAATAAACCAATCAGTGTGTAATTAACTACCAATGTTGCAAATTGTTTGTTCACAATCCCGTTCTGAACTTAGTAACAATGCCAAGAGTACGTCAACATCAACATTTTTCCCAATTGACTGATTTTGAACGTGGTCGTATTATTGGCATGAGAGAGGCCGGACTTTCGCTCAGAGAAATTGCTCATCGTGTAAACCGAAATGTTACAACGGTATTGAGATGTTGGTCCAAATGGTCCGAGGAAGGGGTGCAACAAGTCGCCCTGGATCTGGACGTCCCCGCAGGACTATAGATCGCGAAGAACACCGCTTAAGACTTTTGGCCACAAGAGACATACTTTCAACAACTGGATCGATTGCAAATGATTGGATGAGAGGTGTAGGACCCAGAATGTCAATTTCATCTGTTTATCGCCGGATAAGGTCTTATAGATTGCGTTCATATCGTCCATTTTCATGTCTTCCTCTTACACCACTTCACCGTCTACGCAGGCTAGAATGGAGCAACGAAAGAGCGAAATGGGGCAAGAATAGCATTGAATTGTGTTTAGTGACGAGTCCCCATTTTGCTTGTGGACCCACGATGGTCGTAGGAGAGTCAGACGGATGAGTGGAGAACGTAAAAATCCAACATTTTTTGTGGAACGCAACACAGCCCTCACACAAGGAGTGATGATATGGGTTGCAATATGTTACGGTAGCAGATCACCCTTGGTCTTCATTGATGGCAACTTAAACGCCGCTGGTTATATTGCCAATGTGCTAGAACCCGTTGCGCTTCCATATCTTTAGGGACTGGAAAATCCCATTTTTCAACAGGGTAATGCGCGCCCTCATACGGGAAGGGCTACAACACGTTTTTTGGAAGAAGCTAACATTGCCGTCCTCCCATGGCCTGCTCGGTCGTCTGATTTGTCGCCCATTGAACATGTATGGGACTAGGTCGGTAGGCGACTGGGTAATTTACCACACCCTCCAGATAACTTACACGATCTCCGGCTACAGATTCAAGAAGCTTGGGTTGATACACCTCAGGCAGCTATAGATCACTTGATTGATAGCATGCCACGCCATCTAAATGAGTGCATTACGAATCGTAGCGGAGCAACTCATTATTGAAAAAAACATTTTTACTTTTCAAATTTTAATCGTTTGTTTGTTATAATGAAAGACATCGTTCACGAAAATTTCAATAAAATCGTTCAATAAATTCTAGGTGTTGCAATTTTTATGGAAGTCAGTATATTAACTGTATGATTTAAAATGTATAAACCTTAATAGTTAACGTTATTTATTAATAAATTTATAAAGTAAATCATTGAATTTCATCGTAAATGTATTAAAATATTATCATCACTAGTTAGCTAAAGGTTTTTGAAAATTTATTAAAAAACATGTTATTCTAAATATACAGGGTCCGCCAGTGAAGCGGGAAATTTTCAAGTACCCAATTTTTTCAGAAAATGTTTATTATCAAAACTTTTTTTTTACAGATTTGAGTAGACGAAAGCATGTCATTTTATGTCTTAAAAATAACTTCCATTACTCGGCGGAGCAGGACAGGTTGAATTCGCTCAATTTCTTGTGTAATGTATTGCTAATTTCGGTAAGGTTTGTGATCTATTACTGTATACCCTGCTCTTCAGAAATCCTCAAAGGAAAAAAATCACATGCTGGAAGATCAGGGGATCTTGCGGGCCACGAAATGTCATCATGTGAGTCGGCCCGGGAAAGGTTCCCTTAAAGAAGTCAGACTTACGAGCAATATGACTTGTAGCCTCGTCCTGCTGAAAACCTAGGTAACTCTTCCGTCACAAATGTTCTGATCATGTGTGTAGCGGTTTGCCGTAACAGTTGTTGTTTCCTCTATCGTCTTGGAATAAATATGGCCCAATAATACCAGATGATGAAATTGCACACCACACTATAAGTTTCGGATTATGTAATGGCTTTTGGTGTATTCCTGGATTTTCGTCATTTCAATAGCGACTATTCTGCTTGTTTACATATCGGTTTAAATGGAAATGTGCTGCATCTGACATAAACATGTGGTGAATAAAGTTTTCATCATCATGTACACGTCGCAATATTTCTTCGCTGAAAATCCTGCCAGAAAGCATATCACCACCTTTCAACTCTTGCAGGACTTGAATTTTGTAAGGGTGGAAAGATAAGTTTTTATGTAAAATTCGTCTTAACGATGTGTCGCTAATGTTTAGTGCAGAAGCATGTTTCACTGCAGAACGCTGCGGACTACGTGTTAATGCTACCCGCACTCTATCAACGTTTTCCTCCGTTCTTACAGACCTTATTGCCCCTTTATGCTTCAAGTTCAATGTGGAGTCAGTTTCTTCAAACTTTCTTACCCACTGTATACTTGCATGAGCTGACGGCACACTTCCATGTCGTGGAACATTGAAATTATTATTTTCAAGAGACAAAAAAAGGTGATAATCACTTAGAGAAATGTCAGAAGAATATGTAGGGTGGGGTAACGTTTCCCAGCCAAGTTCAGAAATGTTTTCCCGGGTCAATCTTGCGGTATGCGGTCTGGCGTTATCCTGTGAGAGCACTTTTTTCCTATTGACTAAGTAAGGCTGTTTTAAGATGAATGCTGCTTGTACTCGCTGAATCTGTTCACAATATAAGTTCGCAGTGATGGTTTGACCCCTTTGCAAAAATTGGTAATGGACTATTTCGGTCGCTGTCCACCAAACACACAATAAACTCTTATTTGGGACACAGGAAACTTTAGGAGTGTGTGGTACCAGATCAGTAGGTGACATCCAATGATAAGAACGCTTAGAATTGGAGTATAATACCTATTTTTCATCGCAGGTTAACAACCGGTCAAGAAATGGTTCATTATTGTTGCGTAAAATGTTTTCCGAGCAAACGGTAAGACGACTTAATTTGTTATCGTTTGATAATTCATGTGGGACCAATTTGCTTAACTTCCACGCCTTTCCTAGCTGGTGAAGGTGCAAACGAAAGGTTTCATCACTCACATCAAACATTTCTGTAAGCTCTAAAGACGTTACACTAGAATTTGTCTCCACAACCTGTTGAGAATCCGCGTTGTTTATGATTTGTTGAACCACTTCTGTACTATCAATTACATCATCTCGGAATGTGGTACATACTTTTCTCGCCGCCACTGCGGCTTTAGTACCAAGTTTGTACTCATTGAGTAAGCAACCGCGAGTAAGGTTTTATTCGTCTCCATTTTCAACGATTCAAATTCGGAACTAATCAATTGTCGCCAATTGTATATGTACCCGACAAAAGAAGAATTAGTACTAAAATGAATGACAGATAACAAACTTAAAAAACATTCATGGCACTCTGTTGTATGCTAAAACCGCACGAACTTTTTTGGTTACGTGATACAAAAAATCGCACTCTTCTGGGTTTCTTTTCTGCTGGACCAAGAGTAAGAATGATGGTCATGTCAGTCATCATGTAAGAAAGGCAGTTGCTCTAGTTTTTTTTTTATTTTCATTAATGAAAAGTTAAAGCGCTTTCAGAGAATGCTTAAATATCTCTAGAGCAAAAACGAGGAACGCCTACTGTAGTCTAATGCCCATATAGTTTCTTGTTTTATTTTATTTTTATTTTCTTGAAAAAATAGGGTGGGATCCGTAATCGCATCTACTCTTAATTGGAAAAAGTGAGAGTTAAATAGAAGTAAGATATTCAAAGATGATTAAAAACAAAAAAATAGGAAGGGTATGTTGCTTACGGCATTAACATAACTAACAAAAACAAAAAACAACTGATAGGAATCATGGTTTTGTCTCAGAATAAATGAAAACTCAACTAAGTATAAACTATGTTCAATTTGGAAGTGTCCACTCTTAATGATTAACGAACAGGTTAAGGTATTTTATTGTGAAAGAAAGAGTATATCTATTTACTAATTTTCCACGCAATGCCACAATTACATATCCTACGCTGGAATTTACTGCAAAACCTGACGATCAAAGACAAAATTGTGATTGGGAACACTTTGAACAGTTCGACAATAATACGTAAGTGTTTGATCGCTTGTACGCGTGTGTATGCCATATTACCTATCCATATTCCATTGAATTTCTCACAAACGGTAGGATTTAAGTTTCGTTTGCAGTGGCATATTTAGGTAAAAATACCTTTCTTTGGAACGGCCACCAAATGTATAGCGTCATTTAAAAATTTGTGGTGGTGGTAGGAGAAGTCAGGGGAAACATCAAAAACAATTTGATACTAAATTCGAGAACTCCCCTTAAAAAAATCATATATATATTCCCAATAAACATTTCCAAACCGTTAATTAATTATTGAGACTGTGTACTTTCCCAATTTACTCGACTAAAATCGTGGAATCAGATAGAACCAGGGCCAGAATAATTTAAAAACTAATTGTTAATTAGAAGAACGTGCATTTGTCATACGTAACAACATTGCTACAAACCATTACAAAACGTAGGCAGATGCGAGTAAAATTGAAAACTATATTAATTTAAGCGTGATCAAATCCTAGGTAAGTGTATTATGTGTTGTTAAACATAAAATACAAATAGTCCGTGTCAGACACCGCGTCTGCACAAGTTTAAGAAAACACCCTTTCTTTCCTCATCGCCCAAGTACAAAAAATATTTGAAGATCAGAGTAAAACTCAAAGACGCAAATATTTATTGCTGCAGCTAATAAGCAGACGCTTACAAAGACGTAAAATTGGATAAAGAATTAATGGATTCATCGATCTTATTGACTGTGACTGGACGATAATTTTTAAGGGCACTTTCGAATAATACGTACCACAATGAATTTATTTATGTATGGTTTCTTCTAAAATACAGCAGATTCAGAAACTCCTCGTACTACCTTAAGAAAGTACTTTTATTTATTAGTTTTGTGCATTTTATTTCCAATTAAATTAGGTATAAATATTTGGATTTGTCATAACTTGAGGAAATCTTCATTCCAGAAATTAAAAAATAATTAAAGTAACTATTTCTAAACTCGCTGGTACCTTTTCAAGGCAATTAGGAAAATATAACAAAATTTCTCTAGATACAAAGGTTACTTTTACATACATTATTTGTGTTTATATTGAATAATAATGACTTTTTGTTTAATTAGAGAAAATTTGCATTCCAGAAAATGTAATTAAGGTAGGTATTTCAAAAATCAGTTTTGTCATTAGAAAGTATTATAATAAAATTTCTGCATAAATCTAATTTTTATAGTAGTTTTGTATTTAAATATGCAATAAACCAATAACCAGTGTTGTATCTTTTATACCATACAATGTTGTATCAGTAACACTTTAATTTTGGTTTCATGGTGTAATAATATAAGATGTAAAAATATGGTTTTATAGTTTTTGGTTTTCGTAATTTACCTAAACTTGCATCATGGCCCAAGAACAATACCATTAAAAAAGTTTTTGTTCTAAGAGAATCAAAATGTTTTAAATTTGTGTACATTGACATTTTGTTGCAAAAAATACAAAAGTCTGTATTGTCAGGTTGGGTCTCATGAATAAAACGTACCAAATGCTTTTGCTTCAAATTCATGAATCATAACCATGGAAGTATATGTTAAATAGGTTTGTGGCACTTGCTTTACAACCGAAGGAAAGGAATTTGCTGCACCATAAGTACACTCTTCAGATTATATGAATAAAGTTATACTTTTGCTAGGGGCCTATAGCAAAAGCTTAATTTTTCTGAAGGTACCTCCAGTGCAGACTTTGCGCCTGGGAAAGCGACACGTGTGTGGTAATTATGAAGTTTTTAAATAATGTAAGAGCCGTAAAACGTTACAAAAAACGCGTAAAACCATAAACGAATAATTTTAGACACCTTTTTCGTTTCAACGAAGCAAACGCGCATTGGTTATCCAACCATTGCTTTGGTGAGGGTAATAATGCATTATCACCGTTCCAAAAAAATGAAAGTGTTTTACTTTATATCGCTGATACGGGTTACCAAAACGGCGTTGGGGAAATAATTGGAATTCTCCACTATGTCAAAAACAATTGCTGAAATAACGGACAGAATCTGGAAGAAAGAAAATCTATGGATCAAGTTTCCATCTTCCAATAAGGAAATACGTGAAGCCCAACGTCTTTGGCAGCAAGTTTATACGTTTCCAGCCGCAGTTGGAGTTGTGGATTGCGCACATGTCCTTATTCGAAAGCCTTCCTTATTTGGAGATGAATATATAAACCGAAAAAGTTTTGCTAGCATCAATGTACGAGCAACGTGCGATGCACAGGACAAATTTACAAGTATAGATGTATAATGGCCCGATTATATCCATGAGAGTAGAATCTAGAAAAGGTCTGACATGTGTGCGTTATGCGTCGCAATACACAACCAGCTTTGTTCCTGGAAGATGAAGGGTGTGAAATAGAGCCTTGTTTAATAACTCACTATCAAAACCTACATACACCACAAGAAACCCTATACAATAATTTTTTGAAGAAGGAAAGGGTGTGTATTGAACGTTGCTTTGGACAGCTGAAGCAAAGGTTTTCCATACTACAATATAAAGCTCGAATGAAGCTCGAAAACATCCCTAAACTAATAGTGTGCTGCGCTATTCTACACAACATCGCAAAAACACTACGCGATTCAGACGTCGAATTAAATGGAGTGAAGCTTAATGACGCCGCAAATAACCGTATTGGAGAAAATGAGGACGACATTAACATTAAGAGAAGTTGAATTCGAAGATGGGGCGAAATTTCCCATATGATTTTTCAAAAAAAATTGTGGGGTAAGTTGAAACATAATTATAATCCAAAATTTATTTAAATATAACAAATATCATAAATGCAAAACCTAATCATAATCCAAGAGAAGGAATACAAAATTTGCATAAGATCTAATAAAAAACAAATACTTAAATGCAAAACCTCAATCTAATATTACACAATCTAAATATGTTGGAATAGTTTACAACTGTGTAACACACTTTATCATTTTCTGTTACTAATAACTCTTCCTGTTGTAACTCTCATCAATTTTCTTTTTTTTTTTAGCCTCAGCACTTCCAATTGTTCTAACAAGACTAATCTTTGTAATTTGGGCCTGGTTTCTATCAACATCCATTAACTTCCAAAATGCCTGCTCCCATGACTTCAACCCTACTTGTTTGTTGCCTGCTTTCTGTTTGATTTCTGCTTTCATGTTATTGATTTTTTTAGATAATTGTTTTACACATTGCTTTTCCACTCACCACTTGCCATTCCGCTTGTAAGTTTATTAACGCATTCTCCTTCGCTTTTTTTGCGTTGTTTCCTCTTTCGCACTAACTACTACAAAGCATATTCAACCAAACAATTATTCCTGTGTAGGCTTGTTAAGAAGTGTAGCAAATGGTCTAAATAACGAAGCATTTACTACGGAGCAAAAGCAAATTATTATTCATTAGAAACGAAGCAAACGCTTTTTCTTCTACCTTTTTATTCATGAGACCCATTGTTAGTTACAAGAGAATTAACGAAATATTGTATTGGCATGTTTCAGGAAGATGAAAATGTTTTAGAAATTGGGTTTTATGAATAAAAATGAATCCAAACATAGAATAAAAAGCATCTGCTTCGTTTCTAATGAATAATGATTTGAATTTGCTCCGTAGTAAATGCTTCGTTTAATAAATAAAACCTGAAACAAATAAATAAAGTTTATCGACATGGAAACAGGTATTTTGGAAGTTAATGGATGATGATGGAAACCCGACCGTGTGCAAAATGCCAGATAAGAATTGAATGCTTATTTGATTACTGTTCATTACATGACATTAATTTCATCAGTTGCTGTGCACGTTGGTGTACTACCATCGATACAGGCTGTTTCGGCGGACACTGGTTCCAGAAATTGCAAAAAACACGGTATAAAAGAAAATTAAAAAAAGCAGGTCTTCAGGAGACAACGCAAACACAAAGCTTTTCAACGGCTGAATTACAGAGATTAGTTTTACTAGAACAATTAGAAGTCCTGAAGCTCAAGAAAACAAAATGATAACGTACTCTGTCAGTGCGATATTTCTGATTAGGTTTTGTGTTTAAGTCTTTGTTCCTTATATTTTCAATAAGGCTTGTGTTCATTGTCTTGGTATATAGGTCTCACTTACCCTACAAGTTCTGTTGAAAAATGAGATGGGCAATTTCCCCTCCTCCTCTTCTAATTCAAAGTCTGGATCGCGTAGTATTTTTGCGATTCTGTGTAGAATACCGCAGCACTTGGGGATGCTTGACTCGAATTTATATTGCAGTATGGAAAATATTTGCTTCAACTGTTCAATGCACCCCCTTTCCTTCTTTAGCAAATTATGGTACCGGGTTTCTTGTAGTGTATTTAGGGTGCGATAGGGGGTCATTAAAGAGGGTTACGTTTCATACCCTTCATCTTACAGGAGCAAATCTCATTGTGGCGCATAATGGCACTAATGGCAGACATTTTCCAGGTTCTACTGTCATGAGTAGAATCGCGCTATTTGCAAATTTCTTTTGTGCATCGCACGTTACTTCTACATTAATACTAGCAAAACCTTCTCAGTTTATACTTTCATCTCCAGATTTGGAAGGCTTTCGAATACGGACATGTGTGCAATCCAGAACTTCAACTGCAGCTGGAAACGCATAAATTTGTTTTCTGCTCGATAATGTCCGTTACTTCAGCAATTGTTTTTGACACAGTAATTTGCTGAATTCCAATTATTTCCCCCACCCCGTTCTGGTAAATCGGATCCGCGATGTAACGCAAAACACTTACACTTTCTAAAACCGTGATAATACACCATCTCGTGTTTCATGATTTTCTTCGCTAACCGCTGCACGTTTGCTTCGTTGAAACGAAAAAGTGTCTAAAATTATTCGGTAATGTTTCCACACGTACTCTGTACTGTTTTACGGCACTTGGATTATTTACAAATGCCATAATTACCGTTCACGTCTCGCTTCCCCGAACGCGTAATGTGCAATCAAGGTACCTTCAGAAAAATGGAGGATTTACTTCAGATTCCTAGCAAAAACATAACTTTATTCATATAAACTGAAGTATTTGCTTATAGTGCAGAAAATGCTCTTCCTACATTTGCAAAGCAAATGCTTCAAACTTATTTATCGTATACTGCGATGGTTTAACTTCAGAAATTTGAAGTAAAAACATTTTCTACGTTTTATTGATGAGTTCCATTATATACATTGTCAGCTTTTGTTGCAAGAAAATGAAAATATATTGATTTTAGTTGGATGTAAACAAAAAGAAACTTTAGAGTTTATATACATTGATTTGTGAAAACATATCAATTTTCACAAGTTAAGCAAATCTTATTTATGGGCAAATATAAAGTTAAAATGGTGCAGTCAACCATAAAATCTTTATTATTCTCACCAAAACATAATCTGCGTAACATACTTTTATTTAGTTTATGGCTAAAAATAAATCTTATGAGCACCATCAATCTCAAAAGTCTTGAGATGAGATTAAGTCAAGTCAGAAAAGTTGGAAGGATGGGAAAGTATGGGTAAAAATCTCTGCAAGTTACTTATTGCCAGCCAAATCCGATTTGACTGGCATAAGTATCTGTAAACGAGCTTTCCTAAGCTTTTCATAAATGTTTTCTCGAACCTCTCTCCTGTTCGATCCTCCTAGTAGCCGATTTAGCATAATCTATTATAATAAGTTATATTTAGGTTGGGACCTAAGGTGACACAAACACGGAATCTAAAGGTATTTTACAATCTTACACATTTGGGCTTAGTATTACGTTATACGAAGGAGAACTACACCAATACGGACCTCGAAAATAACAATACAGTTTTCACCAAGCCAAATTCAGTATTGGTCTATTTGTCCATGTACGTTACAACTGGAATAAACTCATTGAATTATACGGGAGGTCTTATACGCTTGGACTATCATGTAGCCTACGGATTCCATCAAAACTGAGTGCATAGAACATTCTTTTGACTTCCGGAATGTTAAGACTGCACTTAGGCAGGGTTTGGTAAGTGCATCTATTTCCAATTTATTTTTCGGGATTTCCTGCTTCTTTTCATAATGCAGTATTTATCAAACCATGAACACTTCTAGCAGTGGGATTTGAATCGCATAACCGATCTGCTTCTCGTGATTAGAATTGAAATATATATATATATATATATATATATATATATATATATATATATATATATATATATATAGGGTGTCTAGAACCTACCCACGTTCTGTGGCAATCTTTGTTATTATAAGAGATACAGAATCGGTTAAATTAGCAAAGTTGGGGAGAATTACATCATAATTCAAATACCGATAAGAAAATTCAACATTGTTACCAACTTTGTAAGACTTTTGATAGCTATCTTTACGCAAAATGGGAAAATACGAATAAAAAATTTTTTTAGTAATTATTTTTCGAGCTACAGCCCAAACATACATTTTTTTAAATGGCAACTATAGGTGGTTATGGACTCATGCGATGGCTTATTTTTTTCTGATTTTCAAAAAATTGGAATTATAGTATTTACTAAACAAATGCAATGTTTTCCGTGGTGTGCTGTGACAATTAAAAACAAAACTCTTCATTGATTGACTGTCAAATAGTGGATATTGAATTATTTGTTGTAACCAGTTGTAGTTCGTACTTAAATAGTGAATATTAATTTATTAACGGCTTATTCTTCTGAAGAAAGTAATGATATGCTTTTTGCTATTACGTGTCTAACAGAGATGCTAATGCTGCTTCGGAATTATATCTTCAAACTTATATGGAAAGAAGACAACCCGATGTGAGATTATTTGCCAAACTCGAATCGAATTTAAAAAAATATGAAGTGTTTTAGCTTACGTCGAATTTAAACCTACTACACCTCTTCGTGAAATTGCGAACGAGTGCAACACTTCCAAAGATGAAGCCCACGTTATTTTGAAACAAAATAATTTTAAGTCATATCATTTTCATATAGGAAATACATTGTATGTTGAAGATTATCAGAAAAGATTACGTTTTGCTACATGGTTGATTAATGAAAGTCGAGCAAATAATCAATTCTCGAAAACCATTATTTTTACCGATGAAGCAAAGTTTACAAACGACGGCATCTTCAATAGAAAAAATCATATCCAATGGTCCCAAGAAAATCCTCATATCACTGTTGAGAGGAGTGATCAATATGTTTCTTCAGTAAACGTTTGGTGCGGTATTATTGGTACCAAAATCCTTGGGCCGTTTTTTTGTGAACACAATTTAAATTCCGAAAGATATCTAACTTTTTTACGAAACGAATCTGAAGAAATTTTGGACGACATTCCGTTGAACGTAATTCAAAATTTGAATTATTTTTATCACGACGGGGCACCAGCACACAATAGATTACTTGTGTTTAACTATTTACAGGAACGTTTTAATAATTAGATAGCAAATCGAGGTCCAATAGCTTGGCCGCCGCGATCTCCAGGCTTAACCCCCCTGGACCTTTTCTTGTGGGGTGCAATTAAAGATAAAGTGTACCGAGTAAAACCTGGTAATCTAGACGATTTAAAAAATAAAGTTCGTGTTGCTATACAACAAATCAGAACCCAAAGTTTATTAAAAGTTCAATACGAAATTTTAAAACGATGTGTGTTCAAAATAATGGAGGGCATTTTGAAGCACTTCTACAATTGTGTTATCTGTTTACATTTTTTGCTGTTACTCTTCGTTGTAAGTTAAATTTATTTAGAACTTTTTTATTTTGATAATGTAGTACATTATTTCTTGTTGTTTCTACAAATTTAGTAGTAGAATATGAGCTTATTTTGTTATTTAAAGGTCCATGCCACACTTTAATTTGTTTAATAAATATTATATTTACCTTTTTTTTTTAAATAGTGAGTTAACTAATAATATTAAACATACAAAGCTATACATTTTTGAAATCAGAAAAAATAAGCCCCGAATGGTCCCATAGCCACTTACAGTTGCTATTAAAAAAAAATTTATGTTTGGGTTGTAGCTCCAAAAATACTCACTAAAAAAATTTTTTATTCACATTGTCCCATTTTGCATAAAGATAGCCATCAAAAGTCTTTCTTATAACTTTTTTGTATTTTGGATATTAAAAAAGATAAAGCCGATTGAAAATTTAGACGATTTTTAGTTATTTTCAGATATCTTAGAAAGTTGGCAACAATGTTGAATTTTCTTATCGGTATTTAAATTATAATGTCATTCTGCCCAACTTTGCTAATTTAACCGACTCTGTATCTCTTATAATAACAAAGATAGCCATAGAACATGGATAGATTCTAGACACCCTATATATATATATATATATATATATATATATATATATATATATATATATATATATATATATATATATATATATATATATATATATATCTATATATATATATATATATATATATAGGTAATGCAGGTAATTTAAATTGTTATAGGAAGGGTAAGCAAAATTAAGGTAATAATCTGTTGATATTAAACGAACACAATGTAACAATAAACCAATAGTAAAGCAGGCCATGAGGTTGTGGACATAGCTAAAAATGGACGTTACAGAAAAGCGCTCCCAATGTACATAAAGGATTCAATATTTACGAAATTCCTGTAATTCTTGCCGATATAACGGAGTAAGTGGCCCACTTATCCCCCACCACTTTTAATCCGTGATGTCACCTTTAAAATGGGACGTAGTAACACCTCTTCCTGGCTTCACCCTTTCCTGGCACCGCCACTTTTCCACATCTTTTTTGTCGACTTCTTTTCCGGTGCCATTTAATCCCTTTGATGGCGTATTTATTACCGCTTTGTCGTTCTTCACTACTAATTAGGACCCTTTTGGCACTATTTAGTGCCTTTTTCGCAGTCCAGCCCCTGAGGATAGGCAACCCCAAACGCCTTTGGTTGTCCCTACTCCTAACCCACCAACAACTTGTTTCTGATTGGTCGTATCGACTTCCAAGCCCCGCCCAGCTTACCCTAATTGGTCCCCAACATATGGTTTTCAGTACAACCATTGACTAAAAAATTATAAGACACGCAAGTGTAATGTTAAATTGCGTTCCCAACATGCCGTCTTTTTCTAATGGAACCCCTGCTCCCCTCCACCTACAAGCTTCTGAACTGTAAACTAACGACATCGTTTGCAAATTTTCTGAACTGATTACTCGACTGCACGAGTCATGACGAGACTGATTGTCATTGTCGAGTCGGCGCCATCCGTCTACATACTCATAGATAAATAAAAACCTTACATACTGTAAACGGTATTGTTTCCCTAGCTATTATTATTCTTTGAAATAATATTCTTATTTCCAATATATGAAACTAAATTGATACCAAATAAATAGCTACCTGTGTATCCAATGATTATTTATAAATGTACAATAAAGCAAAAATATAAATTGCAATCGTACCACGAATTTTTTTACGAAAAATATTTAAGGGGTAATTTTTAAAAACTATATTTTTAGAGTGAATTTCATTTCTACCAATTAATTTGCGGCGCAGATATGCAGGACTGTTCGTTATAACAATTCTATGTATAAAATTTAAGAAATGAAATTTCCACCTTGTTTGAAGGAGAGCCAATTTAATTCTTGCATGAAATCGTTAATATGGTCAAATTTACCTAGACCATACATAAATCTGCCTCAAGTATTTTGTAGATGTTGGAGCCTGTTTCTGTTAATGTAATTTAGAAATGGGTAATAAACAGTTAAACAATATCCATAAATCGGAGAAATTAATACTTCACATATTTTTTTCTAAACTTAAAATTATATTATTGACTTATTAGTAAATAATAATCGTAGTTTCATCTAGGCCCTTTTGATCACGTAACTTACATGATCACTAAAATTGTATTTACCTAAATTTTTAATTTTCTCCGCAAAAGGTAAGGAAACACCGTTTTTTAAATTAAATTAGGAGAAATAATTATAAAAAATATAGAAATAAGGAATAAAACAACTAATACAATAAATCGATTTAAATTTATTTCATGTATATATTCCTCACTATAATAAATTACTATAGAAGAAATATATAAAACAAATCTCAAAAATAATAAAGATATTCAATCAAATAAAATAATTATACAAATTATTCTAGAATTTAATGTATTTAATTAATTTAATAACTCGTACTCAATAAAAATTAAATAATCAAAAATCATAAAATATAAACTCGAAAATAATAAAATTACTCTAAAAAAAAAGTGAAAACGTAAAATAAAATTTACAAATTGAAATTATTTAAGATAAATTTTATATTTTAATTCCACTAATTATTATTGTTTTTTTTTAAACTACCTAAATAACAAATAAATAAATCACCAACAAGAAAAATTAAATTTAAAGGAACTCAATGAAGAAATATAAGTAAATATTTACGTAAACATCCAGAAGAACAAGAATATATCGCATTAATTAATTTTCCATGTTGAGTACATATTTGAATATAAATATAAAGAATAACATACATAAATTTAATTTAAAAATGTAAAGTATTCTTCAATGGAACTGTAACGGATGTCAAAAAAGTTTACCCAATTATCTGAGCATTAGACGTGACATGCCCCACGAAAGGCGTGTAAAAGGTGGTGTTGCAATTTTTGTCCACAATGATTGTGTCTACAAAGAAACACAATTGCGTACTCATTTGCAAGCAATTGCAGTACACGTGTCGCGCCCATTTAAAATGACAATTTGCAATATCTACTTGCCAGACAACACGTGGACACCACTTGACTTAGACTTTAACTCCCATAATCCTTTGTGGGGTTCTGATAAATATGATAGAAGGGGAAAAGCAATAGAGGACTTACTGGATACGACAGGGCTCATTTTACTTAACAATGCCCAGAAACCAACGTTCTTTAACGCCAGATCCAATAACTTTTCCACGATCGATCTGACTTTGTGCTCCCCTCGGATAGCTCCGAACCTCACATGGGAAGTAGCTAATGATCTACATGGAAGTGATCACTTTCCCATTCTCATCAGTACGTCACAATCTAAAGGTCACGTAATGTTACCCGTGAAATGGAAGTTAATAAGAGCTGATTGAGACAATTTTAAACAACAAGGTACGTCCTATTAATAGAGCGCTGGAAATCGATGATATGGTAAACGACCTTAACGAATCGATTCTGCAAGCTGCCGAAATATCAATTCCTAGGACAAGCCACAAAGTAAACCGAATACCTGTACCTTGGTGGAACCCAAAAATCGGTGAAGCTATTAAGGCCAGAAAAGTCGCTCTGAAGAAGTTTTCAAAAAATCCCACTACAGAATCACTACACAATCCAAAATGTCTCACTAAGATACTGCATGGGGGCTTTTCCCACAAGCTCTTCATATAGTTTATGCGCTGAAGTTGGTGTTCTACCCTTAAAGTTCAGGCGCATGTGGCTGTTACAAAAATATGCTTGCAAAATCAGCAAAGTCAACACATTTTAATTACGAGATCATCACTAAGAATGAAAATACGTGCAGAACATTAAATACGCTCATATATGTACAATTACACAAAGGATCACATTACAGATCCCATCACAAGAAGCGACCAAAAGGAGTACATTAGAGATAAAATATTAGACCAATGGCAAAATACTTGGAATCAACAAAATAGCGCTCTTAAAGAACATCTACTTTCGATCAAAAACGCAAAATACCCAGCATTCTCAAGAAGGAACAAGGCTTCGCATAGGTCATACAAAGTTGACACACGAACACATACTTACAGGATCACCCCGAGGAATATGCCAAACATGCAACGATCCGACATCACTTCACTGATTGTCAAGCAGTGCAAGCACAACGAGAAATCTGTGATATAAGAGGTCCATTTCCAAAAATGCTAGAAGTAAATGAAAGAAAATGAAAAGGTGCTTGAATTTTTACATTTATCAGAATTACACGGAAAAATTTAACCAAAAATATGCACATATTCAGAATACGTTTTGGAACATTCATAACCGGCTAAAGGCAAAATAACCTTAGAAGTTGATGCCTAATAAATAATTAAAAAAACAACCTCTAAAAATGAAGTTGATCTAATTAAAATTATTGTAATTCAACTATAAGAAACCAAACTATTAATTAATATAATTTCCCTAATAAATTTAAAGAAGGAGGAACTGCTATATTAGAAGAACATAATAAAAGTCATCATAATCTTATTCTAGGTATAATATTAATTAAACCTTTCTTTAAAACAATCTACGACTAGATAAACGTTCATATGAACAATTAGCTAAACAAAATAATCCTGATGAACATAAACCATGAGAAATTATTATTACAATTGAACCATATAAACCTCATATACTTATTGTTATTAAACCTCCTAATACTAATATCATATGTGAAACTGATTAATATGCCATTAAAGACTTAACATCCATTTGACGTAAACAAATTAAAGAAATAATAAAACCAATAATTATAATAATAAAATTAAATTTTAAACCTATAATTATATACATTTTTATAAAACGAATTAATCCATATCCCCCTAACTTTAACATTACGCCAGCCAAAATTATTGACCCAGAAATTGGAGCCTCTACATGAGCCTTGGGTAACCATAAATGAACAGAATATACAGGAATTTTAATTTAAAAAAACCAGCTTGAATACGTTCAGGTTGATAACCTCAACCTAAAATTAATAACAATGTTGGAATTAATCTAATTTCAAAAAAAATATATAAAAAATAAATATATTTATTGTACTAAAAGTTATAAATAATGAAAATAATATTATTAAAACAACAAAAAAAAAAATCACTAAAGACTGAAAATAATCATTGCTATAAGAACGAACTATTAAATATTATACCAATATTAAAAAAAATGCCAAGAGACTCATTCTATCCATTAAATAAAATTTTAATTTGTTCATTTTTAACAATTATTTTAATATTAATATGAAATGGAGCTAAACCAGTTGAAGATACTTTCATTTTAACAGGCAAATTTTAACTACGTTATGTTTCTTATTTTTCCTCTTATACTTTTAATATCAAAATTATGAGATAAAATTATATTCAATTAAGTTAATGAACTTGTTTAAGTATATATTTTGAAAACATAATAAAGAGTTAATTTACTTTATTAACTTTACTATAATTAATTAACTAAATAATTTGAACAAAAATAAACAACTTCAATCCTAAATAAAACATTAAAAAATTTAAAGAAATAGGTAAACATCTTTTTCAAGCTAAGTATATAAGCTTGTCATATCGAAAATGAGGTAAAGTCCCCCGAATTCAAATAAATATAAAAGAGATAAATAAAACAAAAAAAAAAATAATTACAAAATAATCTACCAAAAAAAATAAAAATAAATATTATTCTCATAAACAAAATTCTTGAATATTCAGCCATAAAAAGCATAGCAAATCCCCCTCTTCCATATTCATTCCAGATTTCAATTAAAAAACTATTTATTATGCTACCTTTGCACAGTTAAAATACTGCGGCTATTAATTATCACTGAGCAGATTAGACCTTAAATTGTTCTCAAAAGGACATGTTTTAATAAACAGGCAGAAAATTAATTTGCCGAATTCCTTTTATAATCTAAAAATTTTTATCTTTAAAACAAATTTACTAATTTAATCATAATAACTAATAATAAAAACATAAAATTAATTTTAATAAACAATTTAAAATTAATATAAATTAATAATTTATTAAATAATAAATAACTATTAAATTATTATCATGATTAACAATTAAAATTATACAAAATATAGATATATTAAAATTTTTAAGTTTTAAATAGAAGCTCATCGCATTAAATATTTAATATTAAAATTAAAAATTAATTCTTAAAATAAATAATAGAATTAAATTCTTTTCTTAAAAAACTAGATATATTTAAAAACGAATAAAACTTCATTTCAAATTAATTATTTTAAAGTATTATATCACAAATAAATAAATGATTAATTAGTCCTTTTAAATTCGAAAAAAACATTTAAATAATTTCAATTTAATCAACCCTGATACAAAAGGTACAAAAAATTAATTCTTCTTTTAAAATTTTAAAATTTCACTCACATTAGTAATAAACTATAATAAAAAAATTTCTTAATAATTAATAAAATAAAAATATTTTATTAAAAATAAAAATAATTTAATTAATTCAAATTAACTGTATAAAACAGTAATTTTTGAATGTAAATAAAAACTTATCCTAAGCTTTAGTTTGGTAATTCTAGATACACTTTCCAGTACATCTACCAGGTTACGACTTATCTCAATTTAAATGAGAGTGACGGGCAATATGTACATATTTTAGAGCATTTATCATATAAAATAAATTTTTTATATTACTATCAAATCCAATTTCAAATAATTTTCTAACGATAAAATTATTATAACCCATTTCTACTTTTATATAAACTGCACCTTGATTTGAAATAATTTATCATCATAAACCTTGAAAATTTAAATTCTTAAAAAAAATTCTTAAACAACGATATACAAACTTAATTAATAAAAGTGGAACTTATTGTGGAATATTAATTATAGAACAGGTTCCTCTGAACTGACTAGAATACCGCCAAATTTTTTAATTTCCATGAACAACAAATACTAATCTGGTTTAATAATTTACAATTAATATAATAGGGTATCTAATCCTAGTGTATATTTTCATTTTAATGAATTTAAAATTATTATAATAATTAATATTCAAATTTAAATTTCACCTAAAAATTCAAATACCAAATTTAATTAAATTAAAATTTAAAACCCAAAATATTCAATTATCTATTTGTATAACCGCAATTGCTGGCACAAATTTTATTAGATTTATTAAAATTTACTGAAACATATATTGATAAATTTTCAACGTCAAATACTGAAAAAAAAACTTTTAATTAAAATTCTACTGTAAATTCATTTTAAATAATAAATTTAATACAAATTGAATTATAAATTTAAATAAATTATTTCCCAAAATAAACTATTCTTACATTTAAATTTAATTAATTCTAATTTAAGTAAATTAATCAATTAAAAATAATTAAATAATAAATAAATTATTAATAAATTAAATTTTACTATTTTAGAAAATTACTTAATAATCAAATTTATTATTAATAAAATGGTATAAATCATTAAATTAAAGTTTAAATAAAAATAATCCAAAATAAATGAAAAATTAAATTTTATTTAAAAACAAAACAATCAATTTCATTTAAAAATAAAGTTATAGAATTAATAATTTAAACTAAAACTTACAAAATTTATTTATACGTATATTAATATAAATATTTTATTGACCCCCCTCAAATATATTTAAAATATAATCATAAACAAATCATTAATATGCAATAAAAAATTAATTAATTTCTAATTTTTCAATTAATATTCCATTAATAACAAATTTAATTTCTAGTAACTCGTAAGCTGTTTTTTTGAATTATTTTCTTTGTATAAATGATTATTTATCAAAGACCAATAGCAATAATGTTAAATTCTTAAGATAACGTTTTAATGATATATTAAATATTTATATATTAATTCCATATATATATATATATATATATATTCAATTCAATTCAATTCAATAGGTGGTAGGCATGTATACTCCATGCCAGCCGGGAGGTACCACCACCGTTACCATGGGCCCCTTAATATTGGGTCTCCGATTTTCTGAGCTCGGTAAGGGCTGCCGGTTACCTATTCCATCATCCTTTATCTATTCTCATCCTTATTCTTCCTTCTCGCCCTCACTGTCTTCCTATCGGATTAAAAGTCCCAAATTAAAAAATAAGATGGCTGTGGTTTCTGGGGTAATAAATTCCGGACGTAAAATCCTGCCCCATTCGGATGTCCGGGAGGGCAGGGCCCAAGCGACCTCGGTCATCGAAAGTATCAACTTTCTGATTCACTACTGCAACATCCGCGGTATCAGGTCTAATCTTAATGCTATTCACCAACATCTTGAACAATTACAACCTGATATATTGTTTCTATCTGAAACACAAGTTTCCTCTGAAAGCTCCGAGTCGCCCAACTTGCAATTTCCTCAATACCATCTTCACTCTAACTTTCGATATAAAGGAGGCGTATGTGCGTACATCAAGGACTGAATTGCTTGCAAGAGCGTTTCTTCCTTAGAAAATAAAAATTTTGACGTGATTTGGTTTAAACATTCTGGTCCTAATTTTGTGAAATTCTACTGTTGCATTTATAGGTCTCCTAATGACAGCAACTTTCAAGACTTCTTCGATTACCTTAGTATGAAAGTTGACTATCTCCTGTCTCAGTTTCCATCTTGCGATATCTCATTTGTAGGCGATTTCAATGTTCATAACTCTAATTGGCTTCAATTTTCATCTACTACAAATCCCGCTGGTCATAGTGCAGAAACATTTGCTATTTCATGTGATCTCACACAAATGATTTTTGAACCCACAAGAATCCCTGATAACCCTAACCATACTCCACATCTTCTAGATCTCTTTCTTACATCAAACCCTCTTGTTTATAAAACTTCCGTTCTTTCGCCTTTAGGTCTTTCCGAACATTGTATAATAAAATCATTTCTACTGTACCTAATTCCACTGTTGTTCGCAAAACCGTTAGAACCTTGTGGTGTTTTAAGTCAGCTCGATGGAGTGATTTACGGGATTTCTTTGCAACCTTTCCATGGCGTAAATATTGTTTTAAGTCGTCCTCTTCTTCGGACATCGCTCTTTCAGTATCTGAAGTCATCCTCATGGGAATGGAGTTATACACTCCGAAAAAACAGTACCGTGTAGGTCATTCACGTTCCCAACCCTGGTTCAATAAGGCTTGTTATGATGCAATATCTTTAATAAATAAATTACATTAAATGGAAATCTAATAAATCGGTTGACAGTCATGTAGAATACGTTGGTGCTAGAAATATCTGCAAAAGTGTCATCACTAAAACTAAAAAGTTGTTCGAACAACGAAAATGCAATGAACTAGCTACATCTCCTTTAGGCAGTCGTAAATTTTGGTCTTTAGCAAAAGCCATTAGTAAAAACTTTTGAACATCTTCATTTCCCCCCCTGACATCTATTGACGGATCGGTAGTTGCTGATTCTGTAGACAAAGCCAACGTTTTTGTGGATTTGTTTGCATCAAACTCGTGTCTCAATGATTCTGGAAAAGATGTGCCCCTAGTCAACTCTTCTTCATACGTTATGAAACCAATTCATTTTCGGTACAAGCTCTTGGAATCGATCATCAGTAGGCTTGATCTCAATAAGGCGACTGGCCCAGACGGTATCCCAGCTATTGTCTTAAAGAAATGTTCCCCGAACTAGTACCAGTCTATCTAAGCTCTATACGATCTCTATATTTTCTGGGAATTCCCTTCATCATGGAAGTTAGCAAATGTTCAACCTATTCCCAAAAAGTGATAAGACCGATCCCTCAAATTACAGACCAATTGCCATCACTTCCATTTTGTCTAAAATCATGGAAAAACCATCAATCAGCAACTGCTCACGTTTCTTGAAACTAACAAACTCCTTAGTGACCACCAATATGGGTTTAGGCAAAGTCGTTCAACAGGCGATCTTCTTTCATATGTAACCCAAGTTTGGAACAATACAATAGAGCAGTCCGGTGAAACAGTTGTAGTCGCTTTAGATATCTCAAAGGCATTTGACCAAGTTTGGCATAAGTGTTTACTTGCCAAATTCACCTCGTTTGGGTTAAATGATACGCTCGTCAACTGTGTTTCTAGTTTTCTTGATAAAAGATTAATACGTGTCGTAGTTGATGGCTTTTTTTCAAAAGAAGTTAGCATTAACGCGGGCATACCACAGGGATCCGTTATAGCGCCTACACTTTTTCTGCTGTACATAAACGACCTTATTTCTTCAACAAGTAACCCCATCCATTGCTTTGCTGACGATAGCACTCTTCACTGTAGTTCATCTCAGTCTACTCATAGTGATAATCCACCTTCTATGTCAAATCAAGAAATTAAAGCTGAAATGGCAAATTCAATCAACAAAGACATTCAACGTATTCTCGTTTGGGGAAGCAATAATCTAGTTAAATTTACTGCTAACAAAACTCAGTGTTGCCTTATGTCCGCCAAAAAAGATCGATCATTTCCTGTTGTAAGTATGAATGGCTCAGTTCTTAAGTTTTCAGACTCTATTACTCTGTTGGGTATGACTGTATCTTCAAATCTCTCATGGGTTGACCATCTTCTGTCAGCTACCAAAACAGCTGCTCGTAAAATAGGCTTTTGTACAGATCTAAGCAGTACTTACCTCTAGACAACTCCTTCTGCTGTATAAGGCCCAAATTCGGCCTCATCTGGAATATAATTCTCACCTTTGGGTTAGTGCTCCCCAATACGCTCTCGATATCGTTGATCGTATTCAAAAAAGAGCGATTAGGCTTATAAATGACCCGTCCTTAACTTCTCACATACAGTCCCTTGAGCATAGAAGGATGGTTTCAGTTCTTTCTTTGTATTATCGTTATTACAACGGCTATTGTGCTGGTGAATTACCTTCTTTGATACCATATCCGGCTATCTTTGCGAGAAACACTTGGTTCGCTCATTCACATCATCAGTATGCAGTACAAATCTCCACTTGTCGCACCAAACGGGCGCAATCCACATTTTTCTACACGGCTTCTAAACTCTGGAATGATCTCCCTAGTTCCTGTTTTCCTCTCACTTATGATATGAGAAAATTTAAGGTAGCTGTTCATAGGCATCTATTGGCAATTCATTATCCCTCTATCCATCCTCCTAAGTGTTCCTGAGTGCTTTAGCACGATAGGCCTTATTTACCCTGTTCAGGTCCACAATCATAAATATATATATATATATATATATATATATATATATATATATATATATATATATATATATACAGGGTTAGTCACGCTCAACGGGACGGAACCTAGCGGTAAAACGGTAAATGATATCAAAAAATCGTTTTACACAAGTATGTAAGTCTATTTGGTCTACAAATTAAAATTAGTGTGGAATATACAGGGTTACAGGAATATATGTATTTATTCAAGTAACCCTATATCTAAGTTTGATAGTTTTCGAGTTATTCAATTGTTTCTAAAAATGTAGAGTAATTGAAAAAAAATTAATTATAACTTAACAGAAATTTTTTAATTAATTTGCTTTTAGATTTCGATTGTACACTTCTTGGACTGTCTATCATAATAATTACAATAGTAAAATAATATGCAGGGTGTTCCTAACTTCAACTTTGATTTTCTCCAAGTATTTGGTGCTATTACTTTGTCATTTTAAATGGAACACCCTGTATTTTATTTATTCATGAGAAGGGAAATTTAATACTCTTTTAAAGTGATATAGGGTTCCCTATCCCAATTTTCAGTATTTTCCGAGATATTTCCATTATTTTACCAGTATGCATAAATATTGATGGTTTTATAGTAAATACTGGCAAGATGGCCTTGTAAAATTTTACCTTCATTATAAATAATAGAATTAAACTATTCCTGTGAACATCAAAAATTCATGTACATCTTATACTAATTTATAAAAAGATAAGCTAAATAAAGCTTTTGGGTTCATACCCCAAATATAAAGATTCTTTTTTTTTAATAAAAAAATTTTATCAAATTTTATGTTTATCAATATTAATTATTAGAATAGAATCTTGATTTCAATTTCCTCTTATTCATGAATAGCTATATGAATAGGACTTGAAATTAATGTTTTATCTATTATTCCAATTTCAAATTCAAGAAAAAATAAACTTTCTTCTGAATCTTCAATTAAATAGTTTATTACACAAACTATTGTATCATCAGTAATTCTATTAGCAATTATCATATTAATAATAAGTTCGAGTATTTTCATCAAAAATAAATCAAGAATCATTAATTATTTTTACTATAAATTCAAGACTTCTAATGAAAATAAGAATAACCCCGTTCCATTTTTGATTTCCAGAAGTTCTTGAAGGATTAGATTGAATAAATTGTATATTAATATTAACATGACAGAAAATTGCCCCTTACTACTAAATATCTTTTATAATAATTATTATTTTAATGGCAATAATTGTAAGAGGATTAATGGCATTTAATCAAATTAGAATACGAAAATTTTTAGCATATTCGTCAATTAATCATATAGGATGAATAATTGCAATAATTTATCTTCAAACAACATGAATAAATAAACTTTTTAATTTATTCAATTCTTACAATCAATGTAATTTTAATTATAAAGAAAACAAAATTTATTTTATTAATCAATTAGATCAGAAATTAAATTTTATTTGAAAAATGACACGCTTTGCAAAAACACAAATAATCAAAAGTTTGTAGGAGAAACCTGACGTCAAACACGCTTGCCAATTAAGAGTACATCGACACTTTCACGGCGAGAGTTAACGAGCAACTAAACATTTGAGACCCACTTTACTACTAGCGCCGTCTCTAGTTGAGACCCAACTTTGGCTACGGATATTACCATACCGTTGCGTATCTTAAACGATTCCTCAATCAACGGTACAACTTAGCGCCATCTTTTCGTCTGTGGATGGTAAAAAATTACACTTGGCAATTAATTGATAATAGTAAAATAAATACACAGGAAATAATATTATAAGATCATATAATATTATTGCTTTTTAACCACGCGTAAAACCCATGCATTTATATAATTAATTATCCAAACGATGTGAGATTGGATCTGTAGAATAGCACCTGACGCTATTGCAGAGTTGTTTTATGACGTCAAGCTATAAGAATAATAATAGAAACAATATCAAATAACAGTATTGAAAATAAAAGATAATAGTCATGCCCAAAGAAGTGCTTTCTTTTTTCTATTCTATCAAAAAGTATGAGTTGGAGAATTGGATATTAAACTATTTATATTGTACACAGTGATACATCACTAAAAGAGAATGCTTTTTAAAATAAATAAAAAGTGAGTATACATTAGAAGCGTATAAAAATTCCTGAAAAGGTTTAAACAAACTCGTATTTGCAATAGCTTACAAATTAAACTAGTTTGGAATTTGTATAAAAGAATATTTAAACGTTTTAATTAACAATAAACTATTTAAATAGGATACTGATTAAAACATGACGTATGTTACGTATTTAACTAAGATATTAAAAAAAAATCCTACTATTAATTGGAAAGTCTACAAAAATTTGATTTTTAAAAATTAGGCAAAATCCATAACTGCTAACAACGTGATATGAATATATCTCATGCAATAAAATTACTCAATGCATTTTTAAAAAACAGATCTGATCAAGCGAAAAACAAGTAAAGTAAAGTACATGAGCAAAATTCCACCTTAATGGGCAGAAATCTGGTCTAGTTTACACGCAAAAATTAATAGCATTGTTATAATATACTTATAACTAACTAGTGTAATACGTTTTATATATTATTATTATTAATGATAAACACATTTTTATTTCATAGCGAATCAAGGAAAGGAAATGGAAAGGGCCACGTATTTCATTCCCTCTCCAAGGGGGAGGGCGGGCTGCTCGAGCTTTTCGAGCTCCTTCAGCCACAATCATGGATCCCCAGCACACATACATACATAACGTATACATACATGGTGGGATTAAGGATGGGCGAGGTCAGGATAGGATCGGAAGGAACGGAGTTAAGGTTCTGAGGGGGAAAATACTACCCCAGCATTCGCCTAAGTAGCCGCACATGGTGTGCATACACACAGTGACCATGCCGCTACATGTGTAGGAGGAAAACCCCCTGAAAAAACCTCATACAAGGTAGATGGTAACGGGAATCGAACCCATTACCTCCCGAATGCTAAGCAGGTCGTGTCACCACTACGCTACCAGCTCGGTATAGCGAATCAAAAGAATTACGTCAATTTCGCAAAATAAACTTGCAGTCGTGATATTTGTGGTTTTTGCAAATAATTCATGTTTTCAGGTTATTATATAATCAATTAAAATAATCCGAAGCAAAAATCTGTAATTCGAATGCTGCTGGAATAAAAAAAATGTATTTCTTTAATACAAAATACATAAAATATATAGAAAAAATAGAAAGTAATGCTAATTACCCCAAGATTTAAAATATCAGCTCTAGTTTGCATAAAATACGAAACCATAAAAAAAAGTGTTTTTGAATTATTAGCAGACTCAATTGAATGCATTAACAATGTATCATTTAAAATGTTCGGGTAAATATCAACCTAAAATTATGTTTTCAAAAAGTTTTACATTTCCAGAATAAAGGTGATTTTTTAAATATAAATTAAAGCAGAAAAGTGTTCAGTGCAGTAATTATACAAGATCTGTATTTAATATCCGAACTTTATCAAAAGCTAGTCACTTAACTTGAACCTTAATCAAAAATTAAAAAATCAGTTTTATGTTTAACTAAAATAGTAAAAATCTGAATTATGTTTCGAACGAAATTAAAATTAAACTTTTGAAAATATACTATTCATAAATCTAATTAGAGTTTAAGGTATAGCTAGGACTAGAGATTGCTTATTACCGTTTAGGACTAATATTGAGACAAAATTCAGAAAAACATACTCGATGATTGACTTATGCAATTTGTTATTTTACTCACAATTTTTAAATGGAACCACCGGTATAATTTTGCATTTTTAACAAGCCATTAGCGGATACACTCTTTTTGGTAGCGTTTAGGTCCTAACTTTAACCGTTATGGAGTTATTCCCATTTTATTCTAAGAAGTGGCCTTTAAAGGTCGGACTACTAATTATGATGTCAAAATGTCACTATTTAAACTGTACATTTTTTTATACTAATGCTGATAGTCAAAATCCAATGATTTTTCAGAAGAATAAAAACACTTGAAAAAATAATCTTGTAATATTTGTAGTAGGTATGTAATCTAGAAATTGAATTCCGCTTTTCATATCCACTAAAGACTAAAAACTAAAGAGACATCGTAAAGACTATGTACAATTGAATTTACGTAAAACAACAACAATAATGACATTAATCATTGAAACGCCTGTGGAGAAACGAACCCTTCTCCACAGTATTGCTATAGTATGGGTGCACTGGTATAGCCGTGGCATGTTCATCCCGATCCGTGGGAATTCTATGAGTTACACAGATTTAAATAAGGGCTTATCCTCCGAAATAGGCGCTGAGGGTAGGCAACGTGGTCAAATTGCCGCAAAAGGCTTTCTTAAAGTTCGCCCATTTTTAATATCTAAAACTTTATTTGAACTTGTTGGTGAAGTACACAGTATCAAAAAGGTTAAAGGTAAAATACTAATCGAATGTAGATCTGGACCACAATCCAATAGGTTACTACAAATCAAAAAATTTGCCGAAATGGATGTTGAGGTGGCCCCTCATCCAACCCTAAATACACGTAAAGGAGTCGTATATTGCCCCGACTGATATAATTGCTGCCTCGAAGAAATCAAAGATGGCAGTAGTGATTACGGGCCGGTTCTGGACCAATTCAAGGTCACTCGCCCTCTGGTGATGAGAAATTTAAGCTTTTGGATCTCTTCAACGTCAAACTTTTGGCGGGAAATTTAGATTTTTGGAGCTCGCTAAAAATAGAAATTGCAATGTCACCATCCTCACCATATTACTAGGTCACTCTGCGGTCAAACGTTTTGGCGGGAAATTTGTATGTCAAGGTCAAAAGCTAAAAATTGAAATTGCAATGTCATCATCATATTGCAATTCTTAGAAGTCTACAAATAGAGTGATCAAGGTCAAAGATTATTGACCTGTAGGGGTATCGCATGAAATTTCTTAGAAGTATAAAAATAGAATAAGTTCATGGAAAGAATTTTTGTCTAGGTTAGCGGTTTTGAAGGATGCGGATTTATAATAAAAGGCTTCCTTGGGTGCGCACGATTAAGTATTAGCTGAAATGACGAAAATGGTAGTATGCAAGATAAGAAGCGCAAGAAAAGAACTAACTATTGTTGAGCGAAAGAAGAGGTTGGAGGTGTTGATACGAAAAATTAAAGATTTAAAAGTAGATTTAGGGGTGTATGAAATAAATAGAAGAATGAGGCGGCTTCGAGTTTGAAAATAAAAAACATTTAAACATATTTGGTATTATGTTGCAGTGTTTAAATGAGTTATTGTATTTATATGTAATACATAATAAAAATTGTGACGTTAGGAAATAAAGTCCTGCAAAAGATGCGCTCCTGAAAATTTAAAATTTGCACCTAATTCTCAGGAAAAGAAATTTTTTTTCGAGGCAGTTGTGTTTTTAAGTGGCAATTTATCAATTTCATGTATAAATTTATCAAAATATAAAAAAATGACCCTTAAATTAACCAATTACATTTTGAAACAACAAAGAGCACTTAAAACACAACTTTTTGTACTTACGTAAGCTCAAAAGAAACACATGCATGCAATTTATCCATTTCATGTATAAATGTATCAAAAGGGTCTTTAAATTAACCAATTCAATTTTGAAACAACAAGCAGCACTTAAAAGATGACTTGTTTTTTAATTTAGTTTGATTAGGACCCCAAATTTACAATTTTCGATGGAGCGTGGATATTACTGCTTCAAAAATTGTAGGATAATGAACGCAGTTATTTTGCTTTGAAAGCATTTTATGCGGGTGTGAATGCGAAATTCTACATTTATCTTAGTCACCAATTCACATTACAATTTTGAAACGGGATTTGCAAATGTATGAATGCAATTGTGTCATTTGTATTGCATAAATACATGGCGTAAAGTTTTCAGGTTTACATGCTTTTGGGAACTGTTAGACTTTTATTTAACGCAAGCTTTTTTTCACTTTCAACTGTACTATATTTTCACACTTTCTTTATATGCATGATATTTTACAATAAATAAATTTGTAACGCAACATGCACTTAAAATTTGCAAAAAATGACTGCTTTACTTTGATTTATACATGAGTAAGTCAGACTTCCAGATGTTTTCAATGTTTTCCTTAACGTAGATCATTTCACTTTTCTAGCGCAAATTGAACTGTCACACATTTTTTTTAGCTGTAGTAAAATTTTTTGGATAATGAGAATATTTCACGAGAAATAACAAAAATATGAAAAAAATTTTACATTTATTTTTTACTATGAAAAGATAACTATAAAATAAATTCCAC
Organism: Vesta saturnalis; assembly: GCA_036346205.1. Lineage (NCBI taxonomy): Eukaryota > Metazoa > Arthropoda > Insecta > Coleoptera > Lampyridae > Vesta > Vesta saturnalis. The sequence continues at coordinate 148,640 of JARFJB010000191.1, forward strand.
AAAAAAAAACATATTAAACACATCACACATCCATCCCTTCCAACATACACAATATATTTTCAGTCTTTGCTATATTTTGCCGCGCACACTCTAAATATTGATTAGCCTCCACCAGTTCTTCATTCGGTCTTTCCACTCGCCCCATCCCCGCCACCTCGCTATTAATATAGTCATTGTGAAGTTTTCGTAACCACCCGAATACTTTTTTCCCTAAAGGCCTGAAGGGTTGGTGGGTCCTGCTCATCATCCTGCCGTGTGAGGTGTCCTTCTATAAAAGCCAATTTTTTTCCTCCATATTATAGGTTTCGCAACGGTGGTGGTTGTGGGGGTGTTGTTATAACCGTGGTTGCTGGCGTTATACTGAAAAGTTCATTAGTTTTACTTGTACCAAAAATTCTCTATGAATTAATAAAAGGAAATTATAATATTAATTAAAATTATACATACCTCTCGAAATACTTCGAAAATTCATCCTCTACATCACTATCCCTTATCGAGATAATGGGGATGGTCACTTCAAAGGGCACTGGTTCTGCGGTGTTATTTGATGGACACACCAAAACATCATGCAAAATACAAGGTTTTGCCTGCCTTTTTAGTGAAAGTTTAGATTGTTTGCTGGATGAAGCCATTACTAATGGTGAGTAATTAATGAGTATCCTATTAAAACTTTAACATTATATACACATAGATCTGTTTACGTTAACGAGTTCAGTGGAACCTGTTCTATAGTTGATATTCCACAATAAGTTCCACTTTTATTAAATTAAGTTTGTATATCGTTGTTTAGAATTTTTTTTAAGAATTAGAATTTTCAAAGTTTATAATGATAAATTATTCCAAATCAAGGTGCAGTTTATATAAAAGTAGAAATGGGTTACAATAATTTTATTTTTAGAAAATAATTTAAAATTTTTATTTGAAATTGGATTTGATAGTAATATAAAAAATTTATTTTACATGATAAATGCTCTAAAATATGTACATATTGCCCGTCACTCTCATTTAAATTGAGATAAGTCGTAACATAGTAGATGTACTGGAAAGTGTATCAAGAATTATCAAATTAAAGCTTAGGATAAGTTTTTTATTTACATTAAAAAGATTACTGTTTAATACAGTTAATTTGAATTAATTAAATTATTTTTATTGTTTAATAAAAATATTTTTGTTTTATTAATTTATTAAGAAAATTTTTTTTTTATTATAGTTTATTATTAATGTGAGTGACATTTAAAAAATTTTTAGAATAAGAATAAATTTATTGTACCTTTTGTATCAGGGCTGATTAAATTAAAGTTATTTAAATGATTTTCCGAATTTAAAGGGGCTAATTAATTATTTATTTATTTGTGATATAATATTTTAAAATAATTAATTTGAAATGAAATTTTATTCGGTTTTAGATATATCTAGTTTTTTAAGAAAAGAATTTAATTCTATTATTTATTTAAAAATTAATTTTTAATTTTTAAGTTTTAACATTTAATATTTAATGGGATGAGCTTTTTTTTTTTGGCTCTAGCTGCAAGGTGATTAGCCTTTTGCTACGCTACTGGTGTATACGCTATTTTGTGGATTCTATATTTTGTTGTATATTCCTATTTCTTTCAAATACTGTAATACTTTGCTAATTTTAGCTTTTTCTATTTTGAGGTCTATCTGTATTCCATTATCGATGCCTAACCTTTCTCTGGTAGCTTTTAGATCTTTACAAGACTCGAGGATGTGTTGTACAGTAAGTTTTCCATTGCAATATGTACATCTTGGTTGTGGTTTAGCGTTTAATATGTATGAATGGGTTAATTGCGTGTGTTCTATTCTTATTCGTGTTAAAACTACACTCTCCTTTCTCGTCATTGGTGGAAAACTCTTTCTTTTCTTGGGTGTTGGTGTATGTAACTTCAAGAGTCTATTTTCTGCTGCCCATTCTTTTTCCCATTCATGCCACACTACATTTTTAATTTCTGTTTCATCTGTTTCTGGTGGATATTTTATGTCAAGCTTCTGTAGAACGTCTTTCAGCCTACTAACTACTACACTCGGTTTTGCATCCGGTTTTACACTTTCGTTTTCGAAGAATATTTGGTATATAAAGTGGTTAGGGAGATTTATTATTTTCATAGCATATTTTAATAGTAGCCACATTCTTCTAAATCTTAGCGGTAGTATGCCTGATTCTACATGTAAACTACTACTTGGGCTTGTTTGATATGCCCCAATCACATATCGTATGCATACGTTTTGTATAACATCCAACGCTTTGAGGTTGGAATACGCAGCGGTTCCATACGCTGTGGATCCATAGTCGAATAGACTTAATATTAGAGCGTTATATACCCGTATGAGAATTTCCCTATCTGCACCCATTTTGAGTTTGAGAGAAATTTTATTATGTTCAACCTTTTTCGAGCTTTTGTTGCACATTGTCGACATGACACTTCCATGTGAGTGTACTATCAAGTGTTACTCCTAGGAATTGGTAATTAGTAACACACGTGATTTTATTTCCTCTCAGAAAAAGGTTTGGGGGACGATGCGGGTGTCGCAGTTTGTAGAAATGTACGCACACAGTCTTCGTTGGAGAAAAACGAAATCCTACACTTTCTGCCTCATTTAATACTGCGTTTATTGCGGTTTGCATAGGTTTATTGTGTGTCATATCGCCTTTTGATGATGTGTATAAGGCTAAGTCATCCACATACATGCATCGGACTATTTTCTCATGTAGTGATTTCGTTAGTTCATTTACTGCTATAATGAACAAGGTTACACTGATGTGTGACCCTTGGGGTACTCCATTTTCGAGAAGATGTTTGGTAGATAAATGATTTTCTACTCTAACTTGGAAATATCGTTCAGTTAAAAAGGGTTTTATAAAGTTAAACATTTTTCCTCTTATCCCCCAACGATGGATCTTTTCCAGTACAGCATATCGCCATACTGTATCGTATGCTTTTTCTAGATCAAAAAAGACAACGGTGCCGTGTTCTCTTTTGTTGAATGTTTCCTGTATTGCTGAGGAGAGGAGAATTATGTTATCTCTTGTCGAATAACTTTTGCTGAAACCTGCTTGATATTTGTTAATAATTTTATTGTCTTCTAAGTATTTTATTAATCATTCTCTCGAGTATTTTACTTATACAGCTAGTGAGTGATATTGGTCTATAGCTAGCAACACTAAGTTTATTTTTATTGGGTTTTAGGATGGGGATTATGATTGATGTTTTCCATCCTAAGGGATATTCTCCTTCTGACCATAATTTGTTAAAAATGTAAATCAGATCCATGGTTCCAGTAAAAGGTAAATTTTTTAACATGGAGTACGTGATTTTGTCGATACCAGGCGAGGTGTCCTTTACACATTTTAACGCGTTGTCTAATTCGTCTACTGTAAACTCAGAATTATAGTCACTTTCGTTATGTTCAAAGTAGTCAAAAGAGGTTTGTCTACTAATCATCCTTTGTTTAAATTCAGAGGTATATTGATTTGAACTGCTGACTTCTTCAAGATATTGAGAATTTTTTTCTGATACGTCCTTTGGACCGGTAACTAGTTTTCCGTTATCTTCTAAAATAATTGGAACGTTGTTAGAGTTTTTTCCGGACACCGATTTGATTTTAGTCCATATTTCTGTGCTAGTGGTTCTGGTATTCAGGCCCGACACGTAATTTTGCCAAGATTTTCGTTTTCATCTAGTATTAGACGGCGCGCTATTGCTTTGACTTTTTAAATTTTATTAAATTTTCTGTAGTTGATTCTTGATGAACCTTTGAAGTTCTTTTTCTATTTTTATTGCATCTGCAATTTCTCCATTCCACCAAGGAACCGCATGCTTCTGTGGGTATTTATTGTTTTGCGGTATAGATTTTTCAGCTGCTTCTATAATAAATCGACGATGTGATGCTATTTACCAGAGAATACATTTTTTGTACCTTTTGTATCAGGGTTGATTAAATTGAAGTTATTTAAATGATTTTCTGAATTTAAAGGGGCTAATTAATTATTTATTTATTTGTGATATAATATTTTAAAATAATTAATTTGAAATGAAATTTTATTCGTTTTTAGATATATCTAGTTTTTTAAGAAAAGAATTTAATTCTATCATTTATTTAAAAATTAATTTTTAATTTTTAAGTTTTAACATTTAATATTTAATGGGATGAGCTTGTATTTAAAATTTTAAAAGTTTTTATATATCTATATTTTGTATAATTTGAATTTGTTAATCATAGTGATAATTTAATAGTTATTTATTATTTAATTTTTAATTTATATTAATTTTAAATTTTTTATTAAAAATTAATTTTACATTTTTTATTATTATTTTTTTTTGTTTCAGAGCATCGACAGCTAGGTCATTGTGCTCTCCGATGCATTTCTAGTACATTATATCTTATAAAACAGGTTTATGGCTTTTAGATATTTTAGTACCTCTAATTTCCTCTTTTCCATTTTGAAGAGCATTTTCAATTTAGGGTCATTTTGAGGTCACGTCTGTGTTGGTTGAATAATGCACGTGAAAATATGATTGAGTAGTCAGTTGGGTTCTATCTCTCACAGTTAGGTCTGTCTTTTCAGAGAAGGTATAAATGTGTCATTATTTGAAAATGACCTATCCTTAACTGCTAAGTTTAACGACTAATTCGCGTCTAGATGGTGGTTTGAGGTAACACTTTTGCACGGTTGGTTTATATCCGTCTTAGTTCCATTATATATATTCCACTGATTTTGCACATGTGTCATTAAACCTTTCTCCTTATGTACAGTTTTACATCATAATTTAAGTTTTATACAGAGTAATGCCTTGTCATTTATTAGTTCCGTTTTTTTTGTTTAAATCAAGCTAGATCTGTTACGGTGATTTCTGTGTTTCCTAGGAAACAGTTTATTGTAATATTGATACTTTTGCCATTCTTGAAGATGTAATTAATTCTAAGATTCAATCCTGTCGTTTTTGGAGAAACGATTATTTAAAATTATGGCGTTTAAAGAGTCTGTTACATTTAAACAATTGTCCTGTTGTTCTCAGAAAGTATAATACTGCCTCCAGATTTGCATACAATTGATTAAATGCTAAACTTTCGAGGATTTGAGTCCAAAATTAAAGGTTGATTATTTATCTACTATTGTCCATTTTTTCCGCTGTCTTTTGAGCCATCGGTGTAAATTATTAAATGTTGTTATTGGCAGTTTGTTCCAAAAATAATGTTCGGTATGTTGAAGAGTGGTTTTCCTTTGTTTTGGTTTAAATAAATTTATTTGTGGAGGATCATAATCCAAGGAGAAGCTGTAATTCCTACTCATTTTTCTTTGACGGATCTAATCTATTTAAGCTTGTAACCTTCTTGAAAAGCGGTTATTTGGATGGTCTAAGGTTGTACTATTAACATTTCTATATTAATTCAGGAAATATATTGAGAACTAATTGTTGATTTAAATGGTTTGATCAAAAGTTTGATTTTTATGTAACAGTTGCATATTCTCCGTGTTTTAGAGGTAGGGACGTACAGCTTATGCAAGTATTGCTTCTAAAAATAAGTTATTTGAACGGGTTGTTCTTTTTAGGTTTTGGACTTATCTATGTTTTAAATATAACTTTGAGTCCATAAGACGATACATACCATTTTTAGATCAATTTTTGATTGCAAAAGTTTGGAAGGCGGTAATAAAATTTTATCAAACCCAAAGGAATACTTGACATACAATTTGATGACATTAAATCCTTTGGATCTATTTACTAGGTATTCGAGTTGCTTCCTGTTTAATTTTAGAATTCAAAGTATGATAGCCTTATGAAATTTTTATTTCGTTTTTGACCTTATATGTCTTGGTTTTAATTTTAACTGTAGTCAAAACGTCGACCTTAATCGGAATTGGATGGCAAAGTTTGATTTAAGCTGAAAAATTTAAAACCACAGGATCTGGCAGTTTTTCTAGAATTAACATTATGTGTGTTATGGTAATCTATTTCTTAATTTTACAAAGTTAAAGGTATAAAATTTTGAAAAACCTTATTTATTTTAATCAAGTATGAATCCTAGAAATTTTATTTCGTTTTATAAGTCTGGTTTTGAATTTTAAGATCTTCGTATATTAGCCCAATCGTAGTACAAGTTGTTCTATTATTTGTTAATACTAGGTAAAATATATAGGCTTTTAATGAACAAAACAGATTTGCGATTAAAAAGGAATTTTGAGAATCGCTAATTGTATTCAATTTCTATTCGTTCAACAGAGATTGTGGCAATCCTATTGGAAAGATCTTGAAGAGCTTCATAGATTCTGTAAAAGCCCATGTAGTACAGTTGTCTTATTTTGTAATATTTCCAGGTCATATCATAGGCTTTCTAGTGAAATATAGGCATATGTTGTCGATTAAGAAAGGAATTTTATTGTCTTATTTTTAATGCAATAATGCGTCAACAGTAGAGTGATTTTCCAATTACTGGAGTTATAGGAACTTGATTAAAACCCAGTAATTAGTGTTTATCAGTTTATTTCAAATTTTTCCAATACTGAGGTCAGGAAATTTCCTTATAGTTCGTTGGGTTTGTTTATTCGTCTTTAAGTTTTAAAATTGGTATGATAATAGTTTTTTCCAATTACTGAAATCTTAGATAACCATATTTTTGTTTACAGGTTTATGAGTTTTGATTTCTCCATTTTTCGAGCTACTTTCCTTGTAGATATTAGTGGTTTAGTTCATAAAGTGCTTATATTAAGGTTGTGATCAGTTATAAATCTAGTTTTAACTTCTTCTGGTTTTGAGTTGTAATTCATCACAAAATTTGACTATAACTGATAAAGTGTGAATTCTTATTTATCAGATTATTAGTTTAGATTCTAATGTCTATTTTCGTCCGTGTCCGTTGTTAGAGTTGATACATATTCTTATGTTCTCTTTTTAGATTCTTTAATTAAACGTTGAGCACATGCTTAGTTTCTTAAACTGAATTAGGTTGTAATTAGTTGGTGATGTTCTAAACTGTTAAGGGCCTTTTTCTTCTGCTATTGCTTGTATTTCATCATTCCTTTGATTTAGAATTGTTGCATCTGGGCCATTACGATTGATCTGGTGACATTTCTACTAGTTCATTGATGTTATGAGAATTAGGATCTGGAAGGGACACTATATTTGAATACTCGACCCAGTTGGTTTTTCCAATAAGCATTTTCTGCAAAAATTTGGGCCTTGATTGCTATATTAGTGCTTATACATATTAAGTGATCACTAGAGTGAAGATCATCTAATGGATTCCAGGTGAACTGGTGTGTTATGTTTACAGGGTTAAGTCTATCGCAGAGAAGGATTTGACCTTTGATTAAAGTATGTAGGTTTTCCATTGTTTAGATACATACATTTGAGCCGTCTATAAATTTTTGAACACGTCTTTTGTATCAATTCTACAGACATAGTGGGAATGTGCATTGAAATCTATAATAAGGCATGGAGTAGGTAACTGTTGAAATAAGTTTTCAATTTCATATACGTTCCAATAAGTGTCTGGGAGGTATATGCTGCACATAGTAAGTTTTATGGGATTATCGATTGTTACAGCTACAGCCTGTAATCTAGTATTTATGGTTATTTGTTTAGTTGACACATCTCCTTTTAAAAAAATAGCTACCCCTCCCATTGCTCTAATAGTTGGTTTTTTGTCTTTTCTAAAAATCTGAAAACCTCGAAAATTAAATGGTTCTTTCGGTTTAAGATGGGTTTCTTGGATGGCAAAAGCCAAGGGGTTTAAATTGTTCCTAATTATTTGTAATTCAGGGGCATGTAGGTTAAGACCGTTACAGTTCCATTGGATGAATTTAATAAAATTATTATGCATTAAATAAAAGGAGAGAAGAAAAATAATAGTGTATATGTAAAGGAACATAATTGTAAATAGAAGTATATATCTATAGTTGACTATAAATAAAAATATTTTAGTATATATAAATAAATAAATAAATATTAAAAAAAGAATACGCAACATACTATACAGTTATAGACAAACAACATAGATGACTAGAAATATCACAGTCTATTTTGAAGATTTTCTGGGTTTTTTGCATTTCTTTTGCTTTAGTTAGGGTCCAAGAAAATTTTCAATACTACTTCTTTGAAATACGTAGAGTCTGTAGGTATCTTTTTGAGTTATGATCCGTTTCATGTCGGAATGTGTTGATTCCTGCGGCTGTTCACTGCAGCTTGTAGTTTTAACATTATTTGATGTTTCAACGTGACTGTGCTACGTGTGTCTCGATGAGACTGTTTGTTTGCGCTTAAATGTTCTATTTTCTCGGCGTTTCGTAATCTCTTTTACTCTGTATCCGTTTAATTCTGAATAAGTACCTTTTGTAGTGATTTCTGTCAAAACTTCTTTCACCGTGTTCCTAACGATGTCCTTTATTATGGTACCATTTCATTTCGTTGATAATTTCTTTCGTTGTAGCTGTTGACGGCAGGTTACAACCAAGAATAGTCCTGTTTGAAACTAGCGATAGGTTATTGAGCTTTTGCTTGAAATATGGAATCTTTTTATTGTTTTTAATTCTTGTATTACAAGTTCTTGTTTATACACCGGACAAGATTTAGATCTTGATGAGTGTGATCCGTTACAGTTTACGCAGCTTAACTTATCACATGCTGTTCCTTCATGAGGAGCTTCACCACAGTCACAGATTTTCTCTTTGCAAAAATTGGCAGTGTGACCAAACTTTAGACATCGGAAGCACCTCATGGGCTAGGGATGTATGGTTTAACAATCAATGTGTATCTCTTTAATTGATCTCACATTAGGCAAATTGAAAGTTAAGATGTAATTGGCTGTGTTGACAGACATTCCATCTTTTTAATAGTAATGTTTTTACACCAATTACCTTTTCTTAACTTCCAGTATTTTTCGTCAGTGCAATTTGAGAAGTGACAGTAATACGCCTTTGAAGTATTTAAATGTGAATGTGGTTGTACCATCACATCTGTATCACACAAACGAGACATTGTTAACAATTTTTTGACTGAAGTTACTCACAGTTTCACCAATAAAGATCCGTCTTTCATCTTTCTAGTGCTCTTCGTTAACACAAAAACTCTTAATTTTCTAATTGAAAATGGCGACGTTTTATAAAGTCACCATTCATTTTCTTTACGAGGAGGAACCAAGATTTTACTTTTCCACTCGTAGGTTCTATTTTTACGCGAACATTCATCGCGTCCATTTAGAGGATGGATCCTCATTTTTAATTGAATCACTCATATAAGTAAGTAAACAACTAAACATCAACATAGCAGTGGTCCCTTACCATGGAGCTTAACTATTTACTTAGAGGCAAAGTATCTAAAAGGCTCCATTATAGACTAACTGCGCATAGCCATACATTAAGTTTAATTTGGATTTCGGATTTTTAATGGAGTTTACTCTCCTTAGAAAACAAAAACAGGACAGAAGACGTCTACGAACAGATAAAGTAAAAGTATAAGGCAGTTAAACAAAGACACGTACCAGTTAATTAAGCACATTAGTGCTGTTGACTTTACTAAAAGTTATTATGATTAAATTAGTAAATTTGTTTGTAAAGATAAAAATTTTTTTAGTTTATAGAAGGAATTCGGCAAATTAATTGTCTGCCTGTTTATTAAAAATATGTCCTTTTGAAAATAATTTAAGGTCTAATCTGCTCAGTGAAAATTAAATAGCCGCAGTATTTTAACTGTACAAAGGTAGCATAATAAATAGTTTTTTAATTGAAAGCTGGAATGAATGATTGGACAAGAAAATATCTGTCTCTTTATGAATTATTTTTGAATTTAATTTTTAAGTTAAAAAGCTTAAATGTTTTTAAAAGACGAGAAGATCCTATAGAGTTTTATTTATTATAATTAATTTAGAATTAAATTTTTAATAATAAATTTATTTGGGGTTATTAGAAGATTAAATAAACTCTTTTAGTTAAAATCATTGATTTATGAATTTTGAATCTTTATTTTTACAGTTAAATTAAATTACCTTAGGGATAACAGCGTAATTTTTCTTTAAAGTTCTTATTAAAAGAGAAGTTTGCGACCTCGATGTTGGATTAAAATTAATTTTTGGTGTAGGAGCTGAAATATTGAGTCTGTTCGACTTTTAAAATTTTACATGATCTGAGATTAAACCGGCGTGAGCCAGGTTGGTTTCTATCTTTAATTTAATAAAATATTTTAGTACGAAAGGACCAAACATTTAATATGTTATTTATATTTGAATATTGTTACTTTCGCAGATTAGTGCAATTTATTTAGAATCTTTAAATGTATTTTATGTGGGTAGTATTTGTTTATAAATGATTTATTTTGTTTATTTATTAGGTTTTTTGTTTTATTGATTTGTATTTTAGTCGGGGTTGCATTTTTAACTTTATTTGAACGAAAGATTTTGGGTTATATTCAAATTCGTAAGGGTCCAAATAAAGTGGGTTTTACTGGAATTGTTCAACCATTTAGAGATGCAATTAAATTATCTTCTAAAGAGCAAATTAGCCCTTTGATATCTAATTATATTTCTTATTATTTTTCTACTGTATTGAATTTATTTTTTTCATTAATTTTGTGATTATGTTTACCTTTTATAAGTTCTTTTTTAGATTTTTGTTTTAGTTTTTTATTTTTTTTTTTGTGTTTCAAGTTTAAGAGATTATACGATTATAATTGCAGGTTGATCCTCTAATTCTAATTATTCAATATTAGGGGGGATACGTTGTGTAGCTCAAACGATTTCTTATGAAGTTAGGTTAATTTTAATTTTACTTGCTTTTTTAGTTATAATTGGGAGAGTTAGAATTTTTGAATTATGCTTTTATCAATTAAATATTTGATTTTTGTTTATTTCTTTTCCCTTGTGTTTAATTTAATTTTCTTCTAGATTATCAGAAACTAATCGTACTCCTTTTGATTTTGCTGAAGGCTGAATATTCAAGAATTTTGTTTATAAGAATATTTGTTTTTATTTTTTTTTTGGTAGATTATTTTTTAATTATTTTTTATTTATTTATTAATTTCTTTTATATTTATTTGAACTCGGGGAACTTTACCTCGTTTTCGATATGATAAACTTATATATTTAGCTTGAACAAAATTTTTGCCTATTTCTTTAAATTTTTTAATATTTTATTTAGGATTAAAGTTGTTTATTTTTGTTCAAATTATTTAGTTAATAGCTAAATTTTGTCCTGTTAAAATGAAAGGATCTTCAACTGGTTTAGCTCCAATTCATGTTAATATTAAAATGATTGTTAAAAATGATCAAATTAAAATTTTATTTAATGGATAGAATGAATTTCTTTGCATTTTTTTTTAATATTGGTATAATGGATAAAATTATAATTGATATTAGAAGTGCAATAACTCTTCCTAATTTATTAGGAATAGATCGTAAAATTGCATATACAAATAAAAAATATCATTCTGGTTGAATATGGACAGGTGTAACTATAGGATTAGCTGGAGTAAAGTTGTTTGGATCTCTTAGTATATATGGTTTAGATAAAATAAATAAGGAAAAAATTATTATTGTAATTATTACACTTATTAAATCTCTAAATGAAAAATATGGATGGAATAGGATTTTATCAATATTTCTGTTTGATCCTAAGGGGTTATTTGATCCAGTTTAATGCAAAAATTATAAATCAATTATAACTATTGCTGATATTATAAATGGTAAGATAAAACGTAAAGAAAAAAATTCTGTTAATGTGGTATTGTCAATAACAAATCCTCCTCATGTTCATTGAACAATTGATGTTCCAATATAAGGAATAGCTGACAAGAGATTAGTAATAACAGTTGCACCTCAAAATGATATTTGTCCTCATGGAAGTACATAACCTAGGAATGCTGTAGCTATAACTAAAAATAAAATAATTATTCCTGATATTCATGTTCTGGTATACATATATGATGAATAGAATAATCCTCGTCCAATATGTAAATAAATGCAGATAAAAAATAGGAATGCTCCATTTGAATGAATAATTCGGATTAATCATCCATAGTTAACTTCTCGACAAATGTGAGCTACTCTATTAAAAGGTAACGAAATATCAGGAATATAATGAAAGGTTAGAAATAGTCCTGTTAAAATTTGAATTATTAAACTTATTCCTAATAGAGATCCAAAATTTCATCAAGTTGAAATATTAAATGGGGAAGGTAGAGTAATTAATGAAAATTTTTAATAATGGATTAGTTTTTATAATTTTCATTAGAATTTTTGTCGTAAAGGTCCATATTTAATTGTAGTAATTTTTACTACTGCAATTAATGTAATTAAAAGATATACTATTAATATAATTGAAATTATTCTTATAGGGTATGATATAAATTTTATTAGTCTTGAGAAGAAGAATGGTTTAATATTAAATTTTAATGAATCAATATTATTAAAGCTGTTTTGTAAATTAAATGGTTCATTTGTTAATAGAATAATTAATAAAATAGCAGGAATTATTAAAAAGAAAAATGTAATATAGTTATTACATTTAAATTTTTCATTTGATGCAATTCTTGTTATATAAATAAATAGGACTAGTAATCCCCCAATTATAACCATAAATAAAATGTAAGAAACTCAAATTCCTGTTAATATACAAATTAATGTTGTTAGAATTAATAATGTTAATCCTATTTCTAATGGGTGATTAATTAATGTTAATAATAAAGAGAACGTAATTATTAATCTTAATAATATTTCTATACAGAAAATAGTTTATTTAAAATATTAATTTTGGAGATTAATGAAATAGTTATTTATTTTTCTGAAGTTTCAAAAGTTAAACTTATTTTTGATTTACAAGACCAATATTTTTATTAAATTAGTAAAACAATGGTAATTAATAATGTATTTTTTTTTCTATATTTTTAATTGGGGTTAGTGTTTTTTGTTTGAAATGTAAGCATTTACTTTTAATATTATTAAGACTTGAGTTTTTTTTTTGTTTTTAGTTTATTTTTTGGTTTACAGATTTCATTAACATATTATTATTATTATGAAACTAATTTTAGAATAGTTTTTCTTACTATAAGAGTTTGTGAGGGTTCTTTAGGTTTGTCAATTCTTGTTTTAATAGTTCGTTCTTGCGGTAATGATTATTTTCAGCCTTTTAATATTTTTTGATAAAATTTATTTTTTTTGATAATTTTTATGATTCTTTTATGTTTTTTAAAAAAATATTTTTGAATCATTCAGTTTTTGTTTTTCATTATACTTTATATATTTTTCTTGGTTTTAATTTTTTAGTGATCAGTCTTATTTAATGTTAAAAGGAATAGGCGGGATAATTATATTAGTTATTTTTGGTGGAAGAATTTTAATTTGAATAACATTTCCATCAATATAGTTTATTTGTTTACCTTTTTATATAAAAATTATTATAACTTCAATTATAATTTTAATTGGTGTATTATTTGGGTATAAGATATCAAATTTAAAAAGTTTATTAAAAAATAATATAGGAAATTTTTATTTTTCTTTATGAAGTTTGTTAATATTATCGACTTATGGAGTAAATTATTATCCATTAAAATTATCTGGATTTTATTATAAAAATGTTGATCATGGATGATCTGAATATTATGGTGGAAAGGGAATATACAATCAACTATCTAATTATTCAAGTTTATTTCAAATTTTTGTAAATAATTCATTAAAAATTTATTTGAAATTATTTATGATATAAATTATTTTACTATTTATTTATTTATACTTTAATAGCTTATTTAGAGCATAATATTGAAGATATTAAGGAGAATTAATTCTTAAAGTATTTATAAAAATTGAGTTTTAATTTTACAATGAAAATGTAATGTTTTATTTAAAATATATAAATTAGAAATATTAACATATTAAAATGCTATATTTGAAGTTAGAAGCTTCCTAGTTATATTTGTTTAAATGGTTAAATTTTACAATCATATTATTAACAGTAATATACCTCTTTTTGGTTTCAATTAATAATAAGGATGAATTTTATTATAAATAGTTAGTTCGAAGTTAACTGCAATTTTGCTTCTTATTAAAGATAAATTGATTATTAGAATATTTTTTACCTTGCTGGAAGTGCACCTTGCTTATACTAGTCTTGGGTGACTTCCCTAACTTTAACTCTTTTCTGTCGGAGCACCCTCGCTCCAACTCTTGTTCTCTTCAGGCTCCCAGTGAAAGCTGAGAGACCTCTTCCTTTTATCTATACTCTTCCCAGGACATTCGCCGTCATAAGCGTACACGGGTGTGGCTATCCCGGGATGTCCTAGCTGGGGGCGGCTGAGCGCTAGTCGTCTCCTAATACCGCAACCGCGAACTGTACCTCAGAGACTCTAGCAGGGCGTGGGTAGGGAACGTCGTACAGGTAGCGGTCGGTGGCCTTGGCTTAATTGCCTGGGCTGCGAGGAAGGTAACCTCTATAAAAAATCCTCCAATCCCAAGGTCGTTTTGCAGTTTTAGGTGCCGAAGGGATTGCGCGAAGGGAAGCCTAAGCGTGGCCAGGGGGAAGCCTGGTCGTTAGCGCTGAAACGCCTGTGGAGAAACGGGCGCCTCTTCACAGTATCAAGCCCTGCTATAGTATGGGTGCACTGCTATAGTTGACGCACATTCATCCCAATCCGTGGGAATTCTATGAGTCACACAGATTTAAATGAGGACTTATCCTCCGAAATAGGCGCTGAGGGTAGACAGCGTTGTCAAACTGCCGGAAGAGGCAAGCAGGAAAAGGAGTCCGCATGGTCCCGGTTTCTGCTCCTGGAGAGGAAAGATGATGATTTTGTTAAAGTTAGCCCGTTTCTAATATCTAAAACTTTATTTGGACTTGTTGGTGATGTAAATAGTATCAAAAAGGTTAAAGGTAAAATACTAATCGAATGTAGATCAGGACCACAATCTAATAGGCTACTACAAATCAAATGATTTGCCGAAATGAATGTCGAGGTAACCCCTCATCCAACCCTAAATATATGCAAAGGAGTCGTATACTGTCCCGAATTATTGAACTGCTCTCTCTCGAAGAAATTAAAGATGGCCTTAGCCATGAGTTAGTTACAGAGGTGAAAAGAATAAGAGTTAAGAGGGAGGGTACATGGGTAGACTCTCCAAACCACATACTCACCTTTAACAGAGAAACCTGTCCCAAATTTATTAAAGCAGCTGTATATCCTTTAAAGGTCAGACCATACATTCCAGCTCCACTCCGGTGTTTTAACTGTCAACAGTTTGGGCACTCGGCGATCCACTGTAAAAATGTAAAGCTATGCGTATGCGGAAAACCAACTCACGAAGTCACTGCATGTCAAGACCCAAAAGAGTGCCCTAATTGCAAAGGGGAACACTCAGTGGTATGGAAAGGATGTCCTACATACAAAAAAGAATCTAAAATTAAGGAGATCATGGTATTACATAAGGTACCGTACTTCCAAGCAAAACAAATGGAGGGATCGGCAGTCACCAGTCACGCATCCTTTGCTGAAGTGGCTGTATCTTCCAATCATGGTACGGCGTTAAAAGATCTAATTCCTGAAATCAGAAAGATAATTAAAGAAGAAGTCTCGGTATTTGCGAGAAACACAACCAGTCCAACACCTCACATCGCTCAAAACGCAGAAATAGTTGGCGAACTAAAGAAAATTATAAGAGAAGAGTTCAGCTCTATGCAAAGAACTTCATCTGCAATATCTAACCGGACCGAATTAGAAGCTATGGAAGATGAATCCCGAGGCGAAAAAAGAAAGCCAAGTTAGTGTTCATCGCCATCAGATAGCGAGTAGATGAACCTAAATGGAGTTCATTTGCCCAATTGCTCGTAAGAGAAAAAAAGGTCGGCAGACCAAGAAGCAAAAATAGGAAAAATAGCGCTAACCAGCAGCGCAATGACTAAGTGATAGCCATCTGTGATATTTATGAAATTTGTGATAACTCTAAATCTGTGATATTTTACTTGTCTTATTGTCCATTTATACGTATAAGTGTCCTTTGTCACATAGTATTTATATCTATATTTATATATACACAAAATATTTATTTATTTATTTCTTATTCATGTATAACGAAATCAATCTCATGTCTATCTACACTCCCCAATCCAAATTAGATTACTCAACATCATCCATTGTAAATAGCACCCACCAACCATGGCAAAAATAATACAATGGAATTGCAACGGAAGTA
This sequence comes from Vesta saturnalis, assembly GCA_036346205.1. NCBI lineage: Eukaryota > Metazoa > Arthropoda > Insecta > Coleoptera > Lampyridae > Vesta > Vesta saturnalis. The sequence continues at coordinate 164,828 of JARFJB010000191.1, forward strand.
AAAAAAGCTTAGAGGAATTGAAGATCTTAATTGGGGAATATGAGCCATTTGCCATCTGTTTGCAAGAAACCCATCTTCGGGAAGGCAGCACGTTTCAATTAAGAAACTTTAATTGCGTTAGATACGATGAACCATGCGGTAGCAAAGCAAAAGGAGGAGTCGCAATTTTATCTACAACTAACTGCGTATACAAAGCGGTAGACTTAAAAACAAGACTACAAGCAATAGCGATATCTTTAGATTCCCCGGTAAAAATAGCACTATGTAACGTATATTTACCAGAAGATAACTGGAAAACCGAAGATCTCGAAAACCTTACAACACAACTACCAACCCCATACATACTAATGGGAGACTTTAATTCTCATAGTCCGGTGTGGGGGTCTACAAAGCTTGATATTCGGGGAAAGAAAATAGAAGAGTTTCTGGAAAGAAACAATATGGTTATCCTAAATAACACCAAACTCACCTTCTTCAACTCAAGATCTAACTCTTTCTCTGCTATTGATCTCACCATAGATTATCTCCAACAATTGAAATTGGTATAACTTGACCCCCAAATGGAATTATTCCATTCAACCCAATTCAAATTGCATTATTAAATACATTAATTTTAGTTTCTTCAGGAATCTCGGTTACATGAGCCCACCATAGGCTAATAGAAAATAACTATATTCAAACTATTCAAGGTTTATCAATTGCTATTATTTTAGGTTTATATTTTACAATTCTTCAAGGATATGAATACTTAGAATCTCCTTTTTCTATAGCAGATTCAGTATTCGGATCAACATTTTTTTTAGCAACAGGTTTTCATGGATTGCGTGTTATTATTGGAACATTATTTTTATTAGTATGTTTATTACGGCACTTAAATCATTATTTATTCTCATCTCATCACTTTGGATTTGAAGCAGCAGCATGATATTGACGTTTTGTTGACGTAGTTTGATTATTTCTTTATATTTCAATTTACTGATGTGGTAGATAAATTTATACAGTATAAAAATTATTTTTAACTTCCAATTAAAAGATCTATAAAATAGTATTAATAATTATAATAATTATAATTTTATTAATTTTAACCTTAATTATCTCTTTACTACTAATTTTAATTAATAATATAATTTCTGATAAAATAATTCATGATCGAGAGAAAAGATCCCCATTTGAATGTGGATTTGATACTAAATCTTCCCCTCGATTACCTTTTTCATTACCATTTTTTTTAATTGCAATTATATTCTTAATTTTTTTTTTTATTTTATTATATATGCGCTTCGACTGCAGGGTCATTTGCGCGTTACTTTTTTTGTTTCTGTGTTTTTTCTCATGGTTGAGTCCAGGTTGTTTTCTATAGATTTTTTGTTATTGGATTTTATATTTTGTCATACAAGTTTAGTGCCTTTAGGTACTGTATAGTGTTTTTTATTGCAGTTAATTTATTGAGATTTGCGCTCAATCTGTTTGATATTGAAAATGTGTATCTTAGTGTAGCATACTCAGGACAACTGCAGATTATATGTTCTACTGTGATGAGCGCGTTGCAGGTTGTGCATATGTTTCGGGTTTATTTTGAAGTATCGTTTGATGTAATTGATGTGTGCCCTAATCTAAGACGATGTACAATGCTAGAGTCTTTTCTATCTGTTATCATTAGTCTCCATTTAGTGATGCTAGTTTTACATTTTTAGAAGAGCGTTGATTCTGTCCCAATTCTGTTGCCATAAACTATTTATTTTGCTTTTCATAAATTTTGCCAGGTTTGGGTATGTTGCTAAATCGGTTTTAGGCTGTGTTACGTCATTCTGCTAAATGGGCAGCTGTATCTGCTCTCTCATTACCAATGATTTTAACATGTCCGGTATCCATACGAATTTAATTACAAATTTTGATCTGCGAGATGTTTGATAGTGCTTATAATCATTTGTATTATAGGTTTTCATTGAACGGTTTGGTATGCTGACTAGAGAACTATACTAGATGACACTAGCCAGGCGGATCTCTAGTGGTCCTACTTTAATTATAGAGGAATTTTGACATTTATCTTTTCAAGTATACGTGTGATATTTACAGCTAATGACTTGTGCAATCTTTGCCAGTTGATAATGAGCGGATTAGTTGAAAACAAAACATCATAGTTTGGGTGGTTTTCTTGGGCTCTAATTTTGCACGCATATCTTAACATTTTTGTTTGCCGATGCAGCTCTACTGGTAAAAACCCAGATTCGCAGCAGAGACTTTCGCTAGGACTTGTATAAAAGGCACCTAGTGCATACCTTATTCCGGCATTTTGAACTGTTTGCAGTGGTTTGAGAACACTTGGAGCGGCTGATGAGTACGCCTCACAACCGTAATCAATTTTACTTAGTATTAGTGCTCTGTATATTTGCAACAGGATCTCTGAATCTGCTCCCCAACGTAAATGAGATAAAGCCTTCATTACGTTTAGACGTTTCTTACAACGCGTTATTAAATTAGTTATGTGTTGTTTCCATGAAAGGGTGGAATCTAGTATTACCCCCAGGAAAACCCCAGAATTCTTACATATGATAGGATTGTTATTTAATGTTAGCCGTGGTCCGTAATGGGGCTTTCAGAGTTTGCAGAAATGTATTGAGTAAGTTTTGTCTAGTGAGAAATTATTAATTTTTATAATTTTACTTTTTAAAGAAAATTAATTGTTTTGTTTTTCTAATAAGGTTAATTTTTTTTTATTTTATTTAAAATTATTCTTTTATTTGAAAGTTCAATTAAATAATTTATACTATTTTATCAATAACAAATTTAATTTATAGTATTAATCTTTATAAAATAGTAAAATTTAATTTATTAATAATTTATTTATTATTTAATTATTTTTATTTGATTAATTTGTTTTAATTAGAATGATTTAAATATAAAATTTAATTTTTACTTTAAGGTAACTTATTTTAGGGGTATAAGTTTTTTATGTGGATTGATCTTTTTACTATTTCAGTTAGCGGTTTTATTAGGGGTTTATAAATACTTTCAAATGTTCTTTCATTATCAATGCGAGCAGTTTTAATACTGTTATACTTCTGCTGTATTATTTTACGAGTCTGAATATTTTTTTCTTTAATATCATTTCCTTGTTATCCATTATAACAAAGCGGGTTTACTCAACAGATACCGGTTTACCTCGAACAGATAGCTGTCTACATAAACAGATAGCTGTTAATACCTAAACAGATCAGTACATACTAAACTACTGTAAGCAGTTTAAGGTATTATATATTCATCAAATGTCATCCTGTATCGACCATTATTAACTTCAGCATCCTTGTTTATGACCATGAAACCAACCGGATCTACCCAGCACTTTGTACACATGTCCCCAACCAATATCATGCTTATGGTGGAACTTATATGATCCTCATACACATGTTTTAGGTTTAATTCATCTTGATCAAATAATATAATTAGATCCACATTGTCACTAATTAATTGCTTTGGAATTTTACTGTAAGTTTGGCCCAAATAGAAACAGTCAATATCGTTATGCCTACCCATAGAAAAATATGCCCTTATGTTATTTTGCTTTTCACAAGCGATATCATCGAAGATAAAAACAGAGTTTGATTTTGCACAATTAGACTCAATCACATCTTGATTATCACTGAAGGTAAAGTAACCTATATCCCTCATTGGAAGTAAGATTTCCTGTAAAAGTTTGTACTTGTTTTGATTCAATGACTTAGAGTATACGTATACATGTTTAAATTTCAAGCCATTTTTCTCGGTAATCAGACTGATCATTGCGTTTGTTTTACCGCAATTGGAGGGACCACATATAATACCACGTATACTACCTGGAAGTAAATCACCATGTTTCGAAGTAATAGACTTTTCATAAAAGTCATGATTTTGAATTGAGAGCTTTTGTTTTTGAGCAACTACTTTCATCGTTAGTGGATGAAATAAAACTAAACGCATAATTACAACATTTTTATTTATATACTAGGCTACATTACAATAACTATAACTTTTTCACCTCCCCAGTGAGTGGGCTGTACTGCACAATAGCGTTATGGAGAATAAGACCATAGACAACAATTCCATTATCGAAAGGTGTTAGAGATTTCATTTCCAATTTGATGTCTACTGTTGAGTTTTTTAAGGATTCATTTTGTTTAGAGCAGTCCATTACAAATACTGGACATGATTTGAATTCGGAATAGTTGAATAATGCATCTTTATCATCTTCACCATAGTAATTTCAAAAAATTGCGATAGGCAGGTATGTATTGGTTAGCACTGAAGTACAAATGCATTGCTTCATATGGATTATACTCAGAATTCAGATATACTTTAAGATTTCTGATGTTAATGTGATCAAAATTTCCGGCCCTTGCTGACTTTGTTGGAATGCAATAATTATCCAACGTGGTTTTTCCAGTTGCGTTGATGTTTTTATTGGCCATATGTCTGAGGTTGCCTGTTTTAAAGAAGTTAATTCATATAACTCCCATTGACGAAATGGAACTGTAATAATAGAATTTTTATTGATTCCTTGAAACAAGTTAAGTTTCGCAGCATCACTAAGTATTAAGTGTGGTACTTTCTATTGAATTTTATTTAAGGTTATTGCGGCATCAACTTCACCATAGTAACAGTTTGTATCGCTTCTAGATCGAATTAAAACCAACTCTTGGTGCATATTCACGATTACCTCACGATAATCCTCCATTATTCCAAATATGTGGTTCAATGGTATCCATACTGTAAACGATTTTTCTCCAGTTTGCTCATCGAACTATACTTGTAAGGGTTCTTCATTCTTTGGCGACCATCCCAAATGGCTTAGCAGTTGTAGTTTTCTATCATAACAGTTTTCAACATTCTGTCATGGCCTTTAATCAATTCCCAATTGTAATAAATATCAAGATTGCTAGATAGAGATTCATAATGTTGATCATAGATTATATCTTCATCCTCGTTTAAATTTGACCAATCAATTTATTTTCAATTTCTTGGGATCGTAAAAATTGTAATTCTACATATGAATGCCATCTTAGAAGCTCATTCTATTCCTTCATATCCAACACTACATTATTGCTTTGATCACAGTTGCTACACCCCAAACGCACTACTGGTACAAGGTTGAGGTGTGTACTGTATCCAATTTCCATATGTTTTGCATGATGAGTATCGTTCGATGGTTTATAATAAATACAATCGATTAAGTATTCATTAACTGCTTGTTTATACACTTCAGATAAATGATATGGCAACCTGTCAGTGTTAGAAGAATAACCTTCGTCATGTTTCTATTGATTTTTACTGATACTACCACCATCACTATTTTGACAGCACTAACAACACAAGGTAAAATTATTATTCATATTGCTACTGCAACTATGTGGGGTATCCATATATAACGGTGAACTTCTGAGTTTGGATCGTTCCAGAAATGATGTTATTGCTGCCTGCATTATAACGACTGTACTTGCTTGCAATTTGCACTACGACTAAACGCTGTTTAAGAAATGATTTTAGTTAAATCATGTGGTTGGGTTGTGGCACTACTATTAAAAACAAAATGTTATGTTTGTTGTTTCCCCGACTGCACCCAAACAACTCATGAAGACATCTCTCGTGTTTAGCTGTGTTTTAAATTCTTCAATTCGAGTTTTTTCTTTCAAATACTCATAAAAGCGTTGAGGTAATATACATTTAAAATCATCCGTTTCCATCACTATACGTTCACCATACTTAGTATTAATTACTGTCACATAAATCACTTTATACTTTTTTGATATCTCGAGGTCACATGCACTTTTAAAAAGTTTGCAATAGGTGCCTTGGTTTAACCCTGCTAATTCCATGTTTAACAATTACAAGTTGCTAACTGACTGATCTCAACACACCTCGCTGTGGTTTATATCACAAAAATGTGTCCTTGACTTGAGTACCTATCACATGTTTAAACTTGTTGAATACCCATCTACTTTTAGCTTAGAAAATTATTTCACCCTGACTCAATTTAGTCAATATAAGCACCATTTGACCTTGATCTACTTTTTAGCATAGACAACCCGCATTCTTCTTGTTTCCATGAATTGATTCTATTTTTATACTTATATACAGGTCAATAATCTTTGACCTTGACCACTCTATTTTTAGACTTCTGAGAAAGAACTAGCCGAAGCTTCCCTGAAAGCCTCGTATCAGTACCGAGAGCTATGTTTATTAGTGACGGCCGATGTTAAAAATGCTTTCAACTCGGCACACTGGCCTTGTATAATAGCTGCAGTCAAGAGAAAGTCCATCAGCAGCTACCTAATCAAAGCAACACAAGCATATTTTACCAACAGGTAAAAGATAACCTTTGACGACAATGAAACAATGAAAATAAGTAGAGTTTCACAAGGATCTATTTTGGGACCACTGCTGTGGAACATATATAATTATGACATCTTGAGACTGGATGTAGCGGAGAATGTTACACTGATTGGCTACGCCGATGCTTTAGCGATAGTAACCTCACCAAGAGCTTTCGAAAAGCTTACGTTGATTACTAACACTATCCTAGAGCTAGTAAGAGACTGGCTACAAAATCAAAAGCTTGATATCGCTACGGAAAAAAACAGAAGCTGTGTTCCTATGGAAACGAAAAAGCACCAAACAAACAAAACTGGAAATAGACCGGAAAATGGTTACGAACTTCAAATGCGTAAATATCTAGGTATCGCGTTTGACGAAAAAATGAAGATGACAGCACGTTAAGACAGTGGCCGCAAAAGCCGAAAAAATAGCGACAAGCATGCATCCAATAATGCCAAACATAAACGGTCCCAGCCAATGTAAGAGGAAACTCCTGACCTCAGTGGTCGAGTCAGTATACTATATGCGTCGAACATATGGTCCAAGGTGTTACGATATCAAACATACGTCAATCTAATTCGAAATACACAAAAAATGGTAGCGATAAGAGTCACATCAGAGTATCGAACGATCTTAGCTGATTCCTTTAAACTTAATAATACAGGAACGTGATGAAATGTATAACAATAGGAGAATTGATTGCAAACCATTACTGACTTACATAATTCCTGTCAGGGCATGGTGCATCCAGGCAACATCTATTCAAATTTAAACGGACAAGCAATAACTTATGTATATTTTTTAAGGAAGTAAACACCGCTGAACATACGGTACTTTTTTGCCCGCGCTTACAAAACGTCAGAAAGAAAACAGTAACAGAAATCGGCACTGAACTACGAAACAAAAATATTATAGCCAAAATGCACGAAAAAGAAGATTGATGGGATAACATTAACGCAATGCTAAAGGAAATCATGTCCAAAAAAGAAAGCGAGAAGAGAGCGGCGCAGACTGGGTCGCCACATAGTCACATCAATTGCGGTTAACCGTCGTCAGAATGTTTTTTTCGTTTTGTTTTTTCTTTAAAATTAAACACTAAGCTTGGTTTCGTGCTTTGAATAAATTTTTTAGTTTTTTAATGTTCTTTCTAGGAATGCTCTTTTTCATTTTAAAAGTATTACATGGAGCCAAACCTTTTTCCAAACTTTACATACGGCTAAACTGTTAATCAAATTTCTACTGATCCAGTGCTTTCCATCGATATATTCCCGTAGACAACATGACGCATGCCGCTGGTGATTCCAAGTTGCCATATTCTGTGGAAGAGGGGTGGGTATGCTCACTCGTGAGAGAAATCAATCCCACATACCCCCACAAAATGTGGGGAACCTATAAAAGGTTTCCTCTCCTCTAATAAAAGAAGTCGTAGTAGTAGTGGTGAGTAGTAGTACTAGTAGTACAGTAGTAGCAGTAGAGTAGCAGTAGAGTAGTAGTAGTAGTAGTAGTAGTAGTAGTAGTAGTAGTAGTAGTAGTAGTAGTAGAGTAGTAGTAGTAGTAGTAGTAGTAGTAGTAGTAGTAGTAGTAGTACATAAAGAAAAAGGACGAACCTTCTTGAGAGTTTATAAACTCCCTACTTATTCTCTGAGAAGAGAAGAAAAATATCTTGAAGTGACCAGCAGGTACATAAAATTTTTCTCTTAATCTCAAGTACAGATTAACCAGATAACGAGCGCAATTCGGAATTACAGAAGAGACAAAATCCACTCAACTCGGTACTTTTTCATGTAACGCGCGCAACTCGGCTACGTCCGATTTTCCTGTACCATTCTTCAAAATACAAAAATGCGATGCTTTTACGTTCGAAGAGTATATTTTTGTTCTGCTTAATAACCGCAATATATTTATTTTTGTGTAAAGGTGGTATATTAGGAAAATATAAACTTTCATGATAGAAGTTCATAAATACAAATATTTATCTTTTGGGTTTTGAAATCTGATATTTAAATAAAAATATAATGAACTTTATACGTTTTGTACTATCGTAGTCTGTAGAAAGTGAAAGGTTTGATATTAATTAATTAACACTTTAATTAATATTCACTATTTGCTGCCCGCGATAACTGCAGTTGCAATATATAAACTTTTAAAAATTTATATTTAAATACACGATTTAAATCTCAAAAGATAATTATTTGTAATTAATTACTTTCTTTTCATGAACTATTCATTCGACAGTTAAATTATTTCTCACATTTTCCTGTTGTTGAGAATTTCCAAACAAATAGTTGTGCAAAATGACGACGCACAGTGCCTTAAGTAATGTGGGGTTTCACTTTGTTATTATTTTACATTGCTGATATTATATTTTTGAAAACACAGTTTATGTATATTTACGTCTCAAATCCACGTAATCTTTAGGTTTATGCCTTCGACTGTCTAAATGTATCGTCCCTCAATAAAAATGTAAAAGGTTTTGAAAGTTGGTACTTACGGGGTTAACAAATTATGCAAGGCGTACGTTTCGAATTAGTCAGTAGTAGTCATTCTAGATACGCTTTCCTTCTCTAGGTAATACAATGCTTCTAGGTTATAGATGTTCCAAAACTATTATCAAAATCGTCATAGTATTCGTTTCTGCTTTCACTATCACTATTTTCAATGGTTTATAGCAAAATGAACATAAGATTATTCACAAACACGCAGTTCTGCCGAATGCATGGGCGCTCTAGGTACATAAGCACCCATACCAAATTATTCAGTTATTGTTTTATGTTCAGTTGATGTTAAAATTTAAATGCATTTTTGGAGCTAAAGCTAAACAAATCGAAATTATTTTAAAACCTTACAACAATCAATGTCCATACCTAATGTATCATTATTTACGAATTTTCAATAAACCCCTATTGAGCTTTACCTTCAGCTTATCTATTATCGCACGCGCGTCAGCGATGCTAGGTTTACTATTAAAATAAAGGATGTTTGGACTTTAGCCTCTTTTGTGCACACTTGCAGTTTTGTTGATAATATTTAACAATGGTAACAGTATATACTTATATTGCTTATCCAGTTTCAAAATGAAAATCGATTAACGTTTGAAGGAAAGCCGACACTGACACCGGCCGCAGCAACCAGATACGCAGTCTATTCTAAGACAATAGACAATAAATAAAAGAGTGAATGGGGTGCCAAGTGTTTTTACATTTTTTTTTATTTTAATTAGTTAGGTAGATATTTTAAAGACATTGTTAATAAGTTTACAAAAGCTTACAAATTACGTCTTAGTGGTCGTCAACGCAATATAATGAAATTACCTGCTAAATTCGCATGCATCAATTTGTTAAAGTAAGTCTTTTGGCTTTGTTGAAGAAATATTCTCCAACCGGTGTTTATATTATATATATATATATATATATATATATATATATATATATATATATATATATATATATATATATATATATATATATATATATATATATATATATATATATATATATATATATATATATTCAGGGTTAGTCACGCTCAACGGGACGGAATCTAGCGGTAAAACGGTAAATCATATCAAAAATCGTTTGACACAAGTATGTAGGTCTATTTGGTCTACAAATTAAAATTAGTGTGGAATATACAGGGTTACTCAAAAAAGTTACATATCAAAGTTATGTTTTTAAATGGATCACCCTGTATTTTATTACTTTTGAATCCTACTTTAAAAATAATATGTATTTATTCAAGTAACCCTATATCTAAGTTTGATAGTTTTCGAGTTATTCAATTGTTTCTAAAAATGTAGAGTAATTGAAAAATTTAATTACAACTTAACAGAAATTTTTAATTAATTTGCTTTTAGATTTCGATTCTACACTTCTTGGACTGTCTATCAGAATAATTACAATAGTAAAATAATATGCAGGGTGTTCCTAACTTCAACTTTGATTTTCTCCAAGTATTTGGTGCTATTACTTTGTTATTTTAAATGGAACACCCTGTATTTTATTTCTTTATGAGAAGGAAATTTAATACTCTTTCAAACTAATATAGGATTCCCTATCCCAATTTTCAGTATTTTCCGAGATATTTCCATTATTTTACCAGTATGCATAAATATTGATGGTTTTATAGTAAATACTGGCAAGATGGCCTTGAAATATAAAACAAATAAATTGACAATATTATAATTTTACAAACTAAACAATAAAACGAATAACAATTAACATAATTACAACATTAAAAATCACTCTACTAAACTCATTTTATAATAAATGTTCAATGTGATGTCCATTTTGTTCAATACACAGCACTATCCTCTTTTCAAATGAGCGTTTCACATTATTTAGCATTTGGGGTGTGATTGTCGCGAATGCTTCTCTAATGCGTATTTTCATGTTTTCAGAGGTAGTTGGAGCAATGTGGTACACAAGAGTTTTGATGTATCCCCAGAAAAAAAAGTCCATTGTTGTTAAGTCGGGAGACCTAGCAGGCCAATTGCTAGGACTTCCTCGACCTACATATCTTCAAATGTCCGGTCTAAATATTCTCTCACATTCCTTGAAAAATGTGCTGGCGCACCATCTAGTGGTAGCCACATTTTTTGCCTCACATCTAAAGGATTATCTTATAGGAGAGTCCAAAATTCGTTTTCCAAAAATCTTAAAAATTCTCTTCCATTCAAATGGCCATTAAAAAAATGTGGCCCTACTACATGTTCTCTATTAGTCCCCGTATACGTTCAGGGACCAACGATTTTGTCGATCTATTGTTTTAAATTGATGAGGATTCTCAGTGGCGTAATAGTGAAAATTATGCCTATTAACCAGTCCATTATTGTGAAATGTTGCTTCGTCAGTGAATAACAAATTATCATAAAATATTGATCTTCTGCCGTATGGTCGAGAAACCATAGAAAAATTCCAGTCTACGTTGAAAATCCACTCCATACAAATGCTGATGCATTTGTATATGATACGAATGATAGTTATGTTTTCTTATTATTCTACTTACGCTGGATTGACTTATATTGAGTTCTCGAGAAATAATTGTAGAAGTGTTATTGGATTTTCAATTACAGATTGCAAAACTGCTAGTTGTAAATCTTCATTTTCCGTTACGGGCTTTGCTATTTCTCGTGTTTTATATTCAACACTGCCAGTTTCAATAAATCGGTTTAAAAGTCTCAAACACTTCTTTACGAGGATGGTCTTTTGAGGATATCTTTCAGCATAAACACGTGATGCTAATAAGCAATTTTGAAAACATTCACCTAATATAAAAATCATATTTACTCGATCTTCAATTGGGTATTCTTTCATTGTATTAATTATGTTAAATTGTAAAATCAACACTAAATAAGTTTTTACTATCTGACATAAGAAAATGTTTTATTTGTTAATTTTCTCAAAGCCTACTTAGAGTTTATCATAAAATCTTCAACATTTACGCATACTGATAAAATAATGCAAATAATTTGGAAATAAAGAAAATTCGGATAGGAAAATAATATTAAATTTTCGTTTTCATGCAGGGATAAAATACAGGGTGTTCCATTTAATAATAACACTAAAAACTTGATGCACATCAAAGTTAAAGTTTGGAACATACAATTTTACTTATTTTATTAGAAAGTTCAAGGAGCGAATTACTCAAAAAGTCTGTATTAAGTTGCAATTAACTTTTTTTGTTACACTACAGTTTTAGAAAAAATTGAATAATTCGTAAAGTATGAAATTTGAGTATACGGTGACCTAAATAAATACGTTAGTTTTTAAGGGCAATTAAAAATGTAACAAAGTTCAGGGGATTCATTTAAAAAATACTTCTTTAATATGTAAATTTTCAAATTATAAATTTTAATTTATTTTCTTTTGTATTCAAGGCTATCTTGTCAGTATTTGCTATAAAACCATCAATATTTATGCATACGGGTAAAATAATGGAAATATCTCGGAAAATACTGAAAATTGGGATAGGGAATCCTATATTAGTTTGAAAGAGTATTAAATTTCCTTCTCATAAAGAAATAAAATACAGGGTGTTCCATTTAAAATAACAAAGTAATAGCACCAAATACTTGGAGAAAATCAAAGTTGAAGTTAGGAACACCCTGCATATTATTTTACTATTGTAATTATTCTGATAGACAGTCCAAGAAGTGTAGAATCGAAATCTAAAAGCAAATTAATTAAAAAATTTCTGTTAAGTTGTAATTAAATTTTTTCAATTACTCTACATTTTAGAAACAATTGAATAACTCGAAAACTATCAAACTTAGATATAGGGTTACTTGAATAAATACATATTATTTTTAAAGTAGGATTCAAAAAGTAATAAAATACAGGGTGATCCATTTAAAAAAACATAACTTTGATATGTAACTTTTTTTTGAGTAACCCTGTATATTCCACACTAATTTTAATTTGTAGACCAAATAGACCTACATACTTGTGTCAAACGATTTTTGATATCATTTACCGTTTTACCGCTAGGTTTCGTCCCGTTGAGCGTGTCTAACCCTGATATATATATATATATATATATATATATATATATATATATATATATATATATGTTATAATAATAGGTGCAGTAACGATCTAATGAAAAACGAACCAATTAGTATAAGCAGTGTTAAAAATATATGTAGATGATACCAATAAATGTAAGTCAAGAGAAGAAGTTTTGCAAGATGTATTTATGAAATATAATACTGCTCAAGATGAAATTGAAAATTATTTAATTGATATAGAGGAGCAAATAGACCCTGAGGATAGGGACGAGATCGAAATCAAATATTTTGATACTCTTGCTGCAATTAAAAATTCTATAGCAGAATTATCTCCTAAAATAACACTTCTCAAAATGACAATGTCAATATAGCATCTCACTGTTATCCCAAAATAAACTTGCCGCAAATTAATATACCTCAATTCTCTGGTAATTTTTCTGAATGTGAAACATTTTTTGATCTGTTCACCTCGCTTATTGATAAAAATAGTCAATTTACAAATGTTGAAAAAATGTTATTATTTAAAGACATTGCTAAAAGGTGAAGCTTTAAGTATTGTAAATTCATTAAAAGTAACTAGTGATAATTTTGTTACTGCAGTTTCACTGTTAAAGAAAAGATTTGAAAACAAAAATAAAATTGTGAATTCTTATTTTAGTAATATTTTAAATGCTCCAATTATAACAAAGTGTAATCCACAGAATTTGAGAGATTTTGCCACTACTTGTAAAAATAATTAAGAGTCATTGAAAAACTTAAAACTCGGAGATAAATAAATTCTTGAAGCATTATTAATTTTTAATTTTCAGCAAAAGCTAGATTATAGTTCTAAGAAAATATTTGGTGAAGAAATAGATATTAAAGCATTGCCTAAGTTATATGAGTTTTTCGAGTTTCTATAAAAGAGATGCACAGTACTCGAAAATATGTCTAGTCTTGATATTAAAATAGAAAAAAAGTTTAATAAATTATCATTACATTCCTATAATTTTAATCGTAACGTGCAAGAACAAATCATATTTTGATCATATTGTAACGATAACATCCATAGAACATATGTTTGCAAAAAATTTATATCACTTTCTGTACCAGATAGATTGGCGTTCTTAAATCTTATCATTATTGTTTAAACTGTTTAGGTAATAAACATCTGATTGAAAATTGCACCTCAAGCTCAAGTTGCTCACAGTGTAATAGACAGCATCACACCTTGTTACACTTAAATCAAATGCCTCAAAAGAACTAGCCTCAAATTTTCCAAAACAATTCATACTCTCAAAACCAATATAAAAATCTGGCATCTGATAAATTTCAACATATGTCCTCAGGTTGCTCCTCTGCAGTAAATTCAAATTCTCGTCAAGATAACAGTCAAAATCCTTTATATGCCAGTCACTCTCGAAAACGCAAAATCACACTTCACCTTATGATAATCAATGCTCTACTTCTCGGATTCCATCTCGTAATAATCAGAACAAAACCTCAAAGAATTTAGCTCTCGATCAACTGAATGATCAACCCTGTAGTTCAAATAATATCTCAGCTTTATCTACAAAGCACTCTCACGTACTTTTAGCTACACCTCAAGCTACTATCTACTCAAAGCAAAATGAAACTATTCAAATTAGAATACTTATGGATAGTGGTAGTCAAAACTCTTTTATAACTCAACATTCAGTTGACAAATTAGGTTATAGTACATATAATAAAAAGTTTGAATTTCTGGAATTTCTCAAAGTCTCACATTCTCGAGTCAAATAATTCCTATACTTTTGCACTCTAATGTTGATTGCTCAAAAATATTTAAAGTATCTTGTGTAGTACTTGACAAAATTGCAGATAAGTTACCACAAACTCCTATATGTCCAAGAAAATTAAAAATTCCAGATCACATATTTTCAAACCTCGCAGACCCTGATTTTTCCATCCACTACGAATGAAATTGAAGTTTTACTTGGAGCGGATGTTTATTATGATCTATTAACATATGGGTTTGTAAAAATGGGCAAAAATCTCCCTACTCCTCTCAAAACACACTTGGGATGGATAGTCTCGGGAAATATTCCGCACTATTGTATTAATCAATTGCCCTCATTTTCTCAATCTTATCACGTAACTACATTCTCTGAAGACGATACTGAACTCGATTCAATCCTTACAAGTGTTTGGAACATGGAAGAAATGCCAAATAAGTCTATTCTCACTCCAGAAGATGAAATTTCTGAACAAATTTGCACTCGTACAACTAAAATTCTCGAACATGGTCGCTTTCAAGTTGATCTACCCCTTAAATCACTCACTGAGCACTGCAAGCTTAGTGAATCACTAAATCTTGCTCAAAGACGATTTCTGTCTCTTGAAAAGAGATTCGAGAAAGAACCTAATCTGTTTACAGAGTATACAAAATTTATAGATGAATATTTATCTCTAAATCACGCTAGAATTGTTCCTCTCTCCCGCACTAACAAAATTGGCGAAAATAAATATTTCATCCCTCACTTGTGTGTCATACGAGGGTCGAGTTCAACTACCAAACTCAGAGTTGTATTTGACGCTTCATGTAGAACATCATCAGATTTCTCTCTGAATGATGTTACCTTAAAAGATTATCGTGTACAACCTGATTTATATGATATCGTTTGGCGTTTTCGTACATTTACGTTCGTACTCACCGCTGACATAGAGAAGATGTATAGGCAAATTAGGTTAAACCCAGATCAAGTTTTTTTACAAAATATTTTTTGGCGTGATTCTCCCCAAGATCCTTATCATATATTGAGCTTTTCACCGTCAAGAAACACAATACCCCCGGCATCTAATGTTCTTCTTGCTCAAACATATATGGATGATGTTTAAGCTGGTTGCGATAGTCATGATGAACTGAAAACTCTTTACTCTCAATTAAATTCACTCCTAAGTCACTCGGGATTTCATTTAAGAGAATGGTGTTCCAATTCGAATAAAGTCTTACATAGTATTTCTCATGACCAAATATCCGAATTTGATATTAATCTTACAAGGTCACCTTGTAAATTGTTAGGATTATCTTGGAACCTCTCTTCAGATAACTTTCAAATATCATCTCCTGACACTCAAGTTGAGAATCATATTACCAAAAGAAAAATTCTCTCTACGATAGCACAATGTTTCGATCCTCTTGGTCTTGTTAATCCAGTGATGGTCAAAGGTAAAATTTTAATGCAAAAACTTTACTTGTCAAAAATTGACTGGGATGCACGAATCTGCGACGCGATGATCTTAAAGGAATATGAGGTATTCCTTCCTCAAAAGTATCTCCCAATTAAAAAATCTTGGAATTCCCCGCTTCGTCCTTTTAGATTTCAAATTCATGATTTTTCTGATTCAAGTACTGCTGCATATGGTGGTTGCATTTATCTCCGAGTAAAATATGCGGACAAGTCAGTATCTTGCATGTTAATATCGGAAAAATCTCGTATCTCACCTCTCAAAACAATTACTATACCCAAACTCGAATTATGTGCTATGGTATTACTTTCAAAATTAGTGAACAAAATTCTAAAAATCTATGATAATCTCGAATTAGAATCAGTGCATCTTTGGAGTGATTCACAAATAGCATTATTGTGGTGTAGAAGTCATCCCTCTCGCTGGAATATCTTTGTCGCAAACCGGGTATCACAAATTCAAGGACTAACGTCAGGGTGTTATTGGAATTATATTAAGTCTAAACAAAATCCCGCAGATATGCTGTCAAGAGGTGAATTTAATTCAGAAGCTCTTAACTTTTGGTTTGGTTTTTTGGTCCACAGTTTTTACATGATCCTGAACTTAATTTAACAACTCAGGAAAAAATTATAGAATTAAATAATCCTCCAGAAGAACGAAAGGTTTCTTTAGTTTCAGCTGAAGCTCCTGTCGATTTTTGGGTATCTATATTTTCGAAAGTGTCATTTTTTCTCTCACATGCAAAGATCCCTAGCTTACATTCTTCGATTTATCTATAACTCAAAAAATCCCACCAATAAAATTGTTGGACCTGTATCGGTTCAAGAACTCTCGAAGTCTTTAAATTTTATTTTAAAAACTCTTCAAAAAGAACATTTCTCTAAAGAAATATTTGAACTCTTTAATAATAAATCGCTTTCAAATACACAGCTCTTATCTTTCAAACTTTTCATTGGACCTGATGATTTAATTCGCGTTGATGTAGATTACAAAACGCTGATACTAGTTATGAACAAAAGCATCCTGTTTTCTTGCCACCAAATAATCATATAGTTAATCTTATGTTACTTCACGAACACAAACGGTTAGGGTAAGCAGGTCCTCAAAATACTCTCTTTAATTTTCGATTGAGATATTGGGCTCTTAATGGCCTTCATCAGGTGAAACGCTTCATCAGAAATTGCATACTTTGTTTTCGGTTCAACTCCACGGTGTCTCAAGGAATACTGTCAGATGCGGAATTAATTTTGGATGTCGGTATTTAATTTATCATCTGAAGCTTTTCTTATGACACTTAAACGTTTTATTTCCCGGAGATGAAACCCTCAAGTAATTTATACTGATAACGCTAGAAATTTTATTGGTTCTAAAAAGTATCTTAGAGATTTGTATGACTTTTTAAAAATTCCTCAAATTATGACTCTATTCTATCCCATCTTTCTTCTAATGAGATCCAGTGGAAATGTATAACACCCAGGTCTCCGCATTGGGGTGGACTCTGGGAATCCGCAATTAAAAGGACGAAACACCACATGTATCGCCTCATTGGTAATTCTCAATTCACGTTTGAAGAATTTTCTACAATGTTAACCCAAATAGAAGCAATTCTAAATTCGAGACCTTTCTGTGCTCTCTCTAATGATCCTTCCGATTTCCATTCTCTGACTCCTGGTCATTTTCTGATAGGTACTGCTTTAACAGCCTTTCCCGATAAATCTGTTACGCATATTCCTCACAATAGACTTACATTTTGGCAACAATGTTTCAAAACACAACAGATTTTTTGGAAGAAATGGTCAGTCGACTATCTCAATCGTTTACAGAATAGATCAAAATGGTTTAAACCTTCTGTTAATTTAAAGGAAAATGATCTAGTGCTTATAAAAGAAGAAAATACTTCACCCCTCAACTGGCCGCTAGCTAGAGTGATAGAGATCATGCATGGTTCAGATGGAAACGGCAGGGTTGTACGTTTGAAAACACAAGATAGTGAATTCACCAGAAGTATAACTAAATTATGTCAACTTCTTCAAGTTGATAATATTTAAAAAAAATCACCTAACTCACTATTTATTAAATGTTATTTTCGATAGTTTTGTTTTCCGTCGCTCTATTTGTTTTACTCTCTTTTGTTTTCAACTACCTGAAGCCTTCCCCCTGATGGAGGGGCAGGGTTTTGAATCCGGTGTATATATAAAAAAATGAATTGCGTTGTTGTTGTAGTTACGGAAAAATGTAACACGGGTTAGTTTAGTTTTTCACAAATATTTAATAATTTATTTTAATACTCCGAAAATACACGCTCAATCTCTAAATATAATCATATCCTAAGCTTAAAAAACATCTCTCTCGTTCTCGCTTAAATTATGTGCACATTTAATTACTATTTGCCTTTGTAAGAATTTCACATTTTGTAATATTAGCGTAGTTTTGTATTGAAGTTCAATTGTATTAATAAAGAAAGTGTTTTCTGAAATCCCATGGTCCTTCGTGTTTTCAAATAAAGTTAGAAATGTAGGACAAAAATCCTACAGCTTTGAGTATTTCAGAAGGGTGTAAGTGCAAATTAAATTTAATTAAAAAATATATACATTTATTTATTGTGCGAATAAAATTTAATTTATTATATACGTGTTTCACATGTTGACTTATAAAGTATTTTTTTTTAATTTTTGTATTAGATATGGATAAATTTGTAATTCGTTCTCCAAAGGGAAGAAAACGGTTCCAGCGTCTGCACCCTTCGAGTCCGTGTCTTCGCAGTCATCTTTATCTCATGTCGATGTTTCAAAAGACCAGACCAAGAAACTTCAGAAATCTGCAAAGAGGAAAAGGAGATGGATAGTAATACCGAAGAGATTGCTTCTACTTCTAAAGTACAAGATAATCTGAATCCGCCATTAAAGAGGGGCAAAAGACCAGGGCGTTGCTTTCAACCAAACTGGAAAAATACATTCGGGTGACTGCATTATCAGGAGGGTGTTTCTAAAGTCGTTTGTGAATTATGCCACTTAAAACTTAAAATTCCAATGGATGCCACCTACACAACGCTGTGGAGTCAATGGTGTATTGTTCAAGGATTTAATAAATGGAATAAAGCACTTGAGAGATTTCGATATCACGAAAAATCAGAAATAGATAGACACGCTCTAGAGGCTATGTTTGCAATTGACAAAGGAGTAAATGTGATCTCAGCTATGTCAAAGGCTAAAGTGTTAGAAATGAAAACTGCAAGAACTGCGTTGCTTAAAATTATTGGTTCCATTAAGTATTTAGCTGGGCAAAGACTTGCATTCATAGGCCATACAGAAGAAGACTCAAACTTTATTCAGCTTTTAAATCTTCGAACTGGAGATCCCAATACATGGATGAGCCGTACTAACCATAAATGGATATCGCACGATATTATCAATGAAGTACTGAGCACATTAGCTGATAAGCTAGAGAGCGGATTTTATGCACTATAAAATGCCGAAATATGTGCATATATATGCACTTAAAAACCTTAAAATATGCATCAAAAATGCATTATTAATTCAAAATATGCAAAATATGCATAAATATTGAATCTTCTATTTACCTGTGTTAAAAAAAGTATATATGTTTGTAATTTTTTAATAGGAAAAAGATAAATTGCATACAAACTTATTATTTTAACATTCAAAATTATCTGTTATTTAAAAACTACATATTTACTTATACACTATACATTTATAAAAACTGCACCCTGTCATTACTACTTACAAAGCAATTATTATTTTAACACTATTTTAAAATTAAGTGTTATTTAAAAATTACATATTTACTTATACGCTATAGATTTATAAAGATTACACCCTCTCATTACTATTTGCAAAACAATTTATAACTAAATATTTTTCCAAGTTTTCGGGCAGAAAATTTTGGCGTCTGTCCGATAGTATCTTTTTGTACAAAGAAAAACTTCTTTCTACATCCACAGAAGTTATGGGTGCATATTTTAATACGGCTAATATGGCCAAATCTAAATTTATAACAAGATCATCGGAATTTTCCTTAAGTTTCAGAACTTTATTATTAACTTTTAGTAACAACTGATATCCACTGTTTTTTTTGTAAAATTTCATTTAATTTATTAGAAATAGTTTTACCAATATTTGCTGAAACAGCAGAAATCAGCTGTTGAAATTTATTAATTATTTGCATAGATTCATTTAATGACAATGCTTCCGTTTCTAATTTAGCAATGGTTGAACTTACAAAATAGTAATTTGCTTTTATAAATGCCAGCTCATTGCGCAATTGTGTTTTCTTTAAAATGGATTGAGCTTTTTGAACGTAAGTACTTGAATTATCAGAAATTTCTAAAACTAACTCCTTTATTTTTCCAAATGATCTGCATAAAAAGAGCTGCATTTAACCAAGTACCCAACGCGTAATCACAGGCTCTGGTGGTAGAGGAATATTAGGTAACTTTTCATTGTACAATTGAATTCGTAACGGAGCTTTTAAAGCACTTTCTTTATACTACTTATTAAACTATTTACTAATGGAAATTGATTACGAATTGTTTCTGCTACTCTATTAATACCATGTGCGAGACATGTTACATGTATTAAATTTTCATAAAATAATTTTAATTGCTGTCCAGCTTTTACCATATACGGTGCTGCATCAGACAGCATTAAAACTATTTTATCTGTTGCAACAATATCAGGAATAAAAAATTGCATGAAAGCTTCGTTTATAAAGCGAACTATTGTTGCATGATTGGTTTTCTCAAGAACTTTGGAAGCGATTAAATATGATATACTAGACTGCGCCTCACTTAAATAACCAATCATTAAATTTGCAACATATCGCCCGCAACAATCTGTAGTTTCATCTACTATAAAATAAAGATATTTATTTTTGTAATTTTCTTTATATGCCCCATAGTTTCAAGATATAAATCATTAATATACCTTTTTCGAAGCGTGCTTTCATCTGGCACTTGCTTTTTACTAATTTTTTCTAAAAATGACCTAAAACTAGGATTTTGCAATTTCTTTAATGGAATATTGGCTTTAACAAGTGCACTACACAATTCGAAATTAAATTCCTCTTGTGCATTTCTTTTGGCCGTTTCTTGAAACAACGACTGGCGCAAAGGTGTCTGACAAACTTTTGTTTTCTTAAATGTTTCTAATTTTCTTTTATGAAGAGAGGTTTCAATGTGCTGTGTAACTTGAGATTTCCTTTCGCACATGATCTAAGGAAAAATTAATTTTAAAAATAAGTATCTAATTGCGTTTAAAACTGATAAAACGGTGAATTCAATAACCTACATCAATTAATAAGGGTTTAATTTCCGAAATCAATTAAAAATATGTAATGGTACTTACTATTTTTCCACAGGCTATGCAAAACACTTTTTCATCATCCAGACGTAGCTCGGATATATTTTTATCCATACTTGAACTAAACTATTTTTAACTTTCGGCATCTTGAAGTTCACTTAACAAAGCCGTACCATTCAGTTACGTCTTCGCCCAAAGAATGTTTAAAATTTTGCATTTTGTCCGTTACTCTCAAATTATTTTCAAGAAGGATTAACTAACTAAAACCTTACCTTGAAAAAGTCCAAATAACTTTAACCCTTGATTGCGGAATTCCTCAATCAATGCTTTAACTATCTACTTAGGTACCATTGGAATTTTCAAATACTACGAAATAGCGGCATTGAAACTTCATAATCCGGAAGTATTAACGTTGCACTTAACTGCAGGTAATAATCTTTCTTTAAACCTGTCTTATTCATATAAAAATACATTTCTTAGTTAGACACAATAACAAAATTTAAAATAAGTTAGAATAATGCATTTTAAAGCGAATTTGGAAGATATAGAAAAAATGCGAAATATATGTTAATTATGAATAAAAAGGCAAAATATGCATAAAATTGCAATATATGCAGTATTTGGCGAAATATGCAAAATATGCAAAAATTAATTAATGATCAAATGATTGCATTTAGTGCAATTCGTCTAAAAACAAAACGATATTCTTCAACTATAAAAAATAAGCGATATGCATTTTGCATAAAATCCTCACTCTACTGATAACGTTCACAACAAAATAGTTACTAAGATTAAGCAAAATATAACATTTTCAATTATCGCGGATGAAAGAACAGATATGTCAAAAACAGAACAATTTTCGGTTTGTTTTCGAAGTGTAGACCACAATTTGGAAATAGATGAATATTTCTTGCGACTTTATGAAACACATTTTACTGATGCACAAACATTATATATGGTAAATGCACCAGCTATCCACATTACAGTCAATAGTTTCATACTTCAACTACAACCACATTATAATTCTAGTTCGAATGGCCTATTATTAATAATAATATTTACATACATTGGACCTTATATAACACCTAGGTAAGCAAAAATTGTTGTTTTTTAAACCTCTTTGATAAAATGATTATATAAATAAATCACCTCAGATACACCAGTTATCGACACCGAAAAATTGTCGTTGACTAGTTATCGACACCTGTAGGCACCATTTATTGACAATTGGAAAAAAGAAAACACTTCTTAAAAAAGCGTATTAACGGTTTAATTATAATATCATATAAATATGGTAACTAAGAATGTATCCGTAAATAATAAAAAAAAATTAAACAAAACTTTAACTCTTAATTAAAAAATAACACATTTTTGATAAAACTATTTATACAGAACAATATTTTGACCTTTCAGGTACTTCGTATACTCCACGTTTATTGATTTGTTTTGGAGTAACAATATCGCACGTAATGTCTTTAGGTTTATAGTCCAAAATGTCATCTTCCTTGGGCCACTTCCAATCTTTTCCACTCTTGGACATTGCTTTGATTGTATATAGGTCTTTTCGGGTATTTATAATTAACCCAGGAAAATATTCTCCTTCGTACTCAATTATTACATAAACCCCAATTGTTAATTGTTTCTCTTGTCTGTTTTCTTTATCGATTTCCCCTTTTCCTTTCTTACACTTCAGTGCTCTTGCTAATTTTCGATCTTCTTTCTCTTTTTCTTCTTGCTCTTTCTTTTCTTGTTTTCTTCTTTGGTGGTCTTGCCATTTTGAACACGTTGCTACTGCCGGTAATTTTTCTTTCGGTTGTTTAACATCTTTTTTGTTTGCTGCCGAAGATGGCCAAAATAAAGCTTTTTTAAATGGCGTTGGAATGTTATCTTCGCCAGATATTCTTTTGAGCCGCGTTGTTTCAAATGCCTCACTAGTATTAAAATTTTTAGGGTATAATTCTTTTTCGACCACTTTAGTTGCAATTTGTTCTCTTTTTTCAACATCTGGTGTTTTGTTGTTGGATTGTGATTTTTCGGTTTCTACAAGGACTACTGTATTGTGTTCGAGCGTTTGAGTTGCTAGTCCATCGTTTAAGAACCTTTGATTATTTTCATCTTCATTTAACAATAGATCTATATGTAAATCCTCTGCTGTCACATTCAGTAGAGACGAATCAAAACTGCTTAGAGTTAGATGTGAAACATCCCCTTCTTTTGGTTTATCGGTTATGCTTGATCTTAGAGAGTCATCTGTTGGTACTGTTATAAGTATCGGTGCTTCAGAAAAGTGTTCGGTTTGCATGATATCGTGTGTAGGGTTTGCCATCTCATCTGTGGAAAATGTAATAAGAATAGGTGCTTGAGTAGTATTTGTAACTGACACATGTTGATTTTTATTATGAGAAACTTGATGATGCAGTTGTTTCCAAAATATGAACAAACTTTTATCTTCCAATGGACCTGTATATTCTGAACCCATATTCTGAAAAATTTGTAATTTGTCAGAATTTTTGAATTCAAAATAATCCAAAATATGTTGAACATTCCATTTGTTTACTTCTTTATCGATTGCTGTTTCTACAGGAGTATAGTTGTTAATTTTTTGACAAAATTTATCAAATTTAATATTATTTGGATCAAAAGGACACAACCCACATGATTTGAATCCATTCTTTAAAATATCTGGAGTGGTTTTCAGATTTTCCAGAACTTTTTTTAAAAGTGGGACAAAATCTTAGTTTTCTGAACCTGCCTCCTTGATGTTCTAATCTCCAGGCTAAGACAGCCTTCCTCCACTCCAGTTTTAATGGTTTGAATAATGCCACATTGAGGGGTTGCATGATGTGTGTGGCATTAGGAACAAGGCTAATCAAAATAATTCCGTTTTGAGAACAAAATTCACTGAGAGGCAATGTCAAGTGGGAGCTGTGACCACCAACAAAAAGTACTACTGGTAAAATCACTTTATTTTCTGTCAACCATGGGAAAAACACGTTGGCTCTGTATTCGAAAAATGATTCAGCCGTCATCCAGCTGGAATCCGAGTGACCGACTGCCCAATTGGAGGGAATTTTTGCAATTATATACTGTGGTAACCTTTTGTAGGCAAACATAATCATTGGACTTGGTAATTGGCCTGCTGTCTTGGACATTATTAAAGTTGTAATACACTCCTTTTCATCGTTATTAATAAAGGAGTAGATAGCTTTGTCACCTCTTTAACTAGAACTTTTTCTTCTTTTGGGCTAAGAAAAAATCCAGATTCATCGCAATTATATGTTCTTCTGATACGGATGATCTAGCTTTAGTCAGATTCTGTGCTACACTTTGTGAAACTTCAGGATGACGTTTCAAAAATAATTCATACCATTTTTTGCCTGGTTTTCCGTCAGTAAATGGAGTTGTTCGTTTCATTTGCTTGACAAGGAGTTGTACACTTTCTAAAAGTATTTCTTTGGTGATAGGAAACCCACGCTTAGCAATGTGAAACATCCATTTAACAAGCACTGCTTCTTCATTTTGTGTTAATACTGGCTTAGGCCCTATTTTTCTTTGTAAAGGAACCTTTCCTTTAACTTTATCCAACAAAGTCGTTCTTGGTACACCAAACTGTTTGGATGCTGTTAACGCTGGCATTCCATTTTTTACAGCATCTACTGCATTCGTCATGCTTTGCTCCAAATACTGCAGTCTCTTGGACATGGTTGAATAACGATTTTACGTTACGTGTGAATTCTGAAATTAAAATAAAAGCTAACGTCACAACTAACTTTTATTACTTTAGCATTATTTCAGCTTAAAGTAAGTAAGTAGTAAGTAAGTAGTAAGTAAGTAGTAAGTAAGTAGTAAGTAAGTAGTAAGTAAGTAGTAAGTAAGTAGTAAGTAAGTAGTAAGTAAGTAGTAAGTAAGTAGTAAGTAAGTAGTAAGTAAGTAGTAAGTAAGTAGTAAGTAGTAAGTAAGTAACATATTAGTTTGTAATGTCGATACTTACATTACATGTCGATATTAAAAAATACCTTATGCTCACTATCAACACGTACATATTTGCATCAATCACCGACATTCACTGGCACCAATCATCGCCATCAATAAATATTATACTATAAAATTTTTATTTATAAAAAATTGCGATGTCGATAATTGGTAAACAAAATAATTATTACAATTTTTTTCTAAGGGTAGTCAGAACAAATCTGAATAAATATATCTCTTCAATATAAATCGTTTTAAAAATTACCCTCTATAAACCCAGATATCGACATAATGTGTCGATATTTAGAAATACTCTGCTCAAACTATCGACATCTGCTTGCCCCAATCATCGACACCTACTTGCCCCAATCATCGATACCTACTTAACCAATCATCGACATCAATAAATATGATTCTAGTAAATTGTTATTAACATGAAATCGCAGTGTCGATAATTGGTAAACAAATTGATTATTACAATTTTATTCTAAGGGTAGTCAGAACAAATATGAAATACGTATATCTCTTGAAAATTAATCGGTTTGAAATTACCCTCCCTAAACCTAATGATCGACATATATGTCGATATTTAGAAATAACATCCAATTGAGTGACCAGATATCGACACCTATTTTTTTCATAAAAATGGGCTTATATTTATTATGATGTTTCCAAACTAATAGCCAGTTATCATTAATAGTTAATTCTAGCAAGGAAATTAATTCAAAAACGTCAACATAAATATAAAAATAAGGCAGAACGTAAACACACTTACCTAAATCACTAAGACAACAATCCGCTTCGTTAGAATGCTGGCACTCGACTGAATAAAATAGTTTTTGTAGCAACTGATACAGGTGAATTTTACGGAGGGAATTTTGAACGAAACTAGAATTATTAATTAATCGAACCCTTGAAAATTAATATTCTTAGCATCGGTGTAAACCTTATTATATCCAAATAAACTAAAAAGTGGCGATAGCTGGTGCAGTGTCGATATCTGGGGATTTTACCTTACTGTCGTAAAAGACGTTTTTATAAGACATGGTATATCGTCACTACAAAGCCAATGCTACGATGGAGCTACGAATGTAAGTAGAACTCTATCAGGCATTTAAAAAAGAATAGCTAATGATGAACCACGAGCTGTATACGTTCACTGCATAGATCATTCTCTTAACTTGCTTGTTCAAGATTCATTTAACGCTATACCTAAGGTAAGAGATTTTTAGCATGTGTTAAAGACATTTTATATTAATTATAGTCGAGATTCAGCAAAACGATTAAATATTTTTAATTATATTAAAACTAACACCGAAGATGCTGGTTCTTTGTCCAAAGGCCTTTTTGTCCCACAAGATGGCGTCTGCGCGTAGCATCTTTAAAATCTCAGACAATTATAAAGAAATATGTGAATTTATGTCAAACCAAAGTAATGAAAAAAGTGAAGCAGGGGCAAAGGTAAATGGGTTTCTTGCAAAAATATATTCATTTGAATTTTTTTTTTATTGAAAATATTAATACACGTTTTTGAAAATATTGACGTTTTGAATCCTAAGGTCCAACAAGTTAACACTAACATCGCAGATACAATAAAAAAATTAATTGTCTTGCTGAAACACTTCAGACTCAACGAAATAATTTTGAAAATTAATAGAGACAAATAGTTACTGAAAAGGATAATTTTAATATTGAAGAACCAGTTTTGCACAAAAAATCAACATTTTTTTCTAATTCCCCTGAAGAGTTGTACAGATGTTTATATTACGAAATCCTAGATACTTGTATTCAGAGCATTAACAATCTATTTAATTCGAATGGAATAACACGGGAAAAAGATATTGAAACTTTTTTATTAAATAAAGAAAACACTAAAATAATTGAGGAAAATTATAGTCGCGATTTTGACCTAGAAAGACTCTATTTACATAAAAGCATGTTTTTTGATAGTACTAGAGGGCAAAACTTTCATTCTGTATATTGTTTCATATTTCAAAGAAAATTTACCTACATTTGAAAGATTTATTTTAGGAGTATTTTAAAGCTTTAAAATTGTTTTTTACTATTCCTGTAACATCATGTACTGAAAAAAGTTTTTCAAATTTACGAAGTTTAAAAACATTTTTAAGGACACCATGACACAGCCTAGATTAAATAATTGTGTTATCCTTAATTCATATAAAGAAATTTTAAGGGAAGCAAATATGTTTATACAGTGAAATACTCAGAGGCGGAACATGTTTTCATTAGAATAATTATTTTACTATTATATACTATTTGAAAGTATCAGTAAGCCCTTACCGAGAATTATTATCGTTGACTTTTTTGTTTGTTTATAGAGAGATTTTGATGTGTTATAGTTACACCTGTGGATTTTAATAAATATGTTTTGTGTTCATTTTCTTATGCCTTAAGTTCTTATTAGAAACATTCTTGATTTATAATATTTAGGTATTCATAGATATAAATAAAAAAAAATTAAACTGTGAAATTTTTTATCAAAGCTTTTCTTCTGAAAGTTGGTTAATTAGTACACATATTGCATACTTTTCTTTTAAATTATTAGCCATGCTCATGGCTAGAGTACCCATCATATTTCCAGAAACGATTCGTAGACGATTCGTTTATTATTGTACCATAAAATTTGAAATATGGAAATTGAGCATTAAGTCTATAAATCATATAAGGCGCTAGCGTTGAGTCAGATTTTGTTTACATATTGTAATCTGTAAGATTTAGCAACGAAAAAAATTAAACAAAGATAAACACTAAACGCTAATTACCAAAACATGTGTGCACAGTCAGTCTGATGACTGCACTGCATTAAAGTACATCATTGTTTTATCACTTGCAAGCATATGTTTATAAAAATTGATCTGGCTGATTTATATTGCTACTTTCGTATTAGGAGATTCTTATTATTCCTTTGAAATTCATATGCAATAGAATTTCTCCTAACTAGGTATAAAATGTGATTATGAACAGATAAACACTGGAAACTGGATATGCAAAAAAGACTCCTTGCAACAATAAATATTGTGTAAATTCCTCTCCCATGTATATGAAATTAAGGTGTAATTTAATTTATGAAGGGATTAGAAGCGCAAGGATTTTAATAAGGGAAGCACAAAAAGCCATTGATTGGTGGCATAAGTATATACAATCGAGTACATAAATAATCATTTCGTAAAGTATAAACCGAATCCCTTTGAGATAGTTATTTTTAAGATTGGGAGCAACACAAACTAATTAGCACTAATGTATTAAGATAATGAAAAAAAAACACGTAAAGAAAATATGTGGGAAAAGGTATCTATAACTTTTCCGAGTCTTAATTATCTCGATAAAAGCCAAAGCAGAAGCAACGTCTCACAAACGCTCACGCACCTGGCCAGATATGGTCAATATCAATTTTCGGTAATTGAATTGTGCCATCTTAAAGGGTCGAATTAGGAAATGGGTCGTAGATCATTGACTGTACACACGGGGACCATATTGTGAAGTTTAATTAGAATTTCCGTTCAATCTCTAATACACTGTCTAATTATGTAGTCACTTATCTAAGATGAAAGACGTTGAGCAAAAAGAGTAGATTTTGATGTTACGTGGGATAATATTTCGCCGATTACATATTCATAGCGTTCTTATTGTGGCGAAGGATGTACCTATAACAGAAGCAGTAAATTGAGTTCCAGGTCCTAATGCTGAACCCCGTAGGTATAAGTAGCAAGTAATACATTTAGCCTACAGAGCTAATTGTTGCACAGCATATAGCGGTAATAAGACTCGCTATGGCTCTTAGACGGTCTGAATCGCTCTTTGTGAGCTTCGGACATTATTATTGAAGGCTAATGGATTTTAAGAAGGGTTGACAGCCTTCGTCGTTGGCGCGAAGTAAAGGAATAGCATTTGGGCTTCAATATTTCAATTTATACACAGGTAACTATTACGTTTTTATTTATATCAGGCGTAAACGTCGTTATCATTACATACGTTTATATATATATATATATATATATATATATATATATATATATATATATATATATATACGTACAAATTATTCACTTTAAAATTTAACCATCTATACTTGTTATTCTTTAAGAAATATAATACAGACTTTAACGATCTGTGTCAAATTCTAAAAGGTAATTATTATGTTCGTTCAGATACGTTCGACAAAACCAAAGTTTATAAACTACCGTATACATCTTACACCGATTGTAGTACTAGGAAGTCTTAAGTATTAGGAATGTATATAAACAAGGGTATTAGGCATACCATTACACACGACAAGATAGGATTGTATATAGTGTTTTAAAATTTACGTCCGAAAATTTAATGTTTCCTAATGTCGGGAAATCGTGAAATACGCACGCTCTGAGCTTGGGTCTCTTAAAAAAATTGAAACGCCGGTATTGATAACTTATTTTTCACAGATCGATAATATTTCATACTACTTCATATGTGTTTTTTAAGCAGTTATAATAAAGGTATTCTTAATATCAGTTTGCCAACATAACCTACTTTGTATGGGCTAAACAAATGAGTAACATGAGTATGTATCTGTACACCTACATTACTTAATGTTTGCTTTATCAAATCAAACCGCTTACCTACAGTAGTGTTTCTAATTAAGCAGATTTCGATACTCTTATATAATTATCAATAGACAAGTCACAAAATTGATTGTGCACATTAAGTTGCCCCTTTATCACTTTAGAGATAAATTGTATTATTTAATTGATAACATGTATAGCATGTCGAAGGCAGTTTGAAG
The DNA here is from genome assembly GCA_036346205.1 of Vesta saturnalis. NCBI lineage: Eukaryota > Metazoa > Arthropoda > Insecta > Coleoptera > Lampyridae > Vesta > Vesta saturnalis. Next base: position 194,958 of record JARFJB010000191.1, read on the forward strand.
TGTATTTTTTTGTTATACGTGAGCTAATTTGTGAAATACATACACCGATAATTTGAATTTAAAAATGATCAACGAATTTTTTAAACGAATGTATTGCAAAGGACCCTAAAATGGGAATTTTTTAAATAACAGAAATTACTCCCACTTAAAGTACTAATAGTATATTAAAAAACAAGTTTTATAAGACCAGTCTTGAAGCACAAATTCATGTTTAAAAAAGCGAGTCTACGCCACCAGTTTTTTAAAGAATGGGTGCTTCAAGGTCTTATGAAACACGTTTTTTTTGTAATTTGCCCTTTTCTAAACAAAAATTACTTTAGTTGATTTAAGGATTTTTGTGGCGTTTGGTAATGTCTTAATTTTAAAAGTGAAAATTTGATCCAGTCGCCTTTAGTTTCGTCCAAATTATGTCACAAAACACGAAAATGGAATATAGTCAAGATAATTTTGCACGTACGTCCCCTGAAATTGTCAAAATACGTCGCGAATTTGAATCAATGTTTTCCACTAGGCGCATCCTGTTTTTGATGCATCACATAATTCCAGATCAAGCTTTGCCAACCTAAACATTTTCGTAAAATGTTCCGTGAATTAATGGCCGTAATGACATCGGAGATGATGACGTCAAGTTTCTTAATATGTCTATTAAAGAATCAAAATGGAAGCAAATTAGAAAAAAAGTATTTGATACAAACTTACGGGTAGTAAACAATCCAGACAATATAAAAAGTATAGTAAAACATCCTCAAAAATGAATCTAAAAAGAAAATTAAAATTGCAGCAAGAAAATTATTGACGAACTCTTACTGTTCAGGATAATAAGATTATTGTGAGCTTCAAATACAACATTCGCAATACGTAATACATACACATGTACAGGGTATCCCATTTTCGGAACTTTTGCGGGGTATCTCCCTTATTTTTAAAAACAGAGGGCTCCGGTTTTCGCGACAGTGTGCTACTTTTGTGTGAAATTAAAGATGGCACCAGCAGAATTTTCATAGCACTTTTGGTTTCTGGGATACATGGTGGAATTGAAAAGTATCACGTTTGAGGCACACCTCGCATCTCAGTTATCTCAGTTAACTAGCTATTTTATCGTAGTCCAGAGGAAGGAAGGTATTCTATGCCGTCTCTTGTTGATTGTAGTGCCCAGCACTGATTTGTGATATCAGTAAACTATCTTTCTTTGTTTGTGTGGGGGATGAAAGCGCTTCCTTTCTTATAAACTGTTTTATAAAAGCCCTTCAGGCCATTTAAAAACATGCGTGTTCATCCACACGATTTCTTTTGTTAATGTCCTGACTTTTATTTTTTTAATTTTGTGTATTGAAAGTTTATTTCCCGAAGATTTGTTCAAACTGATATTTCCGATATCTTTATTATTTCCATTATGTTTCATAAAATGTAGTAGTTTATAATATAAGTTAACTGAACTTGGGGAAAATATGGCATTGCAAGCGTCAACAGAATTTTATTATTGTAGGTAGAGATGTATATGCCATAACATATGACCATTGTTAATGTTTATAACTGCTTTATTAATAGATATGAATCTATTGTGATTTCGTCCTCTGTCACTGCGATTTTGCCCACGTAAAATTTAAATATTTTGGTTCACTTTTAAGATTTTCAGTAATTGAGTTATTTTATGAGAAATTTCGAGTTAAATAATTTTACAGCGACCAAGTCCATTTATCGCTCATTTAGTTTGTAATCAATTTTATTGAAGTTATTCAAGTTTTTAAAGTAACCTTTTGACGTTTCATTAAGGTTTAACGTAATGCATATAGATAAAGAGTAACGAGTATCTTGACCGATCAGGTGATGGTTACGTATTATTTTCATGGGAGAGCGTGCGGTTATATTGAGAGTTTATAGAAACCATCTGATCAATTGTCGATTATAAGGATCGGCGTTAAAGGTAAGCAGTTTGTTTATTTTTTGTGTAATTTCGAATTAGGTATAACAATCCCGTTTTCGACGTTAATTAAATTTTAGGACTTTATAAATTTTTGATCGCGTTTAGTTCTGTAAGTAAATGAAGAGGCTGTTCAAGCAGAAAGAAAAAACAACATTGTCAATCTATTACAAACTAAAGAATGTTTTGTGGTATTATTCTTATTTTTCTAAATATGAACAGATTGTGCGTCTTATAGGATGGATATTACGATTTAAATATAACTGTAAGCATCGAACACGTAGCAAAGGCAATCTGAATAAAAGCGAAATAGATGGTGCCGAAACCATTATAATAAAAATGATACAAGAAGAAGGTTTTAGTGTACTACCTGATAAATACCTTTCTTGCCGATTCTTTTACCTGCAAACCATCCAGTGATTTTTAGACTTATTTATAGTTATCATAAACAAGCTTGTCATGTTGAAGTCCAAGGGCTATTAAGAATTTTGGGGGAGAAGTTCTGGATTCTTGGTGGTAGGACAACCATAAACTCTGTCTTAAGAAAATGTGTGATTTGTCAAAGACATATGTCTAAAAATGCTGGGACCATCCTTCCTTTACTATTAGATTGAGTAAAAGATGCCGCGAATTTTTACGTTACGGGGACTGACTCTCCAATGATTATCCGAAACAAGCAAAAAGTCTGGATCTGTATCTTTACTTGTGAAATATACAGAGCAATACATTTAGAAGTACTCAACTCAGCGTAAGTTTCTTATTGGCCTTAAGGCGATTTATTGCAAGAAGAGGTGACCACATGTGATTTATAGTGATAATGGTACAAATTTTATAGGTGCCGAATATGCCTTTAAATCGTTGAACTGGAACGAAATTGTAAACTACAGTAATGCTCATCAAATTACATGGTAATTGTATATATAACTTTTGTTGGTATTGCTTCCTCTTGAAGTACCCAAACGGTTGATTATTGTTTTGTTTCAAGTTCATAAGCATAACCACTAACGATATCCAATACCATATTTACTGTACCTGACTTGAAGTGTTTAAGTGTTTCTTGACACGATTTCACACGAGTTTTTAACCGTTAGTTAAATTGTATGGAATCCAAATGTAAGCATAATTTTTTACTCCCAAGAGATGTATAATTTCAATTATTTGTTTCATGCCGATTCCCAAATACGCTTGAATATCCTATAAGTTACGTGGTGATATAACATTATCATTTCTCGTACAATATCAACGTTTTCTGAGGTTTTTGATGTTGTTGGTCAACCTTTACAAAATTCAACAGTAATAGAATTTGGACAAACTTTCTCAAATGCTAACCAACGTTCATAGGCCATAGAATTTAGCCTTTGGTTATTAAAAAAATCCATTTTGCCTTAACCCTAACAAAATTGGTGTACAAATATAGATTTTAAGCAATACTCGGCACGAATGCTGACCATTACTCATGTACCACAGAATTTTGCTGTTGATCGAGAGAATTCATTTTGCCGCGTCCTAACGAAATTGGATATATATATATATATATATATATATATATATATATATATATATATATATATATGTGTGTGTGTATATATAGATATATAGATTTTGGGCAATATTCGATATTTTGTACAAAATGCTTTGGTACATATTCAAGGCGAGAAATATTTTGTAAATGTTTTGGAAGCGACATAGCGGGAAGCAAAGTTAGAGATTTGTACTTTTCTGGAACTGTCCACTGAAGTCACGTATCTCACGACCTTATATTTAAATCTTTATGCTTGTTTTATTTACATAATAATTTAGTACATGGTCAAGGTCAGCACTATAGAAGGTATTTACCTTCCACCTTTGTAGAAGTGAGATAATAGGAGAACAAATTTGGACATACGCTGATTTCTTACAAAATTGCAAGATCAATTTGATTTTTTGACAAGTACGCAATATTTAAAAATTTTATATTAGTCTTTCTCGCTTAATGTATAGCAAGGGTTATGTTTAACGTTTAGAGTAATTACAGGGACGGACGGCTGTTTTGCACAAAATCGATATTGATGTATTAATTTATGGACGCAGCAAATCAGATTCTCTCGATGACCAAGGGCTAAGTTCTATGGTATATGAATCTTTGCCAGCATTTAGGCATGCTGAACAAAATCTATATTGAACAATATTGATGACCAAGAACCAAATTATGTGCCCTATGAGTGTTGGTGAGCGTTTGGGATGAATTTCGCCTAATATCTATGTCGATACACCAATTTATTTACAAATTTTTTTGATTACCAAGAGCGTTAGTCAGCCTTTAGGCAGAATATTGTTCAAATTCTATAGTGTTGGTAAGCATTTGAACTAAAATGTGGTTCAAATCTATGTTGATACACCAATTTAATTGGGTACGTGGCAAAATTGATTCTCGTCATGTCCAACAGCTAAATTATGTGGTCCATAAGTGTAAGTTACCATTGAGGTCGACTAGATGGTCGAGTTACGTTATATGCATCTGGGCCGACTGTTGCCGAAGATCTGGTACGAATTTCGTTGGGATCGTAGCAAAATTAATTGATTCGACGCTTAAAAGCTAAATTCCGTGAACCATAAGTGTTGGGCAGAATTTTGCCCAAAAACCATGTTGATGTACCAATTTATGGACACAGAAAAACACTTTATCGATGACTACGAGATAAGTTCTGGGGTTCATAAGTGTTGGTCAGCATTTATGCTGAATATGGCACAAAATCTATATTTGTACCCTAATTTCGTGGAGGTCTCAACAAAATTTATTGCATTAATGACCGAGAGAAACATTATATGACCCATAACTGTTGGCCAACATTTGTGTTGAATTTTGCCCAAAATCTAGGTTGATACACCAGTATTTCGACCGAATATTGCCAAAAGTCTATATTTATGCATAAATTTCGCTGGGCTGACTGCATAAATGATCGTCAACAGCTAAGTTATATGAATAATGAGTGTTGGTTAGCATTTGAACTAAAAATTGCCCAAAATCTATGTTGATACACCAATTTCGCTGGCTACGCGGAAAAATTAATTTTCTTGATCAACAATAGCTAAATTATGTGGTCCATAAGTGTTGGTTACTATTTGCACCGGCTCGATGCCCAAAAGCTAAGTTATATGCGTTGTTAGTATTTAAGTCGACTATTGCCCAAGATCTATATTTAGGCTCGTAGTAAAATTAATTGCTTCCACGCCCAAACGTTAAATCCTGTGAACCATAAACGTTGGGCAGCATTTGGGATGTTTTACCCAAAAACCATGTTGATGGACACAGCAAAACAGATTTTCCTGATGACCACAAGCTAAGTTTTGTGGTCCAGAAGTGTTTTCTAGCATATGTATCCATCCATACCCCAATTTCGCGGAGCTCGTGGTAAAATTAACTGCATTGATGAACAAGAACCAAATTATGTGACCTATAAGTTGGTCAGCATGTGGGCTGAATTTCGTCCACGATCTATGTGAATAAACCAATTTCGTTGGAGATACGGAATAATGGATTTAATCAATGACTAAGAACTCAATTCTGTAGTCCATGAGTCTTAGTCAGCTTTTAAGCCAAGTATTGTTCAAGAGTTCGATGACCAAGAGGTACATTTTGTGATCCAAAGGTGTTGGCGAACATTAGTGCCGAATGTTGTTCACAATCCTTATAAACCAATTTCGTTGAGGGAGAGAAAAACTTGCTTTACGTGACTTAGTTCCTTATTTTCCCTCTTTTCTGCGTTAGTATTGAATATTATGCCAAAAATAATTAAATGGTGGTGTACCTACTTTTACGGCCCGTTAAAAGTTTTATTTTAGATTTTAAGAATAATTATATTGTATGATATAGAAAATAAAATAGGTTCAAACATGATAATTAAATAAAATTATAATAAATCAGTTTCATGATAAATGATAATTAAATTTAAAGTTTAATAGACTTGTGATTTGCAGCAGTGTTAACTATTTATTCAGTTAAGCAATTGCGATATATACTTTCATGTAATTCCTACGTTTCGATTGTATGCTTCTTTATATCTTAGTCTTCTTTAATCATAATAAGGTATACTTCAGAACGTTACTTTAGTGTAAGTATCTTGTTTCCATTTTTATTTTTCATCAAGTAAAAGTATGTAGGTAACAATATTGTTATGCATTTTACTATTTAAATAAACCCTACAAACGTTTTATTATACAATAATAATGTAAGATTTCACACTTAACATAATTCCTAAAGTTAATATAATAATGCCTCAATTTTGAAAGTGAAAAGTTAAAGACCTCGAATGATATAAAAGATTATCCAAAAATTTCAATGCTTTTACTTTATTGTCCTTATTTGAATACGTATACCATTATTTATGCAAATTATACGAAAATGTTCAGATATAATTTTTCATTTATTCTCAGTAAAGAGGGTAGAGAGCTTCTTCATTCAAATCTTAATGGGAATTAAAATAGGGTTAGATAGTGGAACAAAGCGATGGATTAGAAGGTTACTACATCGACAAAGCTTTCAAGCATAATCTGATGCGCTTTACATTTAGATCTTATATTCAAAATCAATTGATAAAATATTTTTATGCATAACTGAATACAACATTTTAAAATCCTCATTGATCTCCCTTTAAAACATAAAATATAGATCCCTTTTATCTTTCCAAAACGGAGCGTATGAAATACCATAGAAACATTTTATGTTTATATTTTTTTTTTACTTTTGAAATAAAACTACAAATAATTGGTTTGCAAAAAGTCAGTATCAAACCGAAAGCGAACGGGGTTTTAAAATGTTGTATGTTAAAATTTATTTTCGTGCAGTTATGTTAGTATTTGATTTTAATACAAGTAGAAAAAAACCAAAATCAACTAAGGCGTACGTTTTTCTCTCACAACTTGGCGAAAACCCCAACGAAATTGGTGTATAAATATCGATTTTGAACAACATTCGGCACAAACACTGACCCACACTCGTGTACTCCAGCACTTAGCTGTTGTTAATCAAGAGAATCCATATTTCCATGCCCACAACGAACACAGATTTTTGCCAAAATTTATCTCAAATGCTAAGCAACACTCCTCCACCACAAAATTTAGCTCTTTATCATTAAGGCAACGGATTATAGGCAACATTCGCCCCAAACACTCATAGACCACATAACATAGCCATTGGTCGTGAAGAAAATCTATTTTGCTGCGTCCACGTACCCAATCTGTCAACATAAAATATAGATAAAGCTTAGCTTCAATGCTAACCAACACGTGTGTCTCAGCATTTAGCTCTTCATCGTCGAAGCAATCGATTTTGCGGTAACACGAACGAAATGTGTATAAATGGAAAATTTAGGCAATAGTTGGACTAACAAACTCCTTAATGACCACCAGTACGGTTTTAGGCAGTCGTTTAACAGGTGATCCTTTTTCAAATGTGACCCAAATTTACAACAATTTAGAACAATTCGGTGAAACTTTAGATATCTCAAAAGCATTTGGCCAAAATTGGCATAGGCGTTTACTTGACAAACTCACCTCGTTTGGGTTATCTGATACGCTCATCAACTAGGTTTCTACTTTCCTTAATAAAATACGAATACGTGTCGTAGTTGAGATGACTTCTTTTCAAGACAACTTGGCATTAACGCGGGCGAGCCATATGGATCAGTATAGTGCCTACACTTTTTCTGCTATACATAAAGGATCTTATTTTATCAACGACTAACCCGGTCTACTGCTTTGCTGACGACAGCACTTTTCATTGTAGTTCATCTCAGTCTATTCATAATTGTAATCCACCTTCTACCTGAAATCAAGACATTACAGGTGAGTATTAAGAAGGTATCCTGGAATGATCTAGTTAATTTCAATGCTAACAAAACCTTGTGTCCGCCGAAAAAGGTAGATCATTTTCTGTTGTAAGTATGAATGGCTCGGATCTATTGCTATGTTGGGTATGACTGTATCTTAAAATCTATCATGGGTTGACCATCTTCTATCAGTTACTAAAGCAACTACTTGTAGAATAGGCTTTTTATACAGATTTAAGCAGTATTTTACCTCCCAGCAACTCTTTATGCTACATAAGGTCCAAATTCGACCTCATCTCGAATATAATTCTCACCTCTGGGTTGGTACTCCCCAATACGCTCTCGATATCGTTTCTCGTATTTAACTTCTGACATACAATACCTTGAGCACAGAAGGAAAAGTTTAAATTCTTTCTTTGAATTACATTCTTTGATACCATCTCGGGCCACCTTTGTTAGGAATACTCGGTTCGCTTACTCACATCATCAATATTCAGCACCAATCTCCACTCGTACCAAACGGGCGTAATCCACATTCCTTTACACGGCTTCTAAACTCTGGAATGATCTTCCTAGTTCCTGTTTTTCTCTCACTTATGATGTGAAAAAATTTAAGGTAGCAGTTCATATGCATCTCTTGGCAATTCAATATCCCCCTAAGTGTTCCTGAGTACTTTAACACGGTAGGACCACAATTATTAAAAAAAATAGTGACTAACACTCAGTGATCACAATATTTTGCTTTTGCCCATCTAGATAATCCATTTTTCCGTGTCACACCAACGGAAATGCTATATCGGCATAGATTTTAGGCAAAATTCAGCCCAAATGCTTACAAACACCAAAGGGATACATAATTTAACTCTTGATCGCCGACATAGTTTGCCAGCTGAATTGGTATAGAAATAAAAATTTTGGGCAACATTATTATCTTTCATAGTTCCACACTCCTTGTTTTGGAAAACTTCTTTTACTTTGTACAATTAGTGTACATAAGTTATGATAGCGAAAAGCGGAAGTCCATAGGTGTCTAGGGGCCGAGTTATATTATGCACCGGCAGACATACGACTCTTTCAATATTGTGCACGTACCTTACTACCTTAGTTTTAAACTGTTTTACTTTATTTTTACAAAATGCTTTAAATAGTGTGGGTTAGAATTAAATGAATACTTCAGAAGCGTTTTGGAAGCGAAATAAAGGGAAAGTTAGACGTTTATTTTGTTCGTAACTCTGCAAAAGTGGCCTGCATAACCCCTATTCCCCCCTATTCAGCAGCCCCGTTTCAGCGTCCGGTTCCCTTTCGGTGCCTCGTTTCAGCGTCCACTGTTCCAGCGAAGTTTCTGCAGGAAAATGGACCTAGTTGCGTTATCATAACGTCGATCAAAATGAATTAACTTATCAGGTACTTTGGTTGTTCAGAAAAAATATAAAATACAGTTGTCACATTGTTATTATATGAACAAATTAATTTTAATTAGTTCACATTTAATATTTTCAAATTGCTAATAATGAATTGATTGAAATCAACTTTTGATGGGATCACTGCATCCTTAGAAAATCAACAATTCCAACCGCTATTATCTATTCACTACCAACTTAAAGTAAATTATGGAACAGGAAAAACCAAATAGTGCAAAGGGGCTCCGGAAAAGGTATACCGCCAAAACGCGGGCCGCTGAAGCAGGTCACCGCTAAAACAGGTCTCCGCTGAAGCAGGGTCTGCTGAAACGGGACCGCTAAAACGAAGACCACTGAATCGGGAACCGCTGAACCGGGGTGTAACCGTGCACGCATCTTGCGGCACTACGTTAAAATTTTTATTCGTTTTTTTACACAGTGCTTTAGTACACACTCAAAGTCTATACATAGAAGGAAGCATCTTTTAGTTTTGTAAAAACTGAGCAGGACATGTAATGCCAAAAAGGCATTTTGATATCTTAAGGCATTTAGGAGTAATTACAGGGAAGGACAAACGGAATAATAGCCAAAAGGCGGATAACAGTGAATTTTTCTTTAAATAATTCGCTAAAAAGGATGATTAAACACAAGCCTCGCTTAATTTTTTTAACATATCGCAGCTCTTAGGACAACTACACTACAGCATAATTATGCGAATGCAGAAACAAGGAAGAGGAATACATTTGAAGCCCTTTGCATACCATGTATTTAATGGCGCAAAGCACGTTCAGCAACTGTACACAAAATATACTTTAATTTCTTCGGAGGATCTGACTAATCACGAACAACGAACCATCGAATTAATTTAGGTGAAGCAAATGCCACTTAGACAATTGATTTACGTGATGTTACAGTCCTAAGCATTCAAAATGTATATCCGTAATCGGCAATATGACCACTGTTTAAAGATAGCGTCTGATGATAAGCATTCGTTATATGAGCGTAGCATTTTTTTAAGTAGTGTATTTGGTATTACGTTACAAATTAGTGAGTTAAACAAACTACTTTTCTAAAAATCGCTGAAACTAAATGTTCAAAAATCATTTATTAATGTTTCAGAAATAATTTGGATATGGTGTAAAATTTTGGGAAACTGTTCCTCTTCCAATCCAGGAATCATTTTAAAACTGTGAATTAATCTTTATTCTGTGGTCTTGAGGTCGAATTAAGTTATTATGCATCCAATTTTTCTTCGTTCATTGTCTTTGCAATAAAATAAAACTTCTTCCTTTTTATTCTTAATGGATTCTTCTGGTCAATACCTGCATGAATGACAATATTATCAAATTCAACGAATTATATGGGTTTATTATCTGTAATATCTTTAACTTCGTAGCCAATTGCTCTTTCTGAAATGATCTGATTAATGTTATCACCATTATCTACAGTGGTTGTAGAAATATTATAATTGTGTTAAGTCGTTGGGTTTAACTTGTTCTCACTTAAAGTTTTGTTAGTGGAGGGTAAGATCCACTAACGGTTGTGTTCTACTAGACAGTGTAACGCCTCATATTTGCGGTATATTTATGAAATATTTACAATCCTCTATATTACCCTGTATATTGGAATCCGTCTGTTAAAAAATATTTAGTTGGTAAACTGATAGGCACTTTGACATCGCGAAAAGGTAACGTCACTAGTAAAGAGCTGACAATAAGTTATTAAAGTTAATGACTTTGAGTAGATCGCGATATAATAGGTCCAGTGCCCAAGTATTGCATAAATAAGTTTTACTTCTGAACGTTGTGGTGTTATAATAATATATTTCTGTTTACTGTGCAAGGGCAATTTGGAAAATAAGCTGTACATTGTTCAGACCAGAAACCGTAAAATCCAGTAACGGAACCAGTGATGTAAGAAGAAGATCTCAGACTCTAGGTCGTGGTTTACATTTTATGGATAAGAAAAGTCACCGAATGAGAGTAACGATAAATCTGTATTGTTAGTTAATGTTTTATTTTAGTTACATTTTTGAATTCTTGGCAATGAAGCAACTGTTAATAAGAGAAGTCCTGAGAAATACGTATATTCTGCATTTTTCAAC